>ML685819.1:5709925-5989267 GCA_007922175.1 Pelusios castaneus | reverse complement strand
TCTCCCCTGCCCGATCCCCCATCCACAGCTCTCCCTTCTCCCCTGCCTGATCCTCCCAGCCGCGGCTCTTCTTTCTCCCCTGCCCGATCCCCCAAACGTGGCTCTCCTTCTCCCCAGCCCATTCCCCGGCCTGGAGGCCAATTAGGTCGACTTAGAATGTCCACACCGTCTTTAAGTCGACTTCTTAAGGTTGACTTAGGCATTAAATTGACCTTCAGAGGTGGAGTTATTAAATTGACTTAAGGAAGCACCCAGTGTGGACGCAGTGTTCTGTAGGTCAACTTAAGGTGCAAGTGTAGACATACCCAAAGAATTTACATGAACTTTCAACTGTAACCCTTTTGAGTCAAATTTCTAATCTGGGATTTATAGTTCTTTCTGTCCCACTTTAAAACATAGCTGCATTTTTTCTTTAAAAAAAAGTTCATTAAACTATTGTTAGGTTTTTGGTCAAAGATTTGGGAGAATTCTTACTTTAGTTCATGCATTTGTAGATTGCATTTGTCATTACAATTATAGAAAAAAGAATGATAGGGAGTGAGTTCTCATAACAACACCTATGAGAAATGCCTGGAGCCAAAATTGCGTGAATGGGATATTGAATTCCTAGATTCTCAGCTTTAAGGAGCTCTAACACCACAGCATATAATTAAGTATGAATTTCACAAAGATTGAAGGGGATTTTGCTTACTCTTTCCATTATTCTGTTTATCTAAATAAAGGAAAAGAAAAATATTTCAAATAAGGCTACATGGCTTTTATAGAAAAATAATTTACAGGGCTCTAGATTTTAATGTAGAAATGCATTTAATTTTGGATCAAAACTTCTTTTCCTTCCAGCAGAAAATCTGTTCTGTTCATGGGGAAACCTTTCTCATCTGTAGCTATAGTTACGTGAATTTAGACTACTAATGTAGCTTGTTTGATATAATATTAACTAGTTCAAATGCAAACATCAGATACTCTTGAGAATAAGAAAATATAAATTCAGATTAGTAACCTCAAAAAACCCATACATTTCCTGCCTTGTTTTTTCTTATTATTCATATTTGAAAATGTTTACAAGTATATCACTTATTAAAGCTTAATGATGATAGTCATGGATTCTTTGTTTATACTTTATGGGCCAGATTTTTGGCTGGCATAGACCAGGGTTTCTCAACACCAGTGCTGTGCGGACATAGTGAAGGTATTCCGTGACTGACTACAAACTCCCCCCATTGAGGGGGGATACAGGTGGGTCGGAGGGCATCCCCAAGCCCAGAGGGGAAGCCAGCAGCCACAGCCCGGTCCCAGCTGCCAGACCAGGCAGGAGGCAGGCTCGGCTGGGGTGGGCCTCCCAGCATGGAGGCCCCTTGGGAACTCTCACCACATGCCCAGGCCACCTTAGAGCCCCTGAAGCCAAGTCCTGTCCCAGCCTGGGCACCTCCCCATTCCCTGTTCCCCACCTGGCCCTCCTGTTCCCGCCAGTTTCATGGTTCTCCCACCTGGCCCTCCTGTTCCCACTGGTTCAGCCATTCCCCGCTTGGCCCTCCCATTCCTGCCAGCTCCACGGTCCTCCCTCCTGGCCCTCCTGTTCCCGCCAGCTCAGCCATTCCCCACCCGGCCCTCCCGTTCCCACCTGGCCCTCCCATTCCCGCTGGCTCAGCCATTCCCCGCCGGCTCCACTGACCTCCCGCCCAGCCCCGCCGTTCCCAGCCTGGCCCTCCCGTTCCCCGTCGGCTCAGCTATTCCCTGCTCCACTGGCTCCATGGTCCTCCCACCCGGCCCTCCCGTTCCCACCAGCTCCCCGCCATTCCCCACCCGGCTCCCAGCTCAGCCCCGCCGTTCCTCACCCGGCTCCCAGCTCGGCCCCACCACTCCCTGCCCGGCTCTGCAGGCTTATAGGCTCCCCGGCCCTCCCATTCCCCAGCAGCTTCCCAGACTACCCCCCTTACCTGGCCGGAGCTGCAGGGGCGTCCAGTCGCTGCTTGGCCAGGGCTCTCCTCCCTGAGCACACTCTGTATGAGCATGCTCAGGGTGGGAATTTGAAACTCCGCAGCGTGGCCTGGCCTGGCCGCTGCTCCCAGCTGACCGGCCAGCTGCAGGGCAGGGCGGAACGTGTGTTCCACCGGAGTTTTCTCCTCTTCTGGGCCCTGGAATGCTGGCCCGGCAAATTTGTGGGCCCCGGAACACGTTCTGGCATACTTTAACCCCCGCTTGTAGCCCTTCTCTGCCCCTTTTCCAGTTTGAATTAATCTTTCTTAAACATGGGGGACCAGAACTGCACACAGTATTCCAGATGAGGTCTCACCAGTGCCTTGTATAACAATACTAACACCTCCCTATCTCTACTGGAAATACCTCGTCTGATGAATCCCAGGACTGCATTAGCTTTTTTCATGGCTGCATCGTATTGGTGGCTCATAGTCATCCTGTGGTCAACCAATACTCCCATGTCCTTTCCCTCCTCCATCATTTCCAAATGATGTTCCCCACTTACAGGAAATATTCTTATTAGTCCCTAAATGCATGACCTTACATTTTCCACTATTAAATTTTATTTTATTTCTATTACTACAGTTTGCAAGGTCATCCAGATCTTCCTTCGGATATCCCTACCCTTCTCTATATTGGCAACACCTTCCAACTTTGTGTCACCTGCAAACTTTATTAGCACATTCCCACTTTTGGTACTAAGGTCACTAATAAAAAGGTTAAACAAGATTGTTCCCAAGACCAATCCCTCAGGAACTCCACCTGTACCTCCTTTCAGCATGACAGTTCACCTTTCAGTATGACTTGCTGTAGTCTCCCCTTTAACCAGTTCCTTATGGTATGGCACAGGTGATCTAGTCAAGCTCCCCATGTTGACTTTCACTAGTCTCCTATAAAGGGATCGAAATATTGAATCTCCTGTGCTCTTTGTTTGCTTATACTGGCAGATTTTAGGACCTTAAGGCATGTGCTTCAGGTGCAGACCTTGTATCTGAAACCTCTCTTGGGAGTGGGGACTCTCTGGATCAAATTGCCCAGGCCTGGAAAGTAAAGTCAGTTCCCTGAACTTGTTCAGCAACACTTGCACATTCTCCAAATTCCCACTGAAGGAGTGAACCTTCTGGTTTTCATTTAATTTCTTAAGAGTCCTTTTGTGTACCCAGGATCTTCCCCTTGTAGTTTGTAAGTTCTATTCAAAACCATGGTGTTTTTCCTCCCCCAGTTACCTTTCACAAATGCTGGCTGGGTTGCAATTGCACAGGAATTCCCTACTACAGATGCATGTCCATCTCTTCCCCCTCCCCTGCCCAAAGTTTTTCTGTGGCTTGTGTGAATCTTCCCTGACTCACCCAGCATCTGAGGTTTTAGAGTTTAGCATAAGTACTTTGGATTTTTAGTTCTATGTTTATACATTTTTGCCTTTCCAGCCTACAAAGAGGTGGGAGAAAGCTGACGACTAGGAGAGTCCTCCTAGAGTTACCTCCTAGTCTTCTGTCCCCAGATGCTTTCTCCTGATTAGGCAGCCATTACGTTCTAATGACTTACCACTGTGTCTGGTGTGGGGGAGGAGAAGTTATGATGCAGGCCTTGTGAGCAAATGATGGATTCCACATATACTAACCCAGTCCATGATATAACACTTTTCATAATAACTTCATAGCATCAATCAAAATTCATCAGTCGTAGAGACCGATTTCTCAGATTGTCATAAGGTGTAAATTGGCATATCTGTTAATCAGTGTTGTTAGACTTTTTATATCATCTTAAAATCTGGCCCTGTGAGAAGAAATATATACTTGGTTTCTGTGTGGCAATAATTTTAAAGCCTATTTTACTGTAAAATATGTTGAATCAAACCAGCACAGCTCTGGAGGGAATGTGACCATTATATTTCTGATATACAATCGATTCATATTACTGGAAAAAGCTTGATTTCAAGAAAATCTCTTGTGATGGTACTCAGTCTGTCAGGAGCCTTTATCCTATTGAAAGGGGTATTACACATGTTGCACCAGATTGTGACACTTTTACTCATGTTCAGTATACCACACGGGTAGGTCTGTTTTGTCACTTCCCTCTGGCATACTCTTTTCCTCTCCCCATTAGGTATGGAGGGCATGATTGGCACAGGAGGAGATAGCGCTCCCATTTTCAGCTTGCCACCAATGGAGAGTTCCCTTGTGCAAATAGAATTCTCTAATGACTCCGTTACAGCTGTTTAAGCCCACCATATAAAATGTGGCCTAGCAAGTACTGCCTCATGTATTGGTTTGCAGACTGCAAACTTCCACTAAGAAATAATGGCTAGATTGATATTCTTATAGATGACAGGTGTGACAAATTTTACTGAATTAAATCTTACTGAATTAAGTTTCAGTATCTTAGGAACCCGTTGTATTAAAAATGCAAAAGTTTATATATTATTGTGAAATTGTATGTAACGTCTCTGAGGAGACATGACTAATATAAACTCTGGATAGTGTGTTGTGAGCTTTAAAGGACAATTTGAGACCATGTGAAATTTTGAATGTGAAATGGGATTCTCGGGAATTTTCATGGAGAAGTGGTATAGAAATGTTAACTCTTGGTATATAAGAACTCAGCCTTTGAAGCTGTGGAATGAAGTGGGGGTCTATTCTTTGATGACATGTTACATAAGGGCGTATCAAAGACACAAACTGGAAAAAGAAGGAGCTCTCAGCTTCATATGGGTGTTGGTTCTGAGGTAATAGTTATGGACTTGTGACTACAGAAAATACCTGCGATAGGGTTTGAAAGACTGTTCACAGACCAGAGCCCTTGTTAGAGTTGGGATGATAGCTGGTAAGCTTATTAGCAGATGCTTAGATTCTGCCATTGTTTTTAAAATGTTGTCTCCGAGATATTTTTACCTTAAGAATAAATGTCCTTCCTTAAAAGAGTGATGTGGTAACTTAATGTCCTGGGCAATTACCTTATTCACAGCCTTTAAAGAGAAAGCAAGCAGAGATGCTGGTCTGTTTAGGCAGCCTACCTTGCTGGGGAATTCAGTGTAGACAGGAAAGTGTGTAGCCTGGAAAACCCCCAATAAGTAGGGAGAAACGTGTGTATCCAATCAAGGGAAGTGATAACTGTGAACCTGGAAGCCTAAGAGCAGATGCTGTTGCCAGACCATAGAGAGGTAATGCAGATGTACTTCCCATGAACTGTCATAGTGTACTGTACTTCACTCTAATTATTCAGTCAGCATGAGTTTAAGCTATTAGAATATGGCACTGAGACAAAGTGATTTTTTTTAAATTCCTCCTGTACATACTTGGCTAAGCCAACATAGGGTTCACATCTGAATAACAAGGTCAACTGTATTAGTAAAATGACCCATCTACTTAAAATGTAGAGATGGAACATGGATGTTTTGCTGTTGTTTTACTTCTGATGGGCTCTAAGCCACCTCAGTGAAGTATTACTGATGAGTAACTATCTAGATCTCTCAAAATTGTGCTGAAGCATTATCTTTTTAAATATTGCTTTAATAGCATAAAAGAATTCTGGGTTTAAGTATCTAAGGTTGATGAGATGACATCCTAGTAACCCAACTCTTCATAGCGGGCATGCGCACATTCTCTCTCCCCCACATTCCTCGCCTGCCCCCCAACATCAGTGCTTAGGTCACAGGGGAATGGGTACGAGTAAAATTGTCCCAGGTGATGTGAAATTAAAGATCTGTAAATGTCACTTCTGAAACTAACAGATGCATTAATGCACAATTAAGTAAGTTTCAGCAAATCTTTGTAGTATTGAAGACTTTTAGTGCACACTTTAAAAAACAACCAACCACCTAATTTCTAGAAAATTATTTTAAATGAGCTGCTTTTCTAAAAGATGAAATTTAATTATTAAACTACCTTTTACAAATGCTGCCTTTATTAGAACACAGTTAAAGTTCTATTTCATCTTTCCCTTCTCCCCCACCCCACCCCTAGTCTTAGTTCCTCTGGCTCCCTCGCTGTGGTTTTTATTTGTTGTTGCAGCAGAGGTTTAATTTCTTCTGCTCCAGCCATTCTTTGCTTGTTCCTATTTTATCCACTTGTTGTAGTTTTCAAAATGCTGCTGAGATTGTTGTTCTGATGTCACACAGAGAAAGTACAAGACTAAAGGATTCTTTTGTTTATGGAAATTGGCTGTATTCGAGGATAGGAGGCCTTCCACTATTATAGGTCACGGAGAATTGACTGTTACCTCTACTCCTGATGCTTATCCCTCACCTGAAATCATGCCCTCTTATGACTTTATAATTGCCTCCAGGACTACGATGTTTAATGTCAGAAGCCCCTATAGTATCTTGTCCTATATTTACCATTTGAGCTTGTCTTTTACCGGACAATTATTTTGTATAAGAGAGAAAATTACTACTAGTGATTTTAACACAAACTCTTAGAATCTCAATAGTACTCTGTCCGGAATCAAATTATCTAGGCCAGGAAATTAAACTATTCCAAGAAATCTTTTATACAGCTATCTAGGAGGTGCCTGTTATCTTACAGGATACTGTGATCAAATGGTGTTGAGCCACACAAAAATATCAGAACGCTGTCAAATAATAAGTTAGAAATAGATATGTGGACCAAACATTTGACTTTGTTTCACAAACTTTTTCTTAACCCTAGGAATATATATATTTTTTTAAAAAAACCTTCAAATTTGTTTCAAATATTTTTCTTTAAAGGAGACTTATTTAGGAAAAAGCATTTTGAGGATTCTTCAGGATGCCAAGTACCAAAGAGGTGAAGAATATCACTGCTATTAATAACAGAGTCCTGTGGCACTTTTAAAGACTAACAGATTTATCTATCGCATGAGCCTTCGTGGGAGAAAATCCCACTTTGTCAGACAATTTCTCCCACGACAGCTCATGCAATAAATAAATTTGTTAGTCTTTAAAAGTGCCACAGGACTCTGTTGTTTTTCTGCAATAGACTAACACAGCTACCTCTTTGAACCTGCTATTAATGGCTCTCTTTCAAATTTAAATATTGACTTTTTAGACCACCCCTTCCCCCAGATTCAGGAAAGCATCTTTAATCACTACTGCGCTTTTACCGCATGGTTGTACATAAGCATGAGCTTAAACACTTTCCCCAAACAGAGGCATATAAAAACCTTTTAAAATCATGGAGTGAAGGCCACTTTAGCTTTGAATAAGCCTGAAAGTGTGAATTGGGTTTGCTTTCAAGTGACATTTGGCTTTTGCATGCCCTTTTCCTAGGGTTCCTTCTAGTATTTTTTTTTCTCCCAAGTTCTCATTATTCACATGTACAGGGCACAGCTGAAGTTTGGCCAACTCAGTGCTTTTAGTGCACTGTTTGCTTTTGAAGGTCACGGTGACATCTGGTCTTTGAGTAACCACGCAATATATTTATGGGCCACTTTTAGTCTTTTTCCATAGCATGCTGTACAATCCTATACTGCTCCTTCCAAACTTAAAATGGGTTCCAGTCTTTTTCAGAAAAAAAATGACTAGCTGATGAAGGATGAGACTGATACTGCGTCATGCAAGTCAATAGGAACTTTTCCATTCACGTCAGTGGGTGCCAGACCCTAAAAGAGGCTCAGTTCTCTGAGGTACCAACCACTTGATTTCAGTTCATCAAAGCACGTGCTGAACTTTAAACCTGGTACTTAAGTACATGAGTGTATCTTGATGTGTACTTAATGAAAACAGCTTTAAAAAATTCTTCAGTACCTTTTTTCCAACAAAATGTAGCATATAACAAAATCCATCATCATTGGATGGACACTTCTAGAAGATAAATACGCTTGGGATGACTTTCATAACTTATGGGTTAGTCTTTAAAATTTGTTTCTGTTTAAAGTGCCACAGAACTCCTTATTTGTTTTGCTGAAATAGACTAACATGGCTACCCTTTTGGAAAATATGGTACATAATTTTATGTTTTTGTTTCTTGCTGATGTATAACCTTCCTGTTATTTAAATAGCCTAAATTTAGCATTTCTTTGGGTTGAGTTGTGCCATATTTTTTATTTAAAATATGTCTAAAATTCTGAAAATATATGAAATCTACATATAAAATTGTAAACATTTATCTTTCATAACTGAAGGAAACTACCCATAGTCATGTTAAGAGTCTGTTTTTAAACCCATAAAACTCAGAAATTTGGACTCAATCAGGAACTCATATATATTTTCTAAGTAATATTAATGTTAAGTCTGAATGATTGCTCTAAAATTTTAAAGGCTCCAAAATGTAAATTTATTCTGCAGGACCCTCTATCTTAGAGTCACATGATATATTCAGATACAATTGTAATTGCTTGTGGGCACTGCTGTAATGTTGACTGGATCTATCGAAGGAAGCGTTAAAGTGTAAGGATGAGTGCTGCAGTATAATGGAATTCAATGGTTCATTTCACTGATGGCTGCTGTTTTGGAGCGTGACAATGATAAATACAGTATGCATCAATTCAGACATAACTTGTGTTAGGATAATTTCAGGATCACTAAAAAGCATCAATGGAAGTCTCTGATATTTTAGATCCTCTTTTCTGTTCAGAATTTTGCCATTTTTAAGATGATGTTGCAAAATGTTTATCTTGGGGGTTTTTTTTGAAAGCTTAATAGTCAAATGTTATAATTGTATAATCTGATTACTATATTACTGAACCCATTCTTGGCTTCTTAAGTAGTTATACTTTTCTGTTTATATCCTTTAACGCTAATCCACTCTTATGTAAGGAAAAACAGAGCCAAACAATGGAAGTTCTGAACAGAAGTATAGCCAATAACAGTAATATATAGTGTCTCTGGTCAGGGTCTGGTTAACTTTCGTACATGGATTAATTATCCCTAAATACTTTGTTCATAGTACACAATTACTGCTATGGGAGGGTATATATTAAAATGTGGTCAAACAAGTATTTATTAATTAATATTAGCTTATCATAGGGCAGGCTCTTTCACCCCGGGTTCTTGGCCACCTCTGCTCCCCAGCCAACCTAAAGGGACTCACCACAGGCTGCCTTCAGGCAAACCACATGCTCCTTTATTTATAAATGTGACAGTCCTATTCCCAGTTTGTCCCAAATGCTCCAGGGACTTGGCGACTTAGGGTTCTGCTCCCTCTGGCCTGCTGCTAGAGCCCTGTCCTACCTTGCTGGCCACCCCTCCTGTTTTTTGTGCTGGTCCTGCTTGTATCCCTGGGCCAGGTCCTCAGCTGCTCCTTGTCTCCCTGATTAGGCCAGAACTCTGCTGCTGCCTAATCAGGTCTCAGCTGTTTTCTGCCCAGCCTTAGCTTCCTAATGCCCAAGCTAACAGGGCAGATGAGGAGTTTTACTACTCCTGCCCTGTTACATAGCTGTAAAGGAATACTAGTTTTAAATTCAACTGGCAAGTTATTAAACACTTATCCAGTGGACAAATTCTTCCATCATATCCTTTATACCTGTTGAAACTTTTTGGGCATATGTATGTGATTAAGTGAGTGTAAGAAAATGGAATCAGGAGAGCAGTTAAGCATGTTCTTGAAAGTTAAGCACATCTTAAGTCTTCAGTAGCATTTAGGCACATGCTTAAGGTCTTCATTTTCCTATGACTTACATACATGTTTAGCTGTATGCCCTGGGTGTAGTCCCACTGACTTCTCTGTGTGACTAAATAGCCAGAAATGTCCACAAAATTTAGAAGCTACTTTCACTTGAGTGGGTACAATATTGTTAGGAGTAGGAACACAGGAACTGCCATAGCAGATGCAAACAGTGATCCATATTATCTGCTGCTTGGTCCCCAAAAGTAGTAAGAACTGGAAGCTACAAAGGAAGGTGTAAAACCCCCAGAATGGAATGTTGTCAAACTGCCTTTCATTTACAGGGTTCATTGGTTTGCTTTAAGAATAAACACCTCTCTTCCATCTCCAAGCTCTCCACATTGCCCCATTTGGTGAGTGTTTTACATTGAGGAAAGGGTTCTTTCTCTGTGTACAGCTGCCTCACTTCCTCCTCAGAGAAGCAGTGTTCTTTAAAAAAACAAAACAAAACTGCGGGGGGTGGAGAAAAAGCACTCCCTTTACAAGTAAGCAAGGTGTGCCTCTTCCACACATGCATTCACAGCATTCAGGAGTTATAGATCTAAGGTAGGTTCATCTTATAATTATGGCCATTTATGTATTATTCCTGTAATGTGTGCTTGAGTCTCTCCTACTTTCATAATTTCTCTCTCATTTCAGTAATACAATCTCAGTGTTGTGAGAATTTTAGGTACAGGTGACTAATGCTTTTAATGTTAACTTAGTATTGCTATGCACCAAAGCAACCATAAATACTGTCTAAACAAAATTTCACCTCCAGGAGGATTGTACTAGTAGTACATAGAATGGACAAGAGATATAAAGGCTGAGCTAGAGATGAGGGTCTAAAATTGTCTGTTTGCAGAGCCAGCAATGTAGATGGTGAGTGCTATGAAAATGTGTCTTATATTTTACACATTTTTAAAAGGGCAATTTTTAAATAACTGTTCATTGTAAAATAGTTTAAAAGAAAAGCTGAACTGCTGATGGTTTAGCAGAATTTATCTACTAGTGATTTTTGTAATTTTTTAAAATTATAATATCATTTTTAATAAACATTGTGATGTAACATGTTACATCCTATTGCATATGGAAATGGATTTAGCTGAATTTCGAACAACAACAATAGATTAATGGAGTTTAAGGCTGAAGACCACTAGATTAACTAGTTTGATGTGTGGCATTTTAGAGGTTACTAAATGCCAACCCAAACCAAGCTCAACAACCAGAATTAGACCAAAAATATTACAACCTGTCAGGAGATAAAGTATATGTGCTACAGAAAGAAACCGGGAGGACCAGCGTGCACCAGTGCCCAAGCCCCCATGAAAGGACAGGGAATTGATTTAAGTGAGATATACAATGTGATACAAAAATTGTGAGGGGACATTTGGAAGAGGGAAGGAAATAGTAAGACAGTCTTATGAAACTTTTATGAAATAATTGCATTTTTGCAGGTTTATACCATTGGTTCAAAAAATATGCTTTTCTGTACTTCCTCATGAAAATCCTTTGTGTTTCAAAGTAACTGGTTGAGGGTTCTTTTTTAAGTGAGTCCTTTTCAAATGTAGTCAGTGCCAAATTCTACCCTGGCAGAACTCCACTATTGTTGTTTTTCCTTCTGTGGATCACAGAGGTTATGAATTTCAATTATTTATCTTGAAACTAGAAGTGGTAAACTATAAAATTCAGAAATTCATTTTGGAGGCTACAATCATGTTCCCTGAATGAACTAAACCACTTGAAATCAGTAAAATTGGACTTGGCTCTCTGATGGGTGTGTGTGTGTGTCTACTTCTGCTCATTGCTGGAAGCAGAAGTGAGAGAAAAGGAAAATGTTATTTTGGATTAAATTCAGCATTATTTTACAAGACTTTAGCACTTTGTTTCATGTGGCCTGATTTCAATCATATGTGAATTTCAAATATGCTCACATTGTCTTTAATGAAGATACTAACACAAGTTATATAGATAGCTTTGGCTTTCAAATGCTTATCTGAAATATATACCAGTTCTTCTTTAAACTAGGAAATTCAGAAGCTTAAATTGTCTCAGACATTGGGAGAAGAAGACATGTCAGTCTCTCATCCATGTTTCAAGTGCTTTTGAAAATGAAGCAGTTTCTACTGTGTATCATGTATTCCAACCCAGTAAGAAAAACAAATTCTCCTTTAGGAACATGTATAACAAATTTCAGACACAAGTCAGGTGAAATGGAATTCTGTCAGAAAAGACAACATGGATACAATATTTTTGTGCTGCAACTGATATAATACGTTGTCCTATCCTCCAGTATTAGCTTACTATTGCAAATAATAGTTCAAGGAGAAAGGAATGTGACTAATTACCCTCCTTTCTTAAGGTCACCACATGTCCTAGTTTATTAGGAATTACTTGGTTAAGAGGGACAATTTTGGTATCTCAGAGGGTTTTATTGAAAATGGAGCTTTGTTCTAGTTTCGATAAAATCCCATGGCATCTGGTAACCCTGCTGCCTGGCAACTCCCTGAATTCCCAGAGGAACCTGTGAGCACTGTCGTACCTCCTCTGTGGTACTGCGTGGCCATTGCTCTGGATTCCTCTTTGCTTTTTAGCAAAGATATGTGAAATCTGGAGGGGCTGTAACAGGGAGAGCCCCACTTCACTCCTTCTGCAGCACTAGCTGGGAGAAAGGTGTTTATTCTCACGGAGATGGGAACACAGGGAAATGAAATGTTGGGTTTTTAGTTGAGAAGTACTTTTAACATAGTCCTTCTGTGACATTCACATAACCATGAAGCCCAGATTCAGTGAAGACATTGAGGCTTTGTCTGCACTAGCACTTTTGTGGGCAAGACTTTTTTGCTGAAGGATGTCGGGAAGAAAAGAATCCCATAACCAACAAGTTTTACCAAGAAAAGCACTGATGTGGACAGTGCTAGGTCAGGAGGAGAGCATCTCCTGACATAACTATTGTGGCTCACCTGCTGTGTGGGGGTGCTTTAATTACTCCAGCGGGAGAGCTCTCTTGCATCCGCATATAGCAGCAATACAGGAGAGACCGTGTAACGGTGTAGATGTAGCCTGAAAATTAGGAGTCAGCCATGCAAAAAAGGAATTTCAGGTTAACTGTCACACGTAACAACTTGGGCAGACAGCCCAAGGCATAAAGGTCCTACTTAAATGCAGAATGTGGGCAAGCAATGCTGAGGTTTATACAAGAACTCTCCCAGGGCATAGGCTAGCGTAAACATAAGGAAAAGAAGCACAGTGAGCTGTTCAAAATGGAATGCCCATGGCAGGAGGAGCGTAGGCTAGAAAGCTCTCAGATTTGTCCTACTACATGCATTTAATCTAGTGACAGCTGAAAACATTCCACGTACATACTTTAAAATAAGAAAACCCTCAAAATGTCCAGCTGGATCATCTCAATAGCTGTACGCCTAAGGCAATTGGGTTTTTTTCTGGCATTTGGGTAAAGATTCTTAATCAGAGAAGGAAGCATAGAATTATCGCTCACATTTCCAACATACTCAGTTCCTGCTAAGCATTATTTTGGGCAGGTGGGTATCCAAGGGTTTTCTGCAAAACCTTCAGTGTTGCATCTACGAGCTGGCAAAATAAGTTACAACTGTATTACTAGGTCCATTTTGGATTTCATGGAGGATCCTTCCCATGCGCGAGGAAGCACTAGTTGTAGATTTTAGTTTACTTTAAATCAGAGTTTTCTAGCTATGGTGAAAAGGCTTTAACAAAAGGGCAGTGTATCACTGTGTGTTCGGGAAGCAGCTGAACTTCAAGTTGTTCTAGTATCCTCTGATGACTCATTTCCCAGTTTACCCCGCTCAACCAAGATGGCTTAGAATGAAATACTGGCCATGCTGGAATTCAGTGGCAGAATATCTGTTGACTTCAAAAGGATGAAAGCGTTACCTGTCTCTCCAGCTCTAAATATTCTTGGTTTTGTTAACTGACCTAGATGAATGCTGTTACTTTGTCTGGTGATGTGCTTAGTGATGTTGCTGTGTCCTCATTGACTGATGACTTTGAAAAACTGGGATCATGGCATTGAATTGGCATATGAATCACTGGTAGGGAGCGAAGCCTTTTATGTATAAGACAATGTATTCACAGCAGCCTATCCTGCTGAAGCCTTTTGAAAAGTTGGAGACTATGCTTTGCTTTTAAGTAGAGCTTGAGAGACAGTGAGTTACATACTATAATTTGGAAAACTTTGAAATATTTATGACATTTATTTTGCTGCTCTAGACCTTATCTAGAAATGTAGCACCAGGGTTTTTTTTTTAAGGAAATCAAGGGTGTATAACATAAAAGGAAATTCTGTATGTACATATCACACACAGTGACATATTTACATAAATAAGCACCATGATGTGTATATATAAGAGAAGCACAAACTCTCTCTCTCTCTAAGCTGTGCAGAATCAAATAAGACAACATTAATATCAGATAGAATAAATAGTACTGTAGGTTGGGCATATGATTATTTAACTAGTTTCCAGGTACATTAATCAAGTTTATGAGCCTGATTCTGAAGTCTAACTAAGCTCTGTAAGATGGATGTCCTAGCAGGGACTCAGGCTTCTTCACCCCTGAAGAACTCTGTAAGCTCAAAAATTTACCTTTCCTGAACAGAAGTAGGTCAAAAAAAAAAAAAAGATATTACTTCACCTGCCTTGTCCTTTGGAATTTTAAAGTCTTTCTTGGAGTTATGTGATATGCATGATAGTGACTATGTTATGCATTTTAGAAAAAGATATACTTTGTGTGGTTAACAACCTGAAAGTTTGCTTTTGACCTTATCAGTGTTAGGGTGGGTTTCAAGAAATTTAATTTCTTGTACAACAATTTGCTTAATACCTAGGGCTCAGGTAAATGACAGAACTAAGGTTTCATGACTTTGTTTTGTCTTCATGTAATTTTGACTTCATGTCATTTTGCAACTTAAAATTTCATGCATCTGCCATCTCAATTTCCTTTCTTTGTTGGAAAGATTTCACATACTCCCAACATTTGTGACTAAAATAGCTTACCAAAATTCTCTTGTAATTAAGGGAACTAGTGGGACAACCACAAAATCAAGTATGAATATACTGTCAGTGCCATATTTCCTAACTGGAGATGTAAAACCCCCAAAGAATGCAAGATATACTACCTATTAATATCAAGACAAATGTCAGCTCTTGACAGTGAATGATTTATAATTTAAAGGCCAAGATTTAACATAAGGTGAAGGAATTAAATCATTTAAAGCATCTGAGGCTATGTGTAATGATAAAAACATCTCTGAAATAATTAGTAAGCAATTGGATGCTGTGAAATCAAGTGAAGTTGTTTTCTTTCTCTTCATTAAGTGGGATATGTTTCCATTGTTAATGCATCATGTGGGTTAAGTCTTGCAGTTCCATGATTGCTAATGGGGTTTGTGCGTGTGGCAAAGTCTATATGCATCATCAAAGAAAATTTATTCCTGTATGCAATGGAAAACTGTCGTCATCTCATTTTTGAAACTTCACTCAGGCAACTTCAAATGTCTTGCTATCAACTCCAATAGGCTTTACATCATCAGATGCAATACTTCACGTCAATAAGTACTGTTTATGTTTGGAGAAACAGGTCATCTTATCCAAGTAGTTCGACAGAATGTATTGTCCCTGGCATTTGCTAATAGTTCATAGCAAGCACCAAGACATATAAAACTGTTAATGGCATGGAGAGTGGCTGTTGGTGACTTAAGTCATACTAATAGAAATCCAAACCAAACAGGCCCAATAGCTGATCTTTCCCCTGACCCACTGAGCCTGTATCAGCCTTTCTTCAGTCTCTCACTCTTGCCCACAGGCACGCTGTGGACTCTTTTTCCCTGACAGCATGGGAAGGAAAAGGGCTTTTGCTAATCTTTATCCAGACACTAGCACAGCCACTGCCCTTCCTTTGTCTGTTTTGTTCTCCCTTTCCTTTCTTGCAGGGTGTGGCATCAGTGCCCCACCACCACCACCCAGCAGCCCGTTGGAGCTGTCGGGGAATTCTTGCTTTCCTTTTCCATGAGTTCCAGCTCTGAAACACTAAATAATGAAGAGGCCTCCTCAACCTGTCCCTGCTTCCTTTCCCCCCAAGATCACTCCCTCTCCAGCATATAGTTCACAAAACCCTTATTAGCTGACACCCATGTGCCTTTTACTGCTCTCTGGTTTCCTTCCCTTTTATTGAGAGACTTAAAGCTGTTGTCTTTTCTCGTCTCTTCCTTCAGTAGAAGGGTCTACAGTCTACTCCTTTCCTGACTGCCTTCAGCAGAGAGACCTGTCACAGATCTTACTCCTTCCCCTGTTCTGTCTCACAGGGAGGAAAGGCAGGCTAGGTGTGTGGGACCTCTTTCCCGGTATGCTGTTCCCCTCTAGCATATAGATCGCATGTTCTTTGGGAACCACAGTTCCCAAAATATCTCCTTCAGGGGTCTGAAATCAGTGACAGGACTGTGCTGGACCAGTATCCCCTGTCACATATCCCTCCTATCATTGGTTTTACATGCTAGTACAAGCACTGTGAGTGTGTGAGACAGTCTGGTACAGCACCTTTCTGAGGTCTAAATTAACATCTTTTCCCTTACACAGGTAATAAAACATGGCATATTGGGCTCCAGTATAAGCCCTGCTGCCTGCATACATATTGGCTTTTTGAAAAAAATAAATTTTTCACAAAAGAAAATCCTTGCTTCAAAGTACTGATTGTCTTCATTATTATTGTAGATGTGCTGAAGGGTACTAATGGATTGGTTTTTTTTTGGAGGGGGGGGCGGGGGGGGGGGTTGGCTGCTCTATGTGCCCGCCATCCACTCCCCAGTGCAAAATTACATCTTTCCCTGCTGGGATCAATTCTGTTCACTTCAGTCTCTAGAGAATAGCTGGTTTAATGCCTCCACATCATTGACTGCTGCTCTGTGTTGTTTTTACCTGTCTGTACAAGCATCTAGTACAGCATGATTGCTCAGTCTATGTCCATCTGATGAAGGCACAAAATCAATGAGGCAAGCTTACATAGCTATCTGGACTTCTGGTCGGTAAAATTTCCTATTTTTCTGTTCACATGTCATCGGAATAATTTTGGGTGCATCACTTTTGAAAACTGACTCTAAAAGTGTCATTGAAATGGTTCCCACATTTGTGCCTCATTGGTTTCCTTATCAAACTTGCTTATAAGTAAAGGAGCTTTTTCCCCCCTTCTAATTATTAACAGTACAGACTTGTCCTATGCTAGAAAAGCCCAGTTGTGTTCTCCCTGACTTACGGAAAGTCCTGCTCTTGGTTCCAGTTCTGCTTTCAATAAGATTACACACAGGAAACAGAGAACACAGTTTGGCCCAGCAGTTGGAATTCAGATACTTTGTTGAAGATCCAAAATGTGATCAGTTAGCGCGTCAATCCCTGAGTTGACTCTGTTATGCTTAACTAGAGTAAAAGATCATAAATTAATTTTGTCAGTAAATAGAAATGCCTATTTTGCAATTAATTTTCAGATTGCAAATACACTGCAATGGGCATTTACAGTAGGTGCCTTCTGTCTTCCTGAAGCTGCATGCTTATAATTCTTGTGGTCAGCATGAGGGTTGCACATATGGCATATAGAGGGAACAGGGAAGTATGTATCATAAGTATGATAATTGAAAGATGGGAATGAATGCTGTGATCCTGATCCGTAAGTGCACAGTTTTTTAAGAGAGTAGTATTGTTAATGTGGCAGTCTTGACATGACATCAATGTAAGAAAGGGGTAGGAAGCTATATTTAGTAAAGATTCTTTTTATAAAAGTGTGCTCATTGCATAAATTTCTGGGCTCACTTGTAGTGTTAAAACAAAATCTAACCTCAGGCTTATGTTATTTGACTGCAAATAGAAAACTGCACCTTAATGTATAGATGTTAACTGCAAAGGTAACAACTCCATCCATTATCTGAACAACCCAGAAAATGGAACACTTGTCACGGTGATCTGCTTCAGATAAAGCTTTTGTGCTGGTCCTTGAAAGTTAAGAACTCTGGTTCTGTTGGACCATCTGTGGAAGTGGATTCCAGAATGACAATCTGTCACCAAAAACACTCTGCTAGAAGCTCCCAGATATTCAGATTTAGGGGCTGTTAGTGACCAGTTATATCTTGGCTGCTTCAGAAGTGCCCAGGAAGATATCTAGGATCTAAAGCATATACAGTTTCAAAGAACAAAATTGATTCCTTTGAAAATAACACTAAAATCTTTGGAGAAGTGATACAACATACTCTTAAATTTTCCAAAGCTACCAGGATACTACCTTCTGCAGTAGTTGATACTTTTGAATGATCTTCAGCTACAGCCCCATGTAGAGCACATCACACCAATCCAATACAGAGGACAGAAAGGTTCAGTTGACCATGGTAAGTTCTGAGCAAATGTTGTAATCATCATTGTTATAAAAAGGTTACAGGACCCTGGCTACAACTTATAGCTCAGGTCCTGACATTCATTGGGTTCAGTAGGCTTTAGATGTACATGCTTTAGATCCTAGATATCTTCCTGGGCACTTCTGAAGCAGCCGAGATGTAACTGGTCACTAACAGCCCCTAAATCTGAATGTCTGGGAGCTTCTAGCAGAGTGTTTTTGGTGACAGATTGTCATTCTGGAATCCACTTCCACAGATGGTCCAACAGAACCAGAGTCCTTAACTTTCAGGGACCAGCACAAAAGCTTTATCTGAAGCAGACCTATAGCTCAGGTCCTAAAGTTCGCTGGGTTCAGTAGGCACAACACCGGGAAACAAGGTAAAATATAAAAGTGAAACAGTTTTATTGAAAAACACAGACAAGAAAGCAAAGAAATAGGAAAGCACCAATGCTTACGCCCCTTCAACAGACAGGAACCCCAGTTAAATGACTGCAGGCGTGGAGCATGGGGAACGATGACTTGTGGCAGCAAACATCGCAGTTGCCCTGAGAATGAGGTTCCAGTTTGGGGGGACATAGCCATTGGCTTTTATACTCTTGCTTCCTAAGTGGGTAAATGGCATGCATATCTGGTTATTTTCCACACTTATTTATAACGTTTCTTTGCCCTGGTCTTATCTTGTTATTTTACAGAGCTTGCTAGTTATGTCTGCTACTTAGTGGGAACAAGGTACGTCCTCGGTCAGTACCAGTTCTGTTTTGCTTATACACACAATTAACTTTTGGTCAGGGCTAACTAAAGGCGACACCACCTGTTATCTTATCTGGTCACAAGCTCTTCCGTTGGGTACTACAATCACCCTGAAGCATATATGTGGAGGAAGGCTTCTCTAGCCTGCAAGCCATGTGGTCTTCAGATGCAACCAAAGATGAAGTATTTAAATTGTGAGCCCAGCTGAGGAAGGATGGGCACAACCATTTAATAAGGGAGGTAGGGAGCAGACACCATCCATGCTATGCTCTTCAGATCATCCATATAAATCCAGGTACTGCTTGCTTTAAGGATGATCCTGGATCCTACATTTTTTTGGAACAGCATGGGCAATTGCCCATATGGGGTGGTAGAGTGTGGTGGGGTATCTCTGGCTTTGGGGCTCCAGGCAGGAGGCCCTGTAGTCCTACTACAGCTCTATTTCAAAAACCAGTGAAGTGACAGGAAAGGAGCAGTGAAGGCAGTTCCTCCAAGTCTGCATACAGAGGCCTCATGGAAGCACTCCAGTAAGTAAAAGGAGCTGCAATACTTTAGCAGGTCAGATCCTGGCTGGGACCAGCAAGGCAAGCAGGATGCTGTTCTCTGGCCAAAGGCACTTGAGGGATAGGCCAGAGCTGGTTCTGGCTGAGTTCTGCTAAGCTGGGCTTGCAGGAAGAAAGAGGACCCTGAGGTAAACCAAAAGGGACAGGAAGGAAGACTATAGACCATTTAAGCCAGTGGTTCCAAACCGTTTTGGCTCAAGGGTCACAAATATAATTATTAAAACTCTGAAGGGCCACCAGTCTATTTAATTAACATTAAATTAAAATTTAATAAATTAAATTCAAATTAAGTTTATAATTAAAATCAATTAATTAATTAAAGTTAAAGTTAAATTTATAATTTTTTTAAAGGGCTGGATGCTACCTTCAGCCTGGCTACCCTGTCCCTGGGCTGGCTGTTTACCAGCCAATCCAGGGGTGGGGCAGGGGTAATGGCCCCTGGCTTGCCCCTCTCAATTCCCCAGTGGCAGGACCAGTTTGTTGTCCCGCTGGGAGCCCCCCACAGCAGCACAACCCCTCCCTGCAGCCCCCCTATAGCTGCACTGGCCCATGGCCACCCTCTTGCAGCCCTCTACAGCAGCGTGGCTGCTTCCCACAGCCATGCAGCCTGCGCCCCTCCTCCCCCAGGCTCCCGTAGTTGCGCCGTGCCAGCCCACAGCCCCCCACAGCCATGCCGCGCCAGCCTTTGATCTGATACTGGTGGGTGGCCACAGCCTGGCTCCCAGCCAGTGGCAGGGGAGCATGGGCCACTTTAAAAAGCCCCCCAGGCCACTTTTGGCCCATGGGTCAGGGGTTGAAAACTCCTGATTTAAGCTATACTAACACAAGTTAGTCATTGTCCAGAATATCAAATGGGCATTGACATCCGATCCAATTAAATTAGAAGTCAATCAGTTTTCAACAAGTCAAAAGTAGTCTTCAGTTCTTAAACCTGCCTCCAAACTCTGTGGTTTCAGAATCTAGTTTCTCAGATTTGTTTCGTTTTGATAGACTTTGCTGTCCTTTGCTGCTCTGTGTCATGAACATGAGAGGAAACTCTGTAAGGAGGGAAACAAAAGTGACGAAGTACTGTCAAAAATACAAAGAACTGAAAAAGAAAGAGAAAAAAAAGATTTCTTATCTCTTTTGTTTTAGACATTGTAGGTGTTACTTGTAACAATGACATAAAACATTTAATTGTTATTAATTTAATATTTTAGCATTTATTAGAGAGAGAGGCAGTTGGAAAATGTTACCACCATTGATATTTCCTTGTTATCCATGTAACCGCCATTATATTTTACGGGAAGGTTGGGATTTGGTGGAATTGCTTCTGGAAATGGTATTTCAGTGCCTCTCAATTAATGTTTCTTTTGTTAAAACATGGTGCCTGGAAGTTTCACCTTCCATCTGATGAAAGATACTATAAAATTAGTGAGAGATGTACAGTAATGAGTAAAATGTACATTTTGCTTTCTGGTTTGAATGCATCATATCGTCAAATAAAAATTTAAAAAAAAACACAGAAAGGGGTCAATTACCCATGATATTGTGCTCATGCTATTTATTAACAAAAAAGTTGCCTCTTTTAAAACTCTTTCTTTTGGTATTGCTACTCTGTTTCCAGTATTGGTTACAGAGACACCAAAAACTAGCTGCAAATTGCTAGTCCCGCCTACCCATCTAAAATCACTCTCCCCAGTTCTCTGTTCACATGCCAGCATCAGCCCTCCTTCTCCAAAAGCTTTAAGCCAAGTCTACTCTACGGCTATTAGAGTGGCATAACTGAGCTCCATCACTATGTCAGCATAAGCCTGTAGTGTAGATGCAGCCTACAGTGATGAAGGGTATTTTTTGTGCTGCAGGAACACCATCTCCCCAGGTGATGGCAAGTAGGTCAAAGGAAGTATTCTTCAGTTGACATCAGGGGTTACGTCATCATTGCTTAGGTGCTCAGAGCTGTGGTGTTTTATATTCCTGAACCCTGTAGCTATGTCAACCAAGATTTTAAATGTAAATGCAGTAGATGGTCCAGGTCTACTGACCTTTGGTGCACATTGAAAGCCTGTTTTTCACTAGAGATGGGTGGGAGCAGGTTCCAAAATTGAGGGTCTCTGTCAAAGTGAGCTCAATCCCACCCCTATCTTACTTGTATCCAGAGGAGAAGAGCTTGAGTGTCACCACTGATTACAGTGACAGCAATATAGAATGGTGAGGGAGATTTTTCTTCAAGTAGAAAGGTCCCAGCCATCAAGGGTTTATCTGTTAAGGATGTGTTTCTCACACTTCAGTGTAAATGATTCCTCTTACGTTAACACTAATTGCTAAGCTATCCTCTTTTTAAATATCTGTGTTCATTTTGAGAATATTGTAGTTGAAAGTAAGCATTCTGCAGTGTGGTACTCTTTATACAAGTATCTAAATATAGCCCTTCTTCCCACCTTCTTAGTGGAGCATAGTGTAGCCATGGCTTTAGTTAGTTCAAAATAATCCTCCTTAATTCAAACTAACTTGCCAGTGTAGACATAGCCATTGTGTTTAAAGGTTTCACTGCCTTCCTGTATTTGTTCTGTATTCTGCCTTCCCTCATGTGCCCATTTACCTGAAGCATTACTTAGGTGAACTCTTCCAGCCACTTGATGTTAGTTGCTAGACAGATACCACTAGACCTTATTTTTGGCATCAACCCGTAACTGTCTCTTATAACTATGTTAATTGAAGGGCATAATCTGACCAGATAAGATCAGAGTTGGATTCTATCAGAGGAAATGAAGACGTGTGTATAAATGGTCATATTAGAAATCAATGCAAAATCTGCTAATGTATTAAAATTCGTTACCAGAAACTATATTGGATGCCAGGATAGCAAACCGTTTGATAGAGGCATTGTGACCGTCAAGTCATTGCTACTGTATGTACGTCAGGCATAAGCTGTGATAGAGGCTTAATAACTTTGTTGTTTACATTTAGGAGTTTAGTTAATGCAAAATAGCCAGTTACTGTTCTTGCAAAATGACCAGTCTCCCTTGGCTAAGCTGGTTTCATTTGTTTAGTGAAAGGTTGCCTCTGACAGAGAACTTCAGACAATAAGAGGCTGGGTAACCGTGGTCAATAGAATAAATTGAAATTCTTGTTTAACCTAATCGGGCAGTAAGCCCTTTGTTTTATGCTCTGTTGGGTCCAGATTATCTGCCATACAAGATCTCACTCTGACGCAAGGTTAATTAATGGACCACAGCTTTCTTATGGCTGTTTATACCTGGCTTCTCCAATAGTTCCCTAGGAAGTGTTCCTTCCAAACAGTTTCCCTCCAGGAAATGGTATGCTGCCTGAAAGCATGTGCTAGCACTTTCATGTTGTCACATCCCTTTTCTTATAAAGAAAACTGACACCCAAGAGTAACTGATAATGTAATTTAAAATATTCCTTTCAAATGCTGACCTTGCAGTTATTGCATTCACCACCTTATCAGTTTGTCTTGCTATACCCCTGTACAACTTGAAGTCCACCATGTGAAATTGCCCAGATGAGCAGGTCTTTTAATAATCCACCCTCCTACGGAAGGGTGAAATTGTACTATAAAGAGCATTGCTTTAGATAGATCTGGTAATATGTCTTAAATTGTAGGTAGAGGGAAATGGTTCAGTTTCAAAACTTTGTTTAAAGGCTGTGTGTCAATGCATATCTCGGTTTTCTCAATGCTTTTCCTTTTTTGTTTTTAAACCATCGCAAGTCTGCTTATCCACTGTGTGCTCTTCTCTATAGGTTGCATAATTCCACCTTTCTGTAAGTTCTCCTGTTCGTCTTTAAGCAGCCATAGTAACGCAATGGGAACTTTTCTTTTTGGCAATTTATTTTACATTTTCCATGGACTTGAATGTGGTATGATAATACATTGTTAACAACTGGCTAGTTTCTTCCAATTGTATATCTAGATCAGTGGTTTTCAAACCATGAGTCGGGACCCAGTACTGGGTCACAGACCCTCAGGTATTGGATCAGGGCACCCTCTGCTGCTGCTGCCAAAAGGTTGGAATGCATTGCACAAAATTGTTGGGTCGCAGGCATAAATGATTCTTTTCAACTGGGTCCCAAGGAAAAACGTTTGAAAACCACTGATCTAGATCACCAGCCTGATACGGAAAATTTTATAATTTGTACCAAATGTAACTGAAATTATATTAATTTCTTCGCAAGTAACATGTCTGCATGCAACTGTTTCTGGTGATTAATCAGGTGGTCTTGCACTGTAGCTGTTCTGTCACCCGCATTATGTCCTCGTACTCATGGTTGTACTCTTCAATTACTGTAGGTACCTTAGATTTGTTTTTCTTCTTTCTGGACAAACATTTGACTGCTAAATGATTAAATTTGTCAATTTTTTTCTCATAAGCCAAATTCTTTTCTTTTTCTCTTGCACATTTTTTCCTCACAGTACTTGCATGTGTTTGTATGATCTGCTAATGTTGTGTCTGGATCTTTCTCATTCTTACGTGTTGCTTTAGTAGTCTCTGCCAACTGCCTGTCCAGGGTTCTAATCTTCTCTTTGGGTAGCTCTCCAACCCCATGTATCTCCAAGGTTTCTTCCCAAAGTTAAGTCAGCTTCCCTCAGCAACTGCTCTTGTACTTGTCTCATATCCCACACAATATCTTTCCTTTTATTGTGAAAATAAGTATTTCCAAAACTGCAACAGTGCTAGCACTTCTAAGTCAATGGTGTCCTCATCCTATACCCTCCCTAGCTATTTGATCCCAATAAAAAAATAGGTTCCCATTATTTAATTCTTTCTGGGGTTACAGTAGGTATCAGAACAGCCTATTATTGCCTCTAAGATGTGTTGAGCTAAGGGAATTTCCAAACAGTTTCATGTACCTAGCTCCCTTTCTACAATCAGATAACAAAATAATTTGATTTTCATAGCATCATCTTGATCTTCCATAGCAATATCTACATAGAGGATAAAATCCTCTTTCTCAGCCCTTCCATGCTTGAGCTAAATTCTTAGTTGGCAGGTTTAACATCCCTGGAGGCTTCAGCCCCTCCGTTTTCTGTTATCAGCCATATATTGTAAACTGTGTACACACAGAAGAATTCTCCGATGTTCAGTGCAGCTGTGAACGGTCTCTCCTGCTGTCTAGGACATGATTATAATTGCCAGCATGTTTTATGTTCCAGGTCTGGATCATCTGCTGTATAAGATTCCATTGTGACATAAAGTTAACTAACAAACTCCGGCTTTATTGTGCTGCCCACAACATGGCTTCCTCAGCCTCCTGGCTTCTCTGATCCTGGGAAGTGTTCTTTCATAACAGTTCCTCCCAGGAAACAGTATGCTGCCTGAAAGTTTCTGTAATGTTTCCATATTGTTACACCCCCAGCTACGATTAGCTAATTCGGGACTGTCACCTCTTGGTCACAGGGAGGGCAGCTTGAGTCAATGAGCAAAGGGAAGTATAGTAGGAAAGACAGTAGGATGATGGAGGTATTGATTTATGAAGAATTATTAAAGGAACTACCTGTAGCTTTCATAAGAAACCACAATGGAGGAGAAATGTCTACAGGAGTTAACACTAGTGATGGGAAAGGGATTATTTAGGATGGGACAAGACAGTAGCCATAGATAGAGCATCTCTAGATAGAATTTCTAGCTAGATGATGTGCAGGATTACTTCCTTATAGGTAGAAGTATCAGGATGATCTTGCTTACAGTCAGTGCGTTTGGGGGGGGGGGGGGGAGAGAAGGTGCCGGTACTCATATCTTGATAGTGAATTTGAAAAATGCCTTTCCCACCCCTCTTCTTCCTATGCCTTCTTTCAGCGGTTCACTCCGTTCCCCTGCTGACCCCGTCCCCCAGCTGGGCAGCGGGGCCAGCAAAAAAGGTGATGGTACTCCGTACCCCTGCGTATCACAAAAAATAAAAAGAGCAGTACTTACAGTGCACTTTTAGGATCTTTAATAGTCGCCCTGGGGAAGTGCTAGAAGCCTATCATTTCTGAAAATTCCACACTAAATGCTCAGTGGTGACTTAATGCCATTTCCATTGATGTCAACAGTAAAACTTCAGCTGATGTGAATAAGGGTAGAGTAAGGCAAATGCTGAGTACTTTCTAGAAGGGAGACATCATTAGAAAATGTACTTTGGGGAACAATTCTGTAAGATGACCTAATACTCCTCTGATTTCTGTGCTGCCCGTGTGCTCAGTGTGAAGTCTGCTTCTAAATCAAAATGTAGCTTAAACCACCATGTCCAAGCAAGTCATTGCTATGTATTGGTGAGAAGCAATCCCTACGTAGCTCTCCTAGCTGCAGTACAGCATTTGTGTCTGCAGTCACTTTTCCACTCAGCCATTGTTAGACCACATAAAGTATTTCAGTAGGTCTTTTGACCATTTCAGCTATACTATTTAAGCTAATGTCCCGTTATGAAATATTTGCCAACAACTTTACATGTATTAGGAATGGAGATATGATTCAGTAAGGAAATCTGCAGTATTGACATGGAAAGTTTGTCATGTTGTTGGAGAAAAGGAAAGTGAATTGAATTATGTGACATAAAGATGAAAATCAAAATTAATTCAGCAGCAACATCTAATTTCTTTGCTGTGACATCAATAAATGCTGAAAACTGTACAGACGTAATTCCTTCCTCCTGCTCTGTGCATGTCAGTTTGCTTTTGTGAACAGTTGTCCTTTAAAAGCCATGTTAGTAAAAAGAAACTTATCTTTTGTCGAATCAATTTATTGCTCAATTCTACAACTCCCATTGACTTCAAAGGCAGTTGAGGGCCTGAAGTATCTTGGAGGATCAAACTCTATTTACTCCTCCTTTTTACACTGAGCTCAGATGGAGGATTTCTAACCTGTACTTGAGTGGCAGAAAGGCACGTTGGTCACACATCGTTTAAAGGAAAGGGAAGTAGGTTGAATTAGGGTTTTTCATATCTCCTGTCCATGTGCTGAGGATTCATTCTCATCCATTCTTTCTGATCCAGTGCACGTGCACATTGTCAGCGTGCAAAACATCACAGTTGAAAAGCAATGAGAAACCAATTTGTGTTATGTATGGAATTAATATGACAATTTATCTTTGCTTGAGTCATGATTTTTCCTTTAAATTGGTGAGCTGTTCAGAAGAGCAAAGACCCTCGTCTTTCAGTCCTGTGGCTTCTATGTATCTCTAATTTGGTTGCTTCTTTATCCCATGCTTCTTTAACTGGGGGGATGTTTTTTGCTATTCCAGCATGAATTTCTATCTGCTCTGAACTAGGTACGTGATTATATTAATCTGACTGTAACCAATTTAAGCAATACACTACATCTTGAATGACAGTAGGGGTAAACAGATTCAGCAAATAAGCTGTCCTCCCAGTGTGCTCTCAAGAGGCAGATCAGGTCAACTGGAGAAACAGATGAACAGGAACATACACACAACATTTTCTTGTGTCATTGCCTTTTGACTGCGATGTACGCAGAAAGCCAGTGAGTAGAATGCTGCATGATTTTTTTGGCATTTATTATTTAAGTAAGTGTATATATTTTGGAGGTGAAAAAGCACAGTGGAGAATTGATTCACAGAAAGTGGTATCTTTTCCCCCTCCTATGAAAGAGATGGGTCAGTCAAGATGTGCATATATGTGTCTTATTGTTTGTATTCCTGTAAAGCCTAGGGTTCCCAACTGAGATTGAGGACCCATTCTGCTATATACAAAGCACGTACCTAGTAAGAGACAATCCCTTTCCTATCTATAAAGACAAAGAAGGGGAGAATGGAGATTTTATTCCCAGTTTACAGATGGGGAATGAGGGCAGAGAGAAGATGTTACTTGCCTGCAGAGACAGGGAAGTTTGTGGCAGAACTATAATTTGAACTTGGATCTCTTGGGTCTCAGCCCAGTGCTTTAACCCCATTATCACCCCATCATCCTTTACCTCATGTACATGTACTCTGAGTTTAAAAGTGAACTTTTTATAAACTTAAGTAGGTAAGAAATAAACAAGTATGATACAAAGGCAGTGAGGACAGGAAGAAAAATGATTTGGGTGGGTCTGATGTAAGTTTATGGGTAAAGTTTTAGAAGCACTTGAGTCACTTACAAGATTAAAAACCCATTTTCAAAAGTGATGTAGGCTCCTAAATCCTATTGTCCTTCAATAAGACTTAGGCTCCTCAGTGCCTTAATCTCTTCTTAAAAATGAGACTTAGGTGCTTTTGAAAACTTTACCATAGGACTGGGAAAATTCAAGTCCCATTAGAAATCACAGAAAGCCAGAATTTCAAAGTTGTTTAAATTGTTATATTTTTAAAGGAAATGTTTCTAGTTAATTCACAAGTGATTTACTTAATAGTTAAATGAATCAAACTTTATTTAAATAGAATTTTAAGGTGAAGGTAATAGCTAAGAATTCTTTTTTTTAACCATTCAATGGCATTATTGTGGCATGAGAATTATTGTAATTTCCAAAGCTTCTAATAGAGTTCAGACAAAGAGCGCCATGGAAAAATTCAACTTGCTAAATTCAGAGTGAGGATTTTCAAAGGAGAGTAAGGCACTCACATACCATTGAAATTCAGTGTCATCTGGTAGCCAAACACACTGCACTGTTCTTTAAAATTGCAAATTAAACCTGTTCATTTAATCACTTACTTTTTGTAGATTTTAGTGTAAATTCTGTTGGGCTGAATTTTTTTCATTTAATTTTTGTGAAATGACTAAAGAGGTTTGTTATGTGACCGCAGGAATCACTGTTGGATGAAATATGAATAAGGTTGCTGATTTTGGTTTATACTTTCTACCTTTTTATTTTTATGTTTGTGTGTGGATTTTTGTGCATTAGATGATTAAATAGAGATTCTCTTGATAAATGTGGGCTGGTTTTTACTGACTTTGAGAGCTTGGCTCTTCAGTGATTTTGATGGAAGCCCTACATATGTGGATCGTTTCACCCTGATTTCAATTTAGTAATTGATTTTCAATTGGTAATACTTATGTTCCTAGTTCAGTGGATGGCGCTAGAGAGAACTGCCCTTCTGGTACAATTAGGTTAGTCAAGTTTTTGAAGAACTTTTGCAATGAGAATTCTTCCATTTAACATGTGTTGCACCCAGTTTGTTAGATTCTATTAAACAAAATATTGTTTGATCCTGATCTACTTATATTGGGAGCAGTAAAGATGCACACATTGTACAGCATTGATAATAATGTCAGAGGTCTTGAATATAAAAGGATTAAAAAAATTCAAACCTGTTAGCTAACAAGTTTTAACTTGGCCCTCCTGCCATGTGTCCTAGTCTTGACATACTCATAGATAACTAAGACCACTACTGGCTAGAGAATCATGTTGTTTCCATTACTCACAATTTTGCAAGTAACTGTCTTGTTCTTGACTTTAAACTTCTTTCAGAGATAAATTCCCACTCTGGAAAATGTGTGTATTTAATTAGGTTATGATATTGTATGAGCTTTAGATTGAAGAGGAGTTTCACAGGGCCTTTTATGCTGTGTGTGTGTGTGTGTGTGTGTGTGTGTGTGTGTGTGTGTGTGTGTGTGCGCGCGCGCACATTGTGAAGCTGAAGGCACCTCAAGTTTAATGACAAAGTGCTGCAAATGCTTACACATGTGCTTAACTTCAAGCATGGGAGTACTCCTATTGAATCCAGTCGAATTGCCTCACATGCATGCACACACATGAATGAATGAGCCTTTGTTGAATGAGGACCTACCTGTGGGAAGGTGTGGGAAATTTCACACCAACTTTTGTAACTGCAAAGAGGGAGAGCTTATTTTGTCACTGGAGTTAAATGTGTCCACATCTGTGATGCTACAACACATGTCCGTTGGAATCCTTTTCCAGTCAAAGATTTATAATGTTCACGTTCAGCTTCAGAAGCAACCTTTGAGGAGCATTAGTGAGGGGCGCACTGCAAAGGTTTAGTAAAAAAAAACCAGATACTTATCATTTTGATCTAAAAACGAGGATAGAAATCTTGTGGATACTGAATGAATTTTTTTACTTTAATATTTAATAATTTTTTTTAGCCTAGGAAAATGTAGAATCCAACAAAACAAAGTAAATATACCCATTTAAGTGTTTTGCTCAATAATTATTGCTGATAAGACAAATTAATACATGAAACTGACTTTTCTGATGGGATGTCTGTCACTTTCCTCTCTTCCCTTCCCCCTCCAGATACCCTTTTGCGTGTATGTGCCTCTGCATGTACATGTGGTCATTGAGATGGAAACCTATGGTTTTGTGATTTTACTTAATAGTAATTACAATAGGAGACAAAACCCAGAAAATTTTCATGCTCATGTTTTCTTGGTGATAAAATAACATTGACTCTATTTTTTTTCTTTCAGTAAGGCTGTATTGTATGTGCTCACTTTAAAATATAATTCCATAAAAATTTTCATATAAACTGGCAGTTCTGTAAACTCTACCTGGAATCTAAAAGTAAAGTGGAGGGGTTTCTGACTCATTCATCATTATCAGAATTGATTAGTTAAATCCAGTTTGTAGAGTTGTTATTTTATGGAGGTGCTTTTCGTCAGTAGAATTCAAAATTGTTTTTAGTAACATCCATATTTGTGTCTATTTTTGCTATGCTTCAACTTCCTCTGCATCTGTGAGTGACAGTGGAGCCTTTGAAGATCATGTTCTGAAACTACCTGCAGTTCTTGTAATTGCTGGCACTCCAAGAGACAGTGTTGTTTCTCCAGATATGTATTGTTTAAAAATACATTTTTAAGCTTAAGGTTTTTTAAAAAATCAGAAAAAATAGGAGTGTGAGGAAACATTAGGAAGTGTCTTCTGTTTTCTTCTGTATGAATTGGGTTAGACTTTAGATATAAGGAAATGGTTATGGGCAGGGCCGTCCCTGGGGGGGGGGGCGCGAACGGGGCAATTGCTCTGGGCCCCACGGTTATGTGGGCCACGCGCTGAGCTGAAGACAGCGGAGTGGGGCAGGCCAGGAGGGATATGCCTGGCCCCTGGGCCAGCCCTCCCCACCCCCAGGGTGGAGCAGGCATGCCCGGGGCAGAGCACGTGGGGGCCGGCCTGCCCCACATGGCGGACTCCCGGCCCAAGACCGGGACCGGAGCAGGCTCCCCCTCGCAGGCGGCCTCTGGGGCCGGAGCTGGCTCCGGCTTCCCATCCGCCCTGCACAGGCAGTCTCGGGGCCGGGGCCGGCTCCCGGCCACAGCCTGCAGGCAGCTTCCCGGCCCAGGGCCGGGGCTGGAGCTGGCTCCTCCTGCCCCCCACCCCCAACAGGCAGCCATGGCTCAGCCTCCAGGGCCGGGGCAGGAGCTGACTCCCTGAGCGGGCCAGTGGGGGTGGGGGCCCCACTTTGGCCAATTGGCCCTGGGCCCCGCTCCCCCCACAGGATGGCCCTGGTTATGGGATAATGTTGTGAAAGCCTTTAACTCTACTTCTGTGGATATGTTCATATATATAGTTCATCAAGCTAAGTCCATTGGGTTTGTTAGACTGAACATTAGGTTTCAGTAAATACTTTTCCTTCTTTTCTTTTGATCGTCTCTTCTTCTCTATTCTCTTCCTTCTGAGTCCAGGCTCTCTTTATTTTACAAGCAGCGTAGCTTGTCAGCCATTTTGTCAAATGTTGTATAGTTGTTTGGACAAGAACATAAAGGAATTAGTTTCTGTTTTCACTAGCTGCTCTCGCTCTTGCATGTTGAAGACATAGGCTTCGGCCATCAAATTTTAACTTTAAGCTTATGAAAGTGGATCTATCTAGTGCTTTTTGTGCATTCACAATTTAAAAGTACACACTGGACTAAATGCAAATTGGCCTAATGTCAACCCCACACTGAAGCCACAAATCAAGTAATTTCATCTTCACGTTACCTGATACCTTGCAGAAAGCATAGATAAATAAGTGATTACTCACCTGGAAGTCAGCACACTTTTGCTCTGTTGCACCAAAGTAGGAGGCCAGTTTTGAAATGGAAGGTCCTCAATGAGAGAACTGTCTGCCTGCTCCATAATAAATATAACTGGGGAGTTTCAGCTCAAATGTCCCAGCTGTTTTCAAATACCTGGTAAGGCATGAGGAAAGAGGTGGTCTCTAAAATACACAGGTTTCTAGTTGAAAAGGGATTTATAGATCAGCATCTTAAATTGGAACCAGAACCAGAGACCAGGAGCAGTGCTCCATTTCTGGTGGGGATCTGGGGCCTGCCACAGGTGGGGGCTTGATCCGGGTCCTGGCCATCGCCGCCCACCAGCGCCAAGATCCAGCTCCGACCATGGCTGGGGACTCGAGGTCTGGCTGCCACCCGCTGGTGCCAGGATCTCGCCCTGACCTGGCACTGATCCCCACTACTACCAACCATCCCTCAAGGTTCAATGCTGACCTCATCTTTCTTCCTCATCCTCGTCAAATTTCCTTTCGTGGTGCAGGCCCATTCCCGGTTTAGGAGACTGGAACTATATTCCACTCCTAATTGCAAGGAGGTACAGTAACAATAGTTTTGCAAATGAGTTGTGATCCAGAAATGGGCAGCTACTTTGTAAGGTCTCTCTCTATCAACATACTTCATGTGCACAATGCGCCATTTAACCCAGTGAGATTACTCGTGTGCTGAAAACTAAGCACACGCTAACTGTGCTACTGCTGATCAAGCCATTAATTACATTGTGTCCACTGAAAAACTGGGGGAGGGCAGCTGAGGTACCCACTGACATACTGGGACTAAAGATCGGCCCTGGCGTTTAAAGCACACTGGCCCAAGTTCAGGCTGTGGGCTCTCTGCTGCCCCGCCACACCCACCAATAATGCAGCAGCCCAACCTGCAGAGTGAATTCAGTCAGGGAAAGCCTGCAGTGCCCATGCCATGCATGTGCCTCGCACCAATGCCGGGCTGTCTGTAGGTTCTGTGCCGTGGGCACAGTGGGAAAGTTACACATAGATCTTGGGTGACCAGATGGCCTGATTTTTATAGGGACAGGTGCATGAGTCTCTGGCTGACTCCTGGGCAGGGAGCAGTGGGTGGGGTGGGGGTGGTGAGGAGTCATGCAGCAGGGAGGAGAGGAGGAACCTGTCTGGTGAGTAGCAGCAGTGACGAGGCTCAGGGCAAGTATGACTGGGGCAGAGGGGCGTCAGTGGGGAGAGGAGGAACCAGTTGGGTCTGGCAAGCAGCAGCAGGAAGGAGAAAGGGAGTGAGGGATGCTGGGAGCAGAGAGGAGGAGAACACTGAGTGGGCAGCTGCCTGCCTGGCATGCTGAACTTGATATGCTCTAGGCAGGTTCTCGGGCAGCTCAGGAGTCAATATCTCAGCTTCCTGGTTCTCAGGTGCCAGGGAACCTGTGTGGAGCATAAAAATTTCTGCCTTCCCAGCAGGGAGGGCAGAGAAAGAAGCGGACCACCACGGCCCCATGCTTTCTGCATAGAAGGTTCTTAGGGAAAACTCAGCCTTCCCCCTCCTTTAGTGAAAGCTCTTAAGGAAGACTCAGCTTTTACCCACCTTTAATATGGGCTGCCCATGTGGTCCACTGGCCCCTCTGGCATTTGACAAAACTGCCAGATGGACAATCCATCTCTATACGTTAGAGAGACTGCTGGATAGCTCAGAATTGCTTTTCTTCACTGTTTTTCTCATATTTCAGTATGTCCCTATTCTTGTTACGTCAGTTTTATGCTGCTAAAGATGATGTTTTGGGGAAGTATCAAGGACTTAATCTCCATTTCTTACTAGTTCCTGCTGGTTACTTCTCCATTTCTTGGTAGTTACTTATATTTGCATTCCAGTTTTTTTTTTTCCTGCACCAAACATATTACAATATTGGCGTTCCAAAAGCAACAGATTTATTTTTAACTCACTAAGGGCAATAAATAGAACAGAGTATTGCAAACTCTCATGGCTGGAGAAAATTCCTACTGAACTCAGCAATGGAGAAGAAGGTATTAAATAAAGTACCAAGCATTGCTTTTAAATAAATCACAATGCTAACATCTGAATTATGATGGTGATAATTCTGTCTAAAAGTGCTAGCCTCTATTTGCAGTGAAATTTGTAGTGTGACCTAACTGGTGATACATAGTCATTACTTATCCTATCTTATTGTATGCATTTTTGTGTAATTGTATGATTTGAAGGTGCTGTGCTCTAAGGTTCTATATAGTTTAATTACTTTTTATCCACCAATTGACGTCTGCTGCTGTTTTATCAGCTTATTTTTCTGAGCCTCCAGCTAGGATAATGTGCTTGAGGGAAAATTATACCCTACATCCATGGGTTTGTTATAGCATGAAGTACATTATTGGTAATTTGAATGCACCCAGATAAAAATAGAAAGGTTAAGTAGTTTTCCAAGTGTTTCTGATGCGAGACAGAAAAACAAGTGATGTCTGAAACATACCAGCTTTGGAGGGGTAAAATTTTATTTTTGCATCCTGTTCTCCATTTCATTAACATGGATTTTCATTTGCTTCTCGAATTCTCTCCTGACACCCTTCAGCCACATCACCCCAACCCCTTTCCCTTTCCCCTGACACATTTGTAGGATTAATAAAGTTGCTTTGTGTCAGCTTTAGTATACATAGGCCTATAAAGAAAGTGTTTTCTCCAAGGCAGGCATTATTGTTTCCTGTCAATTAGAATGAATTGCAATAAAATGGTGATGATCTCCTGCTGTAATGCTCTGGTCATCTAAAGCTGCCATTTCTTATGCAGTTGTTTTAGCTTTGTTCTTTTCTTTTTCTTTCAGTAGTTTTTAATTTTTTTATTTTATTTTGCTCAAATGTTTCTAGTAGACAGGAAGAATATAAGTTCCAAAGGGGTAGCTCTGTTAGTCTAGGTCAGCCAAAGAAACAAGGAGTCCTTTGTTGTTTGTTAGGTCTCATGTAAATGCAGGTTTTAAACTGAATTGGGGACAAATTCTTATAAACTCATTTGTTAAAACACATAGGAAGGTTCATGAAATTACTGAGCAAAAATTGTACCTCATTTGTATTTGACTTAGTTAAATTTGTTTTTTCTTTTCATAGGGTGCCCTGGTATTATAAGGCAGAATATGCAAGTGGCTGTGCTTAGCCCACCCAATGCAAAGAATATTCACAGTGATGGCCTGTTTTAAATATAACTAATAATAAATGTATTGCAAAATATTAGTTGGGAAACTTAGTCAGGTCCCAGTTTTTTTATCATTCCAACTAAACCATCAGTATTGATCTATTTCTGTCACCATATACTTAGAACAAATAAATAACATGGAGAGAAGAATATAGCAGCATTAAATGCTATTTTGAATTTTATTCCCAACTGCAATAAAAGTTGAGCGGCAACTGGGAGTGTAATGTGTAAAATGCTCAGATACTCAAAGGGAGGAAGAAACATTCCTTAGAAAGCAGTAAAGTAAAGAAACAGTTATGGGTGACAGGGAACAATAAATTAAAGATGAGCTTGCAATGTGATATGTTGGCGCAAACGGGAGGGTGGTAGTATTTTGGCTGCTCACTCCAAAGTATCACGTTGTAGCCCTCAGAAATGAAAATGGTATACAGTAGTAAGTTTTCAGATATAGTACATTAATAATTCGAATTCTTGTCAATTCAATATTGGAAGGAGCTGAAAAAAGGCAACAAAAGTAACTCAGATACTGGAAAGAGTGACCATATGGATAACTCGGTCAAACAATGATAAATAGAGGATGTTAACATCTACAAGCTTTGTAAGGAATAGGTACCAGGGAGGAAAAGGATTTACAAGGGTTAGCTCAAGGAGTATAACTAGGAGGATGATAATGAGATCATGCAAAGAACAATGAAGAATGAATATCCGTTGCATTTGTCATTGGTCTTGATATTTAGAAAATGTATAATGTTAGTGTGACGTAATGGAAACCCATTGCTTCAGCCATATAAATTTGGACCACACAATCATGCACTGACAGGTGAATGGATGAGTTATAAATTATACAGGATGGGTCCAGTCAAATTTATGGGGAAAAATTTGGATTTCCTCAGTTTTCAGTGTCTCTTATTGGTCTAGTATTCTGTCATTTTCCCACATACACAAACCATGGCAATTTTAAACTTCTGTTGATGAACGGTTAATCAGAATCAATCATAATTTTCATTGACTCAATCTCCTCTATGTTGCTTTCTAACCCTATCAATATGTTTCTTCTGTTTTTCATCCAACACAGAAGATGGTCTCAAATTCACAGATGCTTCTTATGCAAACTTAAAGAAAAAGCGGGGGGGGGCGGGGGGGGGGGGGGGGAGGGAGGGAGGGAGGAATGCCTTCAACCGTTTTAGGTTAACATAATGACAAAACTTTAACTGCTATAATAAACTTAAACTAGTGAAATTTAAAGTTACATGACAGCCCTATTTTGGGTATTCATATATTGATATAACATCAAGTGTAGGGAGTTTAGAGATATATGGAAACAGTTATCCAAATTGTTTCAAAACTTAAACACTTTATTTGGATTTCTGGTGAACTTTAGTAATTTCTAATTAGATCCTAATTTAAGAATAAATAATTCATAAGGTTTATTTTTTTAGTTGTTCTTTTTTAAAAATAGAAGTCATTAATCAAGGTTTCAAAATCTGAAAAAGGAAGGTAAAATGAGGCAAAGCTCTACAATTAATTGTCAGGAAAAAATGTTCATTTTTACCAAGTTATTAAAGCTTGAGTTATGTTTAAAGTATAAACACTGGATTCAACCTTTCCATAATTAAAAAGTTAGATATAAAAATTACATTAAGAATGAGCAGAAGTACAAAATGTATTTTAAAAGTATTGAGTAAAGGAAGACTCTCAGTCATATTTAATAACTCTCTGTCGAGTGAAGACCCCTCTTGTTTCAAGTAACTAAATAAACCATTTGCTTTAAGAGGTTTTGGGGATTTGCTCAGTTAAAACCAGCTGTAATTACTTGTTAGAAACATGGAGTAAAATGTGCTGTACAACCAGTGCCGAACTTCTCTGAAATATGCCCCTTTAGCTGGTGGTTTCTTTATCACAAAGGTCACATAATTAAAATTCCAATCTTGTCATTTATAAGTGCACTGTGCTGTGAATCAAAAATGTTTACTCAGCTCTAACTTGTGAAATAAAGATGCCATATAATTTCCTCTAAAACTCAGCATTTGTTAGAGTAAATGGGCATTTTATATTTAAATAACAAGGTGAAGGAAAATAACAAGGCATTAACCTGTTCTGTTTAGGTTTTTGCATTTAGTGAATCTGAACATTCCAGTGGTGTAGTTTTTGAATCATTGTTTTCCATATTCATTCAGTAATGGTGAAGCAAATGATAAATTGAAAATGTTAAGTATACTTATATGACAAATATGTATGTTGAATGTTAAGTATACATGTAGCAACATGTATGGTATTTAATTATATGGTTTCTATAGCTGCAGGTAAAGGATCTGATTGTGCCCCGTTGACATCAGTGAATTGTGCAATTGACTTCAATGGGTGAAAAATCCACTAGAAAAATATGTTCCTTAAATTCTTTTACATTTTCTAGAGGCTTGGTCTTACTGATTTGCGTATGTAACTTTATATGGAATTTGGTAATTAATTAAATTATAGAATAGTGTTGTTGGTTAGGGGGTTTTTTTTTTTTTTTTCCTGCAGAAGCCTTTGTAACTTTGTATAAGAAATCTGTTGAAACAAACTGGCAAACAAATCTGCAACAACATGTCAACATCTCAATCAGAGGAATGAAAATTTACATTTTGTCTTATAGTCTTATCTTCCCTGATAGCACTCTAGATGTAGAAATCTGAAATTTTGACTCTTAAATGGGGCTTCTAAGATAGGGTGACCATATTTCCCAAAGGGAAAATGGGGTATTGTGTGGGGTTAGCCCTAGCCTCCGTCCCCCCATAGGACTTGTCCACTCACCTGAGCCCCCCTCAATAGGCTTGCCTGAGCTTCTCGCTTGAGCCCCCCTTTTCCTTCCTCTTTCCCCCTTCCTCTCATGCATTGGCTGGCATTGGTGCTTACCCATGTCTTGCCTGACCTCTGCCTGAACCTTGCTCCTCCACTAAGCAGGGCTGACATTGCTGCTCATCCCCTCCCGCTTGCATGTTCCTTTGCACCCCAGTTTTCTGACAGTCGATGGTATGTATCCCATTTGTTCTTGCCAACTGATCAAATTGATGAGCAAATTGGACAAATGTGTACTTTGCCACCAACAACCACCACCGCCAAAAAATTAGGATGGCCAGGGCAGTGCTAAAACAGGGCATATGGTCATTCTGCTCCAACCAACGCTGCCACGGGGATGTGCAAATTTCATTGTGGGCCAGCTAATTCCTCACCTCTCTAAAGAGTTTCATCCTGAAGGAAATCGGTTGGAGTTTCCACTACCATACTTTCTCAGGGCCCCAACTTGGTGGGGGTGGAGATTAGTTTTAGGTGTTATCTGTGGCTCCAAAAAGCTACACCTACAGATACTGCTGATGGGGAGACACTGACTCAGTGAATTTTTTGATCATATCACCTTCTTGACTAAGACAGCTCCCTGTGGAGGAGTAGGTATGAAGGTTTTCTCCTGTCATAACCTCCAAAACTACTGAAAACTTCTGCCAATGAGCCCTGTACTTGGGTTTACACAGGGATATGGCTCTTAGGGTTAAGCTCAATGTTTCTTATAGAAACCATACTTTAGTGATTTTTTTAAAAATTATTTTTCCTCAATTTATCTCTCTATAAATAAGTGTCCGGGTACCTAACTGCCTTCCTGCTGCACAGTATTGTATAGACAGATTCTCTAAAAATCAGGTTTTATGGAGACATCTGCGTTACATTGGTATGTGTTTCTAGTGAGGTAGTTACAAACAATATGAATTTTAAAAAGCTATATAGTGTGGTGTTTGGTCATTGTTCATTGCCTTATAATTCTTTGATGAGTTGTAGAAGTCCAACTCCAAAAAGTATAGACCCGTGGAGATGATTACTGAATAAGAAAAATCCAGTTACTGTTATGTTATGCTGGTTTTTAGTCTCTGGAGAGTACAAGGCTGATAGAAAATAGGCTCATTTATCAATGAAGGTTAAACAAGTTGAGGTAAGTTCTTAGTAGTATTGAAGTGGTTGCAGGAAATGAGAGAGAAAAGCAGCTTTCTAAAATACATGGCTTATACAGATCCTATTGGAAAAAATGCTTTTGCCTAGTAAAACAGGTTTTTCCTTTTTTCAATATCTCAAATATTTTTATATTAACAGAAACCGCCCCTCCATTTTCAGTCACTTATGACAGCCAGTGGAGTCAATGAACACTGACTCCTCTCATAGGACAAGGCTTCTAAAGTTTTTTAATCCTGACCAGTTGAAAGTGCTGGTGTTGGGAATGCCATGCACATCCTAGCTTGAAATGGATTCCATTATACACAGGCCTTACTGTTTGGTTTGATGGCTTTTAGCACGCCCGCTATACAAATTGTTCCAGCACCCTCTGACCGATGGCAGGTGATTTACAACAGGAAACAAAATTCACCTCTTACTTGTAGTCTTGGATGCCGCACTTTTACAAAACTTATATACACTGATTGAAGTCCTGGCTCCATGGAAGTCAAGGATTTCACCTGTGTAGCTTTATCTGATCCTGTTGAAGTTAGTGAAAAGGCTCCATTCATTTTAGTCTTTAATCATGTCAATACTTCAGTTGGTTTTATTGGGACCTCTCATAGACTCAAAGGTCAGAAGGGACCAGTATGATCATCTAGCCTGACCTCCTGCAAAATGCAGGCCTCAAGACCTCACCCAGTGAGGGTTGCAGGATTAGATCTTGATTCATATTTGGTTCAAAGAGGTACATAGTATATTGAGGTACTAGAGATAATTTTATTTCCTGAATGATTAGTTCTCCCCTATATCGATCTATCGATTTATCTATCTGGTCTGCAATCATTCTTGGTAAGGATTAGTAGACTGTTTTAAAAGTCACTATGAAATTGCTCATGTTTAATATGAACCAGCAACTGAAGAAAATTGCATAGTTCTAGTAAACAGTAATAGCTTCTTGTAGAATAAAAGAAAAAAATATTTAAAAACATGGCTAGGAATATAACTGGTCCAAGAAATACCTATCATGAAAATTGTAAAGATTGACAGAGTTTTTTATTTGTTAGGTAAAGTAGTTTGATTACTGACCAGAGACATTGATTCGTGGTGAATGGAACAGAGGAATTGTCATTTGGAAATTGTTATTTTGAAGAAACGTTACTTTAGTCATTAAAACATAAAAACCAAATTTTAAAAAGCTTTACTACATCATACTATAAGAAGAAATGTGATATTTCCATGTTAGAATAAGGATTAGTTTCAGCATCTCAGATACAAAAAATATGCTAAATTTTTTGCACTAGATTTTTGTTTGTAATGCTTGCCACCAATGTATATTCAGTATGGATGAATTATTTAATTGTTTGTTTATGAATTTCAGCTTGCAATAAATTATGTAGCGATTCCTTTATGAAGAAATATTTTCCAGAGTATATTTAGCTGCAAAGACCTGTCTCTCTTTCTTGATCCACTTTTGGGTCCTTAAACGAGTCTCAAACAGGAATATGCATTTTTGAAGGTGAAAAGCGAGTTAAACTAGTCTTATTCTTTAGTTCCCTCTGGATGGAGTTAGTGTGTGCTCAATAATTAAGTTGCAAAGCTAATATCTTTTTAAGATGAGAGAGTATTTTTGTACTTCTCAGTGTGTGTTTTATTAGTTTGGCTGGCCGTGTAGTCTGTCAAACACATCCATCATTCTGAGCTGTCAAGGTTATATTCACTACTAGAAGGACTAGAAACATTTTTAAAGATGAAAACGTGCATTTTAAGGTGAATTCAACCAAATTGTTGATAAATCCCTAGTTCTGGCATTGATCATGCTGTTCTTGCTTGTCCCAAATCTTCACTGAGTACAAGGACTTCATGAACTGTATTCTATGAAATTGCAAACTCAGAGCCTGATCTACCACTGTTACACTAGTTTAATCTCAGTGGAACTTCACTAAAATTAGACTACCAAAATTCTTGGCAATGATATTTATATAGACATTCTAATATATTATCAAAATATTTACAAGCTACCAGGGATAATATTTTACTGATTAGGGAAATTGAAGGCTGGTTTTCCAGCAGGCCAGCAGTTAGTTCATCCAAATCACTTCTTATGTAATTGGCATTTATTGCCTTCAGACAATTGGAAGCTGAAAAATATTTGTCTGAGGTGCTGCAGGAATGCATGGCTGTTCCAAAGGCAAAACCTTTCCAAATAAGTAGACCCTGCAAATCTGTGAATATTCCATTTTTATCTGCAGATCATTTTTGTGGATCATGGCTTGGATGCAGGTACAAATTTTGTTTCAAAGCAGCTCTACAAATAAGAATAAAAGAATCACTGTTTGCAGTGTATTTACAGCAAAAATCCATGTCATCTTTGATGAAGAGCAATCAATCCAAACGTTGCACTGCATAAGCGAAGTGATGATATTTACTCACACTTCTTTTATGAGTAAAATAAAGATTAATTGTTCAAAAATTTAACTTTCTTAATGGATATTCACAGTAGAAGTGAGAAGTCTATTTGCTAGCTGAGCTAAGTACAGACAAGGTGCTATATTAGATTGATTTGATAAAACCAGTGTTTTCCACCAAGTGACTCCTTTTAATATGTATTTTTTAAAATTTTGTCTAACATTTTATAAAGATTATTCAATAAGAAAATAAATGTAGCTGTCTTAGAGAGAATATATAACTTACAAAGATGTGGCATTCATTTTTCAGTATAGCTGGGTAGGTTCTGCTGAGCTATTCTTTTCCTGTCTTCCTATAGAATATGCTTTTCCGATCAAGTGCAGAGTAGTGTCTATAGGCCTTAACCAAGAACAGGGTTCCCGTGTGATATAGGCTGCACACACACACAGATACAGGCATCAGGCTCCTTGGCTGGACTGCATATCCCACGATGCAGTCATCTGATTCTCCAAGACACCATTCAAAGCGGTAAGCTGGGTCTGCCTTGTCTTGTGGGAGATGTAGTTATCCAGGCACCCAGCCCATAAAAACAATGGGGGCCCTAAGTATGACTAAGTATGACTCCTGTGGAAAAAAAAGCAAGTCAGTTCACCAAAACAACACAAAACAAAGAAATTCAATCTAGAGAATGTCAGTGTTTCATTTAGATTAAAAAGGCCAGAACAAAATATTTCAATACTTCTGAATGAATTATTTTTCAGAGTCTGTTTTATGAAATATTTATAATTCTGAATTCCACTCAGCTCTCATGAATAGTTCCATTTTGAACCTACAAATCTTGGAGGCTTGCTAGGCTTGTGAGTCACTGCCAACCACATACTGATCTCATGTTTTAGTTTAGTTAGTTTTTTTTAAAGAAGTATTAATCACTCAATAAGGATGAGGTGGCCAACATATCGGTCATATTCAACTGGTATATACTTGGCAAAGTTCCTAAACTTTTTATAAAAGAGATTCCAGGATCAAATGAAGCCTGCATATCTTGTTCCACAGGATTAGAGAGACACGTTATCAGTGAATAATGTTAATCATGCTCTGTTTGTTCCTACATTTTACCATCTTCCTTTCAAAAACACAAGAGATGTTATTCCCTTGGTGTCATGCCATCGGGTGTATCCCAAAGATCGCATGAACTTTGAAATACTTTTTGCTTGAGCACTAATAGAAGTACACTTCTCGTTTAAGTGGTTTATTGATAAATATTTAATTGAAACTCAAATAAAAGATTAATGATTGAATCATAGGCAAAGGAACAACATACTAGGCTAATGCTGGCTGACAAATGACAAAAATGGCATTTCCTAGGGTCGTAACAAATATTAATATGTAGTGATGGTCCTATGATTTTAAAAAGTGTTTTTTGCGTGGCAGTAGAATTCCTGTTAACATCCCGCAGAAAAAAATTCTTCTGGCAGACATATTTGACATACAGCTTCAATATCCTTTGCATTACTCAGGAAAACAGTAGGTGGTATTCATCAAAGAGAACTAATAATTGAAGTTTTTCCTTGCAGTTTCATGAAGCACTTCTAAGGAAAAGTTTTTGACTTGCTCAGAAAGAAAGACAAACAAATAAACAAACAAAAAATTAATAGCAATGAGTTTTCCTCTATGTAAATACCGCAGTTCTTTACATTATGGCTGGTACCATGATACCCATTGGTTAAATCCTTTAGAAACACACATTCTATAAAGAGCATATCTGTGCCTATCTGCAAGTAGCAATCTGTCATTTTAATTATTCTTTTTCATCAATGAACCCACATTTGCTCATGTTGATGTCTTTGGCTGATTTTTTTCAATTCAAACACTAACATGCATTCTGGTGAGATTTCCTGGCTTTCATCCATTGATAGATGAAAGCTTGAATGACCAGATCCTAAAATGTGTGGATGTTTCTAATCAGCAGAGTTGTGGGGCTCATTATCCATTGGGATCAGGTCTGTTGTGCAGGGACGCTCAACTATCCTTTTTTTTTTTTTTTTTTTCTGTTTTACAAACTTCTTAGAATCAAATCCAAGCAGTGGTGCAAGCTAGTTCCCATTTTATTCAAATCTGGCTACCAGTCCTTCTTTAAAAAAAATCCATTGGCTGCATGAAGATTGAGATATTTCTGAACTTGCTATGTTGTGAGGTATCTGTAATTAAATTGACACTGAAAGCTCTGTTTTGGATGCATCTGTAGGAACTTGTGTGTTAGAGAGCACAGGATAACTCCTATCTTCTGAAGTTGTACTTATTACATTTTGAAGGATAAATGGCCTTTTTATTGTTCCTTCCAATTTTCTTTTACCTTTTGTGTTTCCTGAGTGACTAAATCATTTTTTCCCAGCAGTATTCTGCTTTCCCTGGAAGGGGCAAAAAGAATATCTGAAGTTCTGTTTAGCAGTTTATCACCACCAGGAACTGACAATGAGCATGGGGTGGGGTAGAAGAACTCTTATCTAACATTTGATTGCTGCCAAGACTCTGTGCCGTGGCAGTAAAATTCCAATGTTTGATATTTCATGGAGTTCAAAGCAATGTCATGTTGTACTTTGTTGGAGGTCTATATTGCGTGTTTTAATTGGCATGTTAAGCTGCCACAAAGCAGATAATATAATTGTAGGGAAATGGGAAATATTAAACTCTGAAAACATTATTCCAATGAAATCAATGGTAACACACCCATTTCAGGGAAAGCACTGAGCCCAGAAATGATTAATTGTATGTGAGCATGAAAATAAGCTTCTTGTGACAATATTAAGATAGGGAGTTAAAAACTTTGGTTCGCTCTTCTTCCTTTTGCATGAACTCTGTTGTAACTCTTCATTTCAGCTATGTATCTTTGCAACTGGCCTCCTTCTTAAAAGAAAAAAATCTACTCTCAAGTCCATCATTTATTAATCTGATGCTGTACTCTCAAACTTTTTCTGTCATGTGAGAAATATTAGCCAGTGAACAGGCACCATATCATATCAGGCAAAAAAGAACCCTTTAATCTCTGTTAAAACTGTGTTACTGAGTATAATAGCTAATTTTAACAGCATTTAAACTTAGTTATTAGCATTGTGTAAAGAGAGCAGATTTTAAATGCTGGTTTAGAAGGTAATCAGTTGGTCTCCCAGATGGCCCATATGTGACTCTGGAATATGCATGTTAAAAATCCTGTGTATGGCCCTTTCTTTATTTGAATGCTTTGTACGTCTCAGGCCAAAGCTATCAAATGTGTTTATGAGTCAGCAGGTAGTGCTGAAGGAAAGCAAGCTGAAACCTTCCTATTGGTATGAGAGAGAGTGCTCATTGTTCAGCCTGAAGCATTCAGGTGCTTTATCTATTCCCTTGTATGTGTTTATTTTCATAGCTGACAAGGCTGCAATGCTTAATTTATTTAAATTTATTCTGGATTGGCCATGAAAATGTTCCTATTCCCCCACCCATTTTACTTTTCTTGCACTGAAAAATGGTTTTTGTAATGGATGAAGGCATAAGTAATAGTGTTCAATTAATTTTTATTACTTTGTAGTCCTTTATGAGGGTTTTTTTTTTGTTCTCGTCAGATGAAAGATTGATACAGCAGTATGAACCAGAGCACCTACCAGAGGCACATCTAGGCTTTTGGACTAATGGCTTACTTATTAATATTCATGACCCGTCTCATTTAGCAGACGCTCTGGGACTTGATTAAAGTAAGGAACACTGCTGTAGCTGGAAAGAGCCTTGTGTATGACACAGCTAGCGGTATCATAGTCTTTGGAGTCAGCTGTGACTAAATGCAGAAACGTATAGACTCTTCTATCTAACTTTTTAAAATCAAGGGCCAAGTTTGGAAGAATTGGGAAGAATAAAGTTCAAATAATCTTGCTAAAGCGTTTAGGTTCACTCTTTTAATGTGTGCTTTGTGTTTTGATCCCAAAGGTCCAGAGAAAGAGATGACCATGTAGATACTACAGCCTGAGTGCAGCATAATGGGAAATGGTGAATGGAGTGGAGCTGGTCTGCAGCCTTGAAAGCAGCCATCCTGCAGACTATTAACTGGTCAGGAATACATCAGTCACCAGAGGCATTCTCCACTGAGTTCACTGAACATCCACTGGATTCTTCTTTAATCTCTTAGGTTGGAATTTCAGTTTCCTCCCTTGCAATTTTAAAATTCCATCTAGTGCACCGAGTGGAGCAATACAGTCAGCAACAATGGGTGACATGACAAACAGCGATTTCTACTCCAAGAACCAAAGAAATGAGGCCAACCATGCAGGAGAGTTTGGGTGCTCACTGCAGGAGCTGCGCTCCCTCATGGAACTTAGAGGAACGGAAGCAGTAGTAAAAATTAAAGAGACATATGGGGACACAGAGGGGCTCTGCAGGCATTTGAAGACATCACCAACAGAAGGTAAGTGCATTTTCCTTTCTTTATATGAGTTAGGGTAGTGTAGAATGGTGAGATTCATAGAAAGGACTGCCACCTAAAGGAAATAATGGAACGGGGTAATCTTGCTTCCCTTTGGAATTAGGATTCATACAGGGCTGTTCCCAGTAATGGCAGAATACCAGTACTAAGGGAAAACATCTCTGAAAAGAGAAATAAAGACCTAGACAGATATTGCTACTTGTTAAAGCTAGTGTGAGAGTGTAAAAATAGTGCTGCGTGCTAAAATTAAATGTGCTAATTCAATTTTAAATAGCAGGCAAATAACAAAATGTAAAATTCAGGTCCAATTTTATATATGAAAAGGAAATGCTCTAACTCATGCATATTTTGGGGGGGAGGGAGCAAGAGGAAATTATTCTGAAGGAATTGTTATGCAGTATGGGTATATAGTAGTATGAATTGAACTTTTTCGTAACGGATCTTAAACTGGTCAATAAACCAATATACACTCATATATATATATGACTAACCTTGACTTCTGGCAATATTGTAGATAATTTTGCTGAAGTTACTCTTATTTGGCTATTTGGTTTTTCTATTGATAATTGCAATGCTGGGTCTTTCTCTGTTTAATAAGCTGAATCATAATTATTCAACAGTCTACTCCCATAAATTGCCCATAGCATTCAACACTAATAGCATTTTTATATCTAAAAGAAACAGGAACATGTTAGGTTAATAAAACTGTCTTTGAATCTGTAGTGTTTATTTTCTTTGTCTTCCTTATAATGCAGGCAAGACTCCTTCATTCATTTTAACTCCCCCACTCCCTTTTCCAATGTGGTAGAAGCATTAGTTTGATGTTTGATTGGTTTATTTGAAAGTAAACTTTTAAAATTAGTTATTTAGCAGTTAGCTCCTTACTCATATATCTGAAACTCCCTGAGTATTAGTTTAATGATAAACATGTCATTTTATTATAATATCATGTAATCTGATATTGTGATATTATAAGTTTATACAATGAAAAGGGTCCTAAGGAAATAAATACCTATGCTTGTCTTGTACAAATTCTTTATACCCTCTACAAATGCTGTTTTTTCAGTTATCTATTCTCAGAATTGGTCAAGTGTTGGGAACTATGAATTAGGTTTAATCAGTTTAGTAATGATTAACCAGGCAAAAACTACCCAAAAATGACCAACAAGTTCTAGAAGGACAACAGTCTTCAAATATCGTTATGTACTATGAGAAGAAAAATGAAATAACAGGAATACTGTGGAGAAGATCTTGGTCTTGTACAATACTTGCTGATATACAAATACGGCACTACTTCTGAAATTCATAACTTTGTAGGCGCATTAAATATTTGTGGAACTTTATGGACCAGATTCTCAGCTTGAATAAGTCAGCAGAACTTCATGGACTTAAATGGAGCATTATCAGTTCAGCTGGCTGAAAGCCTTGCTTACTGTGTATTTTGATGAAATTAATTGCTTTTTTCTGCTCAGTATGAAACATCAAAAGAGCATTATTCCTCATACCCACACTGACTGTATGGATCCAACTGATACGGTATGCTGACTCCACCATTGGTTTATATGTGATATCTCAGAAAAAATATCTTTCCACAAGCCCTGAATGCACCAAGACATTTGTGCATTAGGGGAAAATGTTTCCCATCTCCAGAAGGTGATCAATATATGCCTTGAACCATGAAGAGTGCTCTGTTTTTAACTATAAATTAACTGATGTAATAGTAACAGTTATTCCCAGTTTCATAAAGTTGTGATCTTTATTTTTAAACTCTTTGCTTAGAAATGTATCTTTTTAGGAAGGAATACCACTCAGTGATTGAATACTATATTAAAGTATTTTTAAATACATTCAGGGAGGTCTTTGTACCCAGGGAATATATGTAGTTGGGGATAAATATGAAACTTTACAGGGATAATTATATCAAACTTAAAATATATTATTAAAAATAGAGCTTCATCCATTCTACTAAAGATGACTTATTATTCCTCTTCTCTGTCATTTTTATACCATACTATTAAGATTACATCCTCAAGGATGATCTTTTACTATGGAAAAAAGGAAACAATCAAAATGGAGTTTGTTCATGTGGACATGAGAGTTTTGCATATACCTGGAATAGCAATAGGGCTTAGAGCCTAGAAAATTGCCAATATGGTCGTGGATGCTTTCAAAAGCTATTATCATGTCATCCTATGGAGATTTCTTCCATGCATTGAGTAAGAAGCTACATTCTTGCATGCCCTGGATGCCTTGAGGGCCATCTGTACTGAAGCATGTAGTTCTGAAGCCCACAACTTCAGCCAGCCTTCAGGGAAGCCATGCTGCTTGAGCTTCCTCTACAAGCAGCTCCCCCCATCAGTGGGTCACAGCTGAGTATACCTGGTTCAGGACAAACTGCTGGGAAATGGGGCAGACCCTCATCTGGTGGTTATTCTTGTATAAGATACACCAAACCAGTAACAAAAGTAAACTTCTATCTCACCACACTGATTTACAAGAAGTCAGAAAATCAGTCTCCTTGGATAACCCAGGCCTTGTTTCATCACTCAAGTACTAAACTTTATGATGAGCGGTTATTTCAAACCAGTTTAATCAAACCAAGTATCCTTTCAATACCAAGCGATCAGTCACACAGCCAGGCCCATATATAACTCAGATCTTACCCAATAATCACACTATTGCCAGTCCTTTAGTATCTAATATCGAAAGGTTTATTCTTAGGGAAAAAGGAACGAGAGTGTTACAATGGTCAAAGAATCACATACATACATTTATCACAAAGTTCTTGAGTCAGGTTTTAGCAGCATTGAAATAATTCACTAATTTGCAAAGTCTCTGGAAATTACCCAGACAGCGTGGGGGTCATCAGTCCTTGTTTAAAGCTTCTGTGTTAGAAAGCCATTCCAGAGAAATGAAGCAGGAAATGAAGACAAGATGGAGATGGCGCAGTTGCCTTACATATCTTCTTCCATGTAGGTGGATGCCATCAGTCTCAGTTTGTGAAAAATTACAAGCCCAAAATGGCATCCAGGGTCACATGAGCAAGTCGTGTCCTTGAATGCTTTGTTGAGTCATAAATGCAGCCATTGTCCATGCTCTGGCTGAAATGTTCACAGGGAGTCCATGGGGTAGGGACAGGCTTTTTCTGTGTTCTTTTATGCAAATTAAATATCCTTGAATTGGCCTTTAACATGCATAGTCTAGTCATGATAGGCTGACTTTAATGTAGACTTTACCTGGTGGGTGTTACTCAGGAATGCAATATATATGCAGGTTGCCAATACATAGTCAATATCTGAGACTTCAGATACTAAATCTGTTTTGGACACAAAATGATATATGAATATAAATAGGAAAATCATACTTAGCAAATTACCACTTCTTCCATTCCCATCTTACATGGCATACTTCGACTAAGTTCAGTTGCAATTGTAGAACAGTGGTGACAACATTATTATATTTCAATCAAATATTCTCACCCACCCCAAATCCCCAAAGATAATTTCACACAGACTAAAGCTGCAGATTCCCCACAGGGCTTGTTGGGGAGGGACATTGTATGCATGACACCAGACCACGTTCTCTCCATTAAAAGATCCATGAGCTTAGGTCAGTGAAGATCCCGTTGGTGGCTCAGTGAAATCTGTGGAGGTGACTCTCCATACAAAGATCTAGGGAGCAAGTACTAGGGACCAAGTACCGAATTTATTTTCATGGAATAGTCAAGAAGTAAAAGCATGAGCTGATAGAAAAATTGCACCTGAAAGCTGACACTTAAATTTTGATAGGGTGAAATGTCATCTGATCTGAGTCTGCTTGCCTGCAGGATGTCAAATTAGGAAGGCAGCAAGGTATAATAAGTAAAGAATTTTGTCTTCTACTTTCTCATATGAATATTTGATTGTGTCTACACACTGATAGGAAGAGGTACTTAAAATCAAAGTGGCTGTTTGAGGCCCAGTTTAAAGCCCTTGAAATGATATCACCCAGATTAGGCAAAGCAAATATAACTCAGCCGTTGTTCACACTTATTTACATAACTTTCCAGTGCTTCTGGTCTTCTTGTTATTAAATATCTAACTTCATGTATCAATGCTAAGAATTTGACAGTGTATATTGATTAATAAAGTAAGATTTGCCAAGTGAATGAATATATAAGCCAGCATTGTCAATTATGGTCTTCTTTAGTCTCTTCTTTACAGTTTCATTGATCTTGTGTTTCTTAACTCTAGATGCAGCATGGACTCTAGTTTTCACTATTCTTAAGGAATTTCTTGCATTAAAGTATAGCTTTATTTTATTGGAAAGCCACAATTGGGAAAAGTATTTTTATGGGAGAAAATACAAATATGTCCCTACTTGAGCTCTATTCCACATATTTTTAATGACAATTCTTTTGTTTTTCATGGTAGTACAAAAAGTAAGGTGCACGCAGCTATCTGTCAATGCACAAGACAACATTTTAAGCAGTAGAACAACACTCACTGATAGCTGTATAACTTTCCATGGAATTTGAGTCCGTGAGGCTGATTCAAACATATATTTTATGAAGGAGGAAAGACTGCTGTTACAGTGTGGTGAGTTAGCTGGAAGATATCACATGTGCTTGAATTTGTATTCCTTCCCCAAAATAATATGTAAATATATTTATCTATCACTTTTATGTAGAGAAAACTGATATAAGCTAAACCATGTAACACATTTTTCTTCATAGAAGAGCAAAACTATCCATTCCTTTTACATAGTCATTAATGTATTAATTATTTAAATCTGAAATCATGTGAGACAGTTGTTCAGAGTAAGATCCTGAAATAATATTAGATTATAAAGATGGGATGTAAAAGGAAAGGTGTCTTTAATACTGGTGCATATGTTACCTCGTTCATTTCTACATCCATCTAAAGAACAGCTGTTGCCTTGGTAATATCTGCGCTGTCATGTCTGAAGTAGCACCTCCAAAAGATGTTATGTTGTAGTGATGGTGTTAGAGCACTAGAGAATAAACTTGTTGGCTGCTGTAAAGTCATTATCTGAGACATCAGTCTTTTAGAAATGGGACTTGTGCAGACTGACACCTTTTAAGACAAACTTTAAAGATAGAGTCAATGGTACTTGCATTTTAACCCCTGTGGGTTTAATTTTCAAAACCAAAATCACCCCATTTTCTAGCTCTTTCAGGGTTTTGTAGAAAGATTTTAAGCAGAAAGACTCAATATGCAGTTTAGCCATAATACTCATTTTCAGATGCCAGCTTTTGTGTTATAACTATCTTCTTGCTAAGATAAACGTAACATTTATCTTGAACTTCCATCCCACTGTTTTTGTCTTCAAATGGGTGATTGTTACACAGCAGATATTGAATGGCCCCTGAACAAGTGTGGGTTTATTTCATTTTTAGTTATGGTGGGCTTATCAAGTCTTTCATAATTTTAATGATATATGCAAATAGAATAATTAAGGAGTGAAAACCAACAACATAACAAAATGGAACCAGTTTGTTGGTGTCTGTTGTTTTGTTTCACCAAATAACAAAACTAGCAAAGCCAAAACAGTTATATAATGGTATATAGCCATTGGAGATGCTCATGTCTGGTTCTGTTAAATTATAGTCACATGAGTTTCCCATCACTTCTAAATTCTTTTAAAGGCACTCTGAATTATTAGAAGTTGGAACAGTAATGTAAATTAAAATTTATTTAAATAAGAATTATTTTAATACAGAAGTTTAGTTTTGAATCAGTGAAATGCAAAATTTAAAATCTTCAATCCGAGAAATAAGTGAAAGCTAGACATTTTTACAGCAATTGAAACTGCCACAGAATGGGGGAAAAATGGTCTTAGGAATGCATTGATATAAAATTTAGAAAAATGTAAGGCACTCATGGCAGGACCAATTCTGTCTTAAACCATCCCTGACAGTGTATCTAAGAGAAAAGCAGGGTTTTAAATAATGAAAGCCATATTCCTTCACTGCCAAAGTCCTTCCTACTTAGCATAATTAGGGAGCATTTGATCCTGCAAGTGTTCTAGCTTTTAAGTTATACTCAATTTTTATTTTCTCACATAAGTAGAGAAATATAGTAACTTTTAAATTCATGTTGAACTTTGTTCATATTACTGTAAACAGTGTATTGGAACTTTTTCAATAGATAAACTAATGAGGAGTCCTGAGGCACCTTAAAGACGAAGAAATGTGTTTGGGCATAAGCATTACTGGATTAGAACCTACTTCATCAGATGCAACAATAAATAAACTGATTCCCACCCTGTACCTCAAATCATAATAAACCATCTTCTAAAAGGCTCCATACATTCCTATTCCAATGTCACCTAAGAAAGAAGTTGCACTCTGCATCATGGAAGAAGGTTTTAAAAGTCTGGGATACAGTATAGCAAGTGGGGGACAGCGTGTTCCCATGTCAAATGGACCAGCAGCCCAGCTAAACATATGGAACTCCAATTTGAGTATTTCATGGAATCATTGAACTGGAAGGGACTATGAAAGGTTATTGAGTTCAGTCCTCTGCACTCATGGCAGGACCAAGTACCCTCTTAAGCCATCCCTGACAGGTGTTTGTCTAATCTGGTTTTAAAAATTTCTAATGATGGAGATTCCACAACCTCCCATGGCAACTTATTTCAGTGGTTAATCACCCTGACAGTTAGGAATTTTTTCCTAATGTCCAACCTAAACCTCCCTTGCTGCAATTTAACCCCATTGCTTTTTGTCCTATCATCAGTGGTTAAGGAGAACAATTTTTCTCCCTCCTCCTTGTGACAACCTTTTAAGTACTTGAAAACTGTTATAATGTCCCCTCCCCTCTCAGTCTCCTCTTTTCCAGACTAAACAATCACAGCTCTTTCAGTCTTCCCTCATAAATCAAGTGTTCCAGACTTTAATCATTCTTGTTGCTCTTCTCTGGACTTTCTCCAGTTTGTCCACATCTTTCCTGAAATGAGGCACCCAGAACTGTATACAGTACTCCAGTTGAGGCTAATCAGTGCGGAATAGAGTGGAAGAATTACTTCTTGTGTCTTACTTATAATACTCGGGTGAATATAGCTCAGAATCCCAGAATTACACTGTTGACTTATATTTAACTTCTGGTCCACTATGACACCAAGATCCTTTTCTGCAGTCCTCCTTCCTAAGCAGTCATTGCCCATTTTGTATGTGTGCAATGAATTGTTCTTTCCTAAGTGGAGTACTTTGCATTTGTCCTTATTGAATTTCATCTTATTTACCTCAGACCACTTCACCAGTTTGTCCAAGTCATTTTGAATTGTGATCCTATCTTTCAAAACACTTGCAACCCCTCTTAGCTTGGTATCATCTGCAAATTTTATAAGGGTTTGCTCTATGCTTTAATCTAAATCATTGATGAAAATATTGAACAAAACTGATCCCTGTGGTACCCCGCTTGTTATGCTCTTTCAGCATGATTGTGAACTGTTGAAAACTACTCTCTGGGAGTGGTTATCCAACCAGTTATGCACCCATCTTATAGTAGCTCCATCTAGATTATACTTCTCTAGTTTGTTAATGAGAAGGTGATGAGAGACTTTCTAGAAGCCTTAGGCCATGTGTACACTCAAAATGACCTTCATGGATTGACGCAGCAGGATCGATTGAGCAGTCAATATAGACCTGCTCAATCGATCCTGCAAGTGCTCTCGGGTTGATGCAATACCTCCACCCCTCCAAGTGGAGTAATGCTGTGTCGATGGGAGAGCATTGCCAGTTGATGCAGCGAAGTGAAAGACAGCAAGATAAGTGAGAGTAATTAAGTCGATGGGAGATATGCATTCTGCAGCATGCAGATTGTGTCTCTCCCATCGATTTAGCTCTGCAGTATAGAGTAGGCCACATCTACTCATATACCACATCTATTGCCTCCTATCTATGCTCAAGGCTTGTTACCATGTCATGGAAAGCTATCAAGTTGGTTTGAAACAATTTGTTCCTGACAAATCACTTAGCACTTTATTGTCTTCTAGATGTTTGCAAATTGATCCCTTAATTATTTGCTCCATTATCTTTTCTGGTACAGAAGTTAAGCTGACTGGTCTGTAATTCCCTGGGTTGTCCTTATTTCCATTTTTATAGATGGACACTATATTTGCCCTTTTCTAGTCCTCGGGGATCTCTCCAGTCTTCCATGACTTTTCAGAAATAATAGCCAATGGCTCAGAAGTCTCCTGAGTCAGATCCTTGAGTATTCTAGGGTGTGTATCATCAGGCCCTGGTGACCTGACGGCATCTAACTTGTCTAAGTAATTCCTAACTTGTTCTTTCCCTATTTTAGCTTCTGGCTCATACCACTCTTACTGCCCTTCATTATGTCAGGCACCCAATCACCACCAACCTTTTTGGTGAACACCGAAACTAAAAATCATTTAGTTCCTCTGTGATTTCCACATTTATTGTTTTTCCCTCATTATTGAGTAATGGCCCTACACTGTCCTTGGTCTTCCTTTTGTTTCTAATGTATTTGAAGAATGTTTTCTTGTTAACCTTTATGCCTTCAGCTAGTTTGATCTCGGTTTGTGCCTTGGCCTTTCTAATTTTTCCTCTACATAATTGTGTTATTTCTTTATAGTCATTCTTTGTAATTTGAACTAGTTTCCACTTTTTGTAGGACTCTTTCTTTATTTTTAGATTATTGAAAATCTTCTGATTAAGCCGGGGTGATCTTTTGTCATTTCCACTTATCAGAACTGAAGTGTATCCCAACCTCCTTTATTGCTCCTGCTTTTCTTTGTTCAATTCTTCACAGACCCTGAAAGTGGGATTCATCAGGAGTTCATAGGCATTTAACTGTCACTTGAGATGACTAACTCCAACATTTAGGCTTTGCTTGCCTTCACAAAACACCTGCTCATGTGCTGCCTAACCGTGTAAGTGCCTAAAGCTCCCAGGTGCCTAAGTTTTGGTGGCTGGCCGTGTGCACCAAATCCTGGTATTGCCCTACAATTTGGAGCCTAACACTTCTAAACCCCAGTGAGATTCAAAAATCAGAAGTTCCCCCTCCTATGCTACTTCTGGGGCCCAATCTGGAAAGTGTGTTCAGAACATATCTAAACCCACACAACATCCCATTTACATACTTTAGCCTGGTAATTGGAGCATTCTTTCAGTATGTGGGAAATGAGGGGTCAATTCATCCCTTGACCTGCTTTGAGGTAGAGGGAGTTGAATTTGGGTATCCAACTCCCAGGACTATACCCTAACAACAGGACAATAGAATATTTTTGGTGGGTACACTCAATCTCTCCTGTTGAAGCTGTTCCACTTTGTACAATAGTTAGATTCATTGGGTCTGATAGAGGGTTAGAATAACTATAGACCAATGGTTAGGACATTCACCTGGGAGGGAGACCTAGATTTGTCTTCCTGCGTCAAGGAATGTTTAATTAGCTATGCAGAGTGGAACAGCTGAGTGCTGTAATGCCTACGCCCCCATTGTAAATACCACCCCATATATATTTGAATTGTATGGGCATGGATCACAATTTTAAGAAAATTCAATTAAGTTTTTTGCAAATCTCTATCTTCCTCATTGTGAAAATGGTGCTAAATTCATTAGGAACATAGGCACCTATGCTCTCCTATGTAGGTTATTGCTTTCTACCAAAGGTGGGATGATCCTGGAAGTTTCCACTTAGTTTCCTCCAGATTATTTGTGTCGGGTGGAAAGTTTACCCACCAAACCCATAGTAGAGGCTGGCACCAAGAACTGTCTGCTTGGGTGCTTTGTTCTTTTTCTGCTGCCAGACCCTTTCAGTCATCTTTTGAACCTATGGCAATACGGGCCTAATCTCTCTTGAGATGGACTCTCCTGCTGGGTTTTACAACACAGAAATTGAACCCTCCCCCCTCCATCCCCGACCTGCAAGATATTGACCCAGTCAGTATTAACCTGTGCTAGATTTCCATTTGGGGTTGTAGGTTGAAATGATGCATCATATAGCATCTATCCTTCCATCTAGGATGAAGGCAATAGGAAAGGGTAGACACATATACAGTGAAGTTAACACTTATCCTTCTGTATGTTCCTAGCCTGGATTTTTAGATTTGTGCTCCCCTTCTATTCACCATAGTGGAAGGGAGAATTCAGACCATTACTACTCATCTGGCCCTTCTCTCATGCATTCTAAGGAGAAACTTGGGATCTGACTCAAGGCCATGATGGGAAAGAAGTGTCAGAGTAGGTTTTGCGTGCTAGCTGATAGCTGTTAAAGAAATTCTAAGAAAGAAGACTGTGCATAGGTAACTTACATAGGGCATGCTATTTAGAATAGACAGATGGTAGCCCTGGAAAAGGAATGTACAGCATTTGTGTGAGCAGAGCTCAGAGTTGGTAATAATCACATGTAGGAATTTGATGCTGCCCAGAATTCCAGTCACTCTACTTCTTTAATTTATGGGGCAAATTACACCCTGCTACATATGAAATGGGGGTAAGTGAGTGGAGATTATGACATTTTCCTCAAGCACAATCCCTGCTTGTTGGTACAATTAGAAGAATCTGTCAGAGCTATACAGAAACTGAGAGATGTACAACCTGGGTCTTTCCTAACTGTGTTTAAACAGTCAGTACACCTCAAATGTCTTTTGTGCAATGTAAAATTTCTCAAGCTTCACTATACTTGCCCCAGTGTCCTTTTTCCCAAGCAGTGTTATGAGCTCTAGTGAACAGAACAGTTGCACTGTGAGGAATATTACATCTAACAGGCAAAAGTAACAGCAAAAGAAAATTAACTTCTATAAAGCTCTTGGAAACCATTTCGGTGTTGCTTCCAAAAGCTAAATCCATCTCTGAGCTCAACACCTGCAGTAAGCCGGTATTCAAGAAGGTTAGTTTCTCCAGGAATACAAAGAATATAAGCACATCTTCACACAAATATGGAACACAACAGGAAACCAGCAAGACATAATTACAATTAATTGTTTGACGCTGGTCTCTACTGTCTAAAAAACCCTGTCTTAACTGATAATGATGTGATGTCTAGGCTGAGTCCCATGGGTTTTCTTTTATGTGGCTGGCTCAGGCCAGTCTTTGAGCACATTATATCTTATTTCAATCACACACATTGTTGAGAGTCCGATGGCTGGCAATCTTCTTGATCTGGACTAAAGAGATTGCATCATAATGCAAAACAGCAGATATATTGTGTCTACCTCATTGTTCTTAGCAAGCACCAAAAGAGAGCCCTCCCAGTTGAACACAGACTTTTCTGTGAAACCCACATGTCTGATGTTGTCTCATCCACAGTTTATTCTCCATTCAATCCTTTCTGGACTTCAACCTCGCATTTTCATTGGTCAAACTTGTGGCTGCAGTATCTGACAGTACTTCGTCATGTGAGAAGTTCTAAGTTAGAGGACACTCCACTCATCACCATTAGTTGTGAGCCCAGCCACTCAAATGTATACTTTGTCCTAGAGCCCACTGCCTCATGGGAAAGGAAATGTGATCAATAACCAATCACTGTCTCTCAGCCTCATTTTGAAGCTCTTGTGTATGTAGGTATTTGGAGGATGTATAGCTACTGACACATTTTCCATACCAATGGGGATTTGAACAAGAAAGTGTATTTTAACACTGATTTTCTATCCGTTGGCATTATTATGAGGAGCTCTAAGGCAGTGTCACGAATATTTAACGACAGAAGATTAAATTGTTTTTAGTCCCTTTAAAGTGGAATTTACTTACAGATTGAACTGAAACCAATATCCCCATTGTAAATACCTCCTGATGCCAATTAACTAGAGGTTTAATAATTTGGAGTTAGGAAATGTGTGGGTATTTTCAGCTCCTACTTCTAGCTCACAGACAAGCTGCTTTTCTCCCCCTGTTCTGCCAAAAAGATAGCACAATGATAAATTTAAAATATAAGTTGTGTATGAAGCTGGTGAGATTAGCATTTTTAAGATGTTATTTGACGTGTTTCTTTTTTGATGTGATAAGTGAATTTCTCTGAGTTGTGCAGCATGAATACATTTATGACCCACCTAAATTAGCTATTGTTCCCTGCATAAATGATTTTTTACATAAGTATTAGAGCTCTCTATATTATTGGAACTGAGTTGTCATGCTCCACTATTGCATCCAAAGCTTCAAAATTTCTACCAATGAAGAATTAGTACCAATCCAGCATAGGTTTCAAATTATCTGATCATGTTTTATTATGATAGTACTTAAGGCTAGCTAACAACAGGCACTGGACAGACACAAAATAATAGACAGTCCCTATCCTGTGAAGAGCTTACAACCTAACAGATGAAATAGACACAGGGTGGGGGAAGGGCTAGGATGTACAAACAGAGTGAACAATGTGGTGGCACCAAACGCCTTGTTAGTTCTGTGATTTTGGGGGATGTGTGGAAAGGAACACACATTTAGTTAGGAGGGGGATCAGCTAAAATAGAAGGGAAGAGGTAAGGGAGATGGGGCAGGGAAGGAAAAGATAAAAGGGGCAGATTTGTAATGAAGCTGAGATTAAGAGACTTTGAGGATGGGGAAGGGTTGGAGCAAACCATCAGTTGCCATAAGGCGGAGCAAGTCTAGCAAAACTAGAAAGTTCTCTCAATGTCCAGATGTTCTTACTTTGGCTGTTTCTCTCTTACTGGCTACAAAATTGCTGGTTACTCTCTGCTCTTTGGCCTCCATGGTCACAATGCAGAGAAGAAAGGGGAAGCACCATCTGCTTATATTTACCCAAAATAGGGGGTGTCTCCCCTGCATGGTTCTGGGTCCAGGGATGAATCCAAACCAGTCATGCACTCTTAGTAATGAGAGATTAGCACCTGCAGTGGTGTAGGTCAATAGGCTTTGTCTAAGCTTCTTCCACTAATCCCCTCTACATCATTGGTCTCACAGATTTTATACTGACAAAATATCTGCATTTCTAATGATTTAGTGGAGTAGGTAAATGCATTCTCGGCAGTTGTGGGTATTTTTTTCATCTTGATGTACAGTTGAACACCAGAGTTACAAACTGACTAGGCAATCACACACCTTCATTTGGAACTGGAAATATGCAGTCAGGTGGCAGAAGAGTCCAAAAAAAGCAAATACAGTACAATACCGTGTGTTAAACGTAACCTACTAAAAATGAAATGGGAAAATTTTAAAAAAATCGACAAGGTTAGGAAACTGTTTCTGTGCTTTTCATTTAAATTACAATGGTTAAAAGCAGCATTTTCTTTTGCATAGTAAAGTTTCAAAGCTGTATTAAGTCAAAGCTCATCTGTAAACCATAACGTTTTGCTCTGGAGTTATGAACAACCTCCATTCCCAAGGTGTTTGCAACTCCTGAAGTTCTACTGTATTTTCATTGATTAGCTACGGAACAATGCACATTCTGTCAAAGGTTACCCAAACATACGCATCTCTTCTTTTCAAAGTGATAAATAAGATTTGATTGCTCATTTTGTTTCTAGTTTTGGCATGCCTGCTTGCTCTGTTTGGGGTTGGGGAACAGCTGGTGCAGCCTGCAGTCCATCCTCCAGTCTGGCGGCGCACAGATCTCCAGGGCCTGTGGCTCTAGGGGGGGCTGCATCAGGGCCTGCCATATTGTGTGCCAGCTGGCCCCCCATGGCAGACTGGCCGGAGCAGGGACGAGGCGGGAGTGCCCTCGGGCCCTAGGGATGTGGGGATGGGGTAAGGGCCTGGCCTTTGCGATGCTGAGCCCAGGCTGGGGGCCCCCGAGCCGGTTAATCCGGCCCTGCTAGTGGGCTATGTGGGTCTCTCTCAATCTGGCCCATGGAATCTGTTTCATTTTGTATTCATAATTAAAACAAGGACTTGAATGTGAGTACCCTAACAACTGGGTTGGTGGCATCATTCTCATTTTTCTCTCTGGATAATGATTGCTCGTTGGCATTATAAATGGCAATGAATTGCTGCTATGAACGACAGTGAATATTCATTGGGACAGGAAGAGGAAGTGAGATTGACCCTTTAGCCTTGTGGTTACATCATTCACTTGGGAGGAAGGAGATCTGGAAGTTCAGGGTTGACATTGTTTTCTTAGAACTGCCAGCAAAGCTTTATTTATTTATTTATTTTTAAATCAGTTCTTCACCCAGCTGTAACTGGCATCACAAGGTAAGGATTGAAGACAGTGTACTTCTGTTGAAGTGTCTGATAGAAATTAGAAATAAGTTTTCATGATATAGTTTATCCCTTGCACAGCTGAACTTTTTAAAAGGATGTCTGCAGTGAGAGAAGAGTATATCCCTGCTCACTTACTACTTTGTGATATGATTGTTTTAAATAATAAAAAAAATCCTGCCTGTTTTTGAAATTAGACATTCAAGATCTTTGTTTTTCAGCTGGAATGTTGCAAGATTACTTGGGGTTAGCCTCCACTGACAGCAGCAAATTCACTGCCATCAGATCGACCTTTGTGATTGACTTATTGGGTCTGTAAAGACCTGCTCAGTCGATTGGAAAATTAATCACTGAAGACCACCCCAGCAACTGGGGTGTAGCGCTGAGTCAAAGGCAGAGCTCCTCGCTTCAATTCAGTGCATTGGATATGCCAGACATAATGGAGTCAAAGAGATACACAAAGTATTTTCAGTAACTTGTGTTTCTCCCTCCAACTGGTGCTGAAAATGGTGGGCAGTGTAGACCTGGTCTTTGAGAACTAGCAGGCTTGTGTCAGAAATCATACCATTGAAACTTGTGTAACAGAGATGGGCAACCATTTTTGTTCAGACTATAATGGTGTTAGCACAAGAGTTTTGCAAATTTTTCAGCCAACAGTGGAGTTGTGGGTCAAATAAAATATTTCATGAAATCAAATCAAATTAATTTTTTTGGTGGGGGAGATAATTCTGAAGAAATTAAAACATTTCATTTTGACTTTCAAAACAAAACATTCTGACTTTTTTTAACTGAAAATTATTTTTGTTTTTAAGTTTATATCAATTTTATTTTTAAGTAGTTTAAAACTAACAAACCTAAATGCTTTGCTTAACGCAAAGTAAAATATTTTGATTTTTTTTCATTTTGCCAAAAAATCGAGAAATTTTCCTTTTGGGTCATCTTTAACGTTTTTTATATTTATAATTTTTGGTCCTGCCTACAAACAGAAAGATCATCTTTTTGCACAGTTGTAATGTATGCATACTTGAAGAAAAAAGCTGTATTTGCTAGTCATCAATAATGCAATCCCCTCTCCACAAACCATTCACCCTTTAAATATAGACGGACAAAATTCTTAATCCACAATGTGTAATCCAAAAAGGATCTGGAAGAAACCAGGGTGTTCAGATTTGATATTCCTGATCTTTCTAAAGGTAAAGTGAATTGAAAATCAACTGAAAGTCAAGTCTTTTCACCTTTCCAGCCATCTTTGTGCTAGAAAGGCAGGGAGAATCAATATTTCACCATCACAGATACTCTATAATGCACATTTAATCCTTCTGCCAGGCACAGCCAGCAGCAGCAATATATCTATTGGGTTCTATATCTAGGAGTTCTTGTCAATGATACACCACTGAATTGGCTCAAGCTCCCACCCAGTAACCTGAAAAAATGACACACTGTAGGCTCCCCAGAAGGCCATATTTCCCCTCTCGCAAGCATAGAGTATGAGTATAGGAAGTAAACCTTTTTAATAAAAGGAAGGAAGGGACACAGCACTGGTTTGGGAAAACAGAGCAAACAGAATTCATGAGCACAATGAGCTGAGCTCACCCCACCCCAGAATGCATGGGGCATGTCCTTTGCCTCTTGCTTTACTCTGCCCTACTGTCCACCTTTCTGTTGTGGGCTCAGCCAGATCCTGTCTGTTGGCTCCTGCCGGCTGTCTGCGGGTCTCACCAAGTCCTGTCTGCTGGCTCCTGCCATCTGCAAGTGCTGACGGCTGCTGACTCCCACCATCTGCAGACCCTGCTGTGTCCTCTCTACAGTAGATATGCAGGCAGAGTTGGCAATGGGGTTTGTTGCAGGGATAGGTACCTGGCTGTTTCTGTTGCATGGGGTGTAGTTGCTGGTGAGTATTTGTTTAAGGTTGGGGGGCACTATGTGTAAGCGAGGACTGGCCTACCTTCCAAGGCTTGAGAGAGTGAGGGGTCATCTTCCAAAATAGCCTGTAGATCCTCGATGGTATGCTGGAGAGGTTTTACTTTGGGGCTATAGGTGATGACCCGTGACTCGTCCTTTTCTGCATGTATATATACACCTAACACACTGCAGTTTTCATTCCATGCCTCTGATGAAGTGTGATTATACCCAGGAAAGCTTAAGCAATAAAATAGTTTTAACAAAGACACTGGATTTTATTACAACAATCTGTAACCCACTAACCCCCCCTTTTTTTGTCCTATGACTGCAGGGGTGTAAATGGACCAGTTCACTTTGAATGGTCCCTTAGAATATGTTTTAATTACTTATGCTAAACCATCTGTTCAATCTTTTCTCTAACTGTGAGGTTTGGAGTACCTTCCCCAGATCTGAGGAAAAGTTTTGTGTAGTTTGAAAACTTGTCTCTCTCCCCGGCGCACCAGAAGACCTTTTAAGTGCAGATCTAGAGAGGAAAGGCCAGGCAGTGTTTTATTCTTCTACATCTTCTAGGGATGCTCTGACTGCACGGCTTCCACAGAGTCTGAAGCTGCTTCTCACCAGCAGAAGCTACAGTGGGGGAGGTATATCCTTCTCTTGCATAGCTCCCCAGAAATATAAAGAGGCGCAGTTTTACTTGTGGTATCAGATCTGGCCTATAGGTGTCCAAGGGCTTGTGTGTTTTCACTGACACCATTGAAACAATCTGAAATAGTTTGTTAGACTGAAGTTGCTAGGCTTCTGACGTCACAAAGAAAAAAGAACCCTCTTTCCAGGAACCTATTGCCTTCTCCTTGCCTCAGGCTAGGCGAAATGGTATAGATTGTCCCATCCTTATTAGCAGTTCTAATTCAGCAGCACATCCAGAATCTGGTTATGCTAGATGCGCTGGGGTTTCTGCTGCATTTATCGGAATAGTTGGTTAGATATAGCTGCTGCTGCTGCTTCTCTAATAATAGATTTTTAAATTTTCCAGACCTTGCTTCCACTTGTTTGTATATGAAATTCTCTGGGGAGTGCAGAGGCCTTTTCCCCCATGTGTTGTGTGGCTGAGTCATTGGTCACTGAATCACTGTTGTTCCGAGTCATAAGGTCCTGAGACCCAGAGCTGTGCCACGCCTAAGACTTCACCTTTTGTGGCCTGACTCCACCCCCTAACACTCCAAGGGCACAGACTCTTTGCTAATCTGAGTAGTTAGGCGTAGCTCCAGTGGGAGAAGTGTCTCCTCCTCTCTTAACACATTGCATCACTTGCCTGCCTGAATCAAGCTTCTTGGTGTATGTTCTCCTTACTCTTAATGTAGTGGAGACACTTGTATGATCACAGAGTTGGAGAATGGAAAAATTAAGACTAAATGTAAAGCTTTGTTCTTAACTCTTTGCATGGACTCACTTCTAGGCAATTCAGTTAGTGCTGCAGTTTTTTGGGGTGTGTGGTTTTTTTTTTTTAATTTACTCTGTTTTTCCTCCTAATTTAGAATCATTTCCACAAGTTAGCATTTGGGCTGGCAGATGGAGAGTCATGAATTTCCCTGTGGTTGTCTCATTTATTCCTTATCCAGTGCATTTCTTCTTCAATTTAAAGGCGTGATGATGACTTTTAGAGCTGTTGTTTTATACTTGTATGGCACCCTGAAGAACTACTGCTGCAATGCTAACTCCTAAACAACCGGAAAGTGGCTGCAGTTTTCTGCTTTGTCAGGAGTGTCACCCCTGTGGCATATCTCAGTGAGGATGGTGAATGTGACTGGCATCCTTACGCCTGTGGTCAGACCCCTAATGAGGATAGCTTGATCATTGATCATCTGATTGATTTTCAGTGCACAGGAATATGAAATAGCTGATGAAGTCTAACCCTTTATCTTTCAACCTTTGACACTTTTTTGTCTACTGCTAAGTGATCTGTTTAAAAAGGTAAAAAGTGAAAGTGAAGAATGGATTCCCCCTCCCCCTTTTGCAGACCCACTAAAGTCAGAATTCATCACTTTCACTCTGGGAAATTTTTTCAGCTGTTCTAGTCGGTGCATTTTTATATGTATACCTTAAAAAAAAAGTGAGCCACACTATGTGATAACGCTAGAAAATTATTCACATTCTGAGGTATGCTTAATGTGTGTGACTTACTCTTTTTATGCACACTTTGCATGGTGACAGTGAAGCACATGTCCTTTGTTCTATTGTTTTCTTAACCCAGCGAGTTTGAGTAGTTGCGTTCATCAGGTGCAAGGTCGTTCTGACATGACTGACCTTTTCTCTTATTTCATCATGTACGTGAACCTGACTAAGGAACAGTGTGCTTAGCTCTTGAGTTCAGAGCAAATAACTTTCAGGTTCGAGTTAAAAACATACTGAAGGAAGCCCGAAGACAATATGCTCATGGATTCTAGTACATTGGAAGGTCTAAATTTCTCCAAGAGCATCAAAATAGGATTTAATCTGAACACCACAATTTACTGTTACCAGATTTGTATGGGGATGGATTTGTGGATCATCTGGTGTTTTATTTCTACAATGAGGATTTTTCTGTATAAATGACAAATTAACTCGAATGCAAAACTCACTGCTAATGGTTATCAAACATGACATTTTATTGCAGTTAAGAAGGATACTTACAAAAGACCTACTTTTTCAGTAAAACTGGGCTTACTGAGAAAAGGAACCACCACTAACATTTAATGCATTTTAACAATCTTAAAAAGTGATACTGTCACCGCGATATACAATGTCTGTTAGCCAAGGTCCTTAAAGCTAGTGATCTGTAGAGTTCAAAGATATTAGTGCTTTATACATCTGTGTGTAGCTACTGGTATGGTCCCTACAGATATCCTTTCTCAGACTCCATCTGTGTATGAGCAGTATACTAAGCTGAAGGGCTCGCAGCATTGTCTGTATTTTGTATGCTGTACCTTTTCTAGATTTGCTGTATTTGGTTGTAGTTTATTCATAAATGTGATTCAAAATATGAAACCATATACACCATTAAATGGACATCTCACAGATAATTCAAGCTGCATGTGAGGTCTCAGAGTCTCGGAGCCTTCACCCTCAGGTACTTTTCTGCAAATGGACCACTTTTCTAGTTGAGGTTAATACCAAAAAGGTTTAATACCATCCCAACTCTCTGAACCTGCCCCAAGACACTGAAATTGGGTTGAAAAAGTCTGGGTATATCTTGTTGTATATCTTGATCCATACAAGCCCTATGTATTTTAAGACCTAGATATCTTAGAAACTATCACTCTTGTGTTAACCCAGCAGAAATCAATTGCAATGGTCTCACTATCCATCCTCCAGTTGAACCCATCCCTATTTTGCTGACCTTTAGAACACACTGCAAGGTTTATCTAATGGCTTTGTGGGTTGAGGTTCATTAGGTGTTGGCATTGAGGTTGAGGTTCATGAGGTGTTGGCATTTGTCAGTCACTGATAAGGGATGTGCCAAGAGGTGGGTAAGCAAATGAAAGTGAATTTAAGAAATTTTCAGTAATTAGCTGTTAAAAAAATACAGGAAGAATAAGTTCTTGTACCCATGATCTTTACGTATGTCCCTCTGTTAAAGCTCCTTTACATTATCCATTCTATCCCCTTTGCTGCCGAGCATACTTGTATCAGCTCTTGTGTGCACATAAACATACCTTCGCATGAGCCAAGAGCACAGTCCGCAAATGATGGAAGTGAAATGTCATCCGCATGCTCAATGAAAGGCTAATCTATGGTACAGGTATTATATCTTAATAGAAATGCATTGTGATGCTCTTGAGTTTTAGTGGAGTAACTATAGTGACTTAAATAGCCGTAGAGAGATTAGCTGGCTTTCTCTGAATGTTCTATTCATGCTTTTTAATTGTGACGGTGTAGCTGGAGTGACCTTGCTTACCTGTGTGACATCAGACGGCAGAAGTCAATAAGCTCAGGTTGTTTTATCCTCTTTTAAAGTGACATACTTCAAAGGAGTACAAAAGGTGAAAATAATTCTTTAACTCTTGTACACTCATGTTTATCATTAATGCCATCTTATTCTTAGCTTCCTACGCAACATTTAATGTTCAAAGAAGTTGAATGTTAAACATTCATTTTAGGAGATACAGAGATCTAGCCTTGATTCCTTAAAAGAATTTGAGTAGTGAAATGTCAGCAAATGTTTGAAATAATTTTTAGAAAGCTTTCATAGCACTGGTAACTTTCAGTGTTAGCAACACATAAAGATTCTTAAGGCCAAATCAGATTCCCCCTCACCCCACAACTGTAGATGTTGTTTTATATTCCTGATGTTAATCCTGTGTAACAGTGCTAGAAGAGTACTGTGTGATGCTGGTAGCACTTTCCCAAATCTGCAGAGAGATGGCTTCGGACTTGAACGTTGATGCAGCTACTAGCAGCTTAAAATCATTGGAGATAAATCTCTATCTGCTTGGTGCACAGTGGTACCAACAATAATCTACTCCGTGTCTCAGATCTTCATGCAGTCTCTTACCCTGCTGTTTGCTTCTTTGAATCCTCTGTTTAGTAGCTGCTAGAAGGGACATCTCACCTTGCTGTGTGGACATCTGAAGTTGTTCCTTCGGGGGTGATGCTACTAGACTCAGTGTACTGGATGAAAGTGACGTCTGGCATCCTTCCCTGGAGAATAAATTGAGCCGTTTCTCAAGGCCTCTTCTGTCTAATCAGCCTTAGGCAATAGCAGTACATTGTTAGTATAAGGGAGATTTAAGATACATGGCCTGAATCTAGAACCCAACTCTGAATCCTTGGTTTCCCATACCCTGGGTCGTTGTGTTGCCCCTTTGATGAGATTGGCTTATTCATTACATCTGTCTCCATCCAATCTGTTTCTGGCCTTCACAGTTTTGAACAACTGCACTCAGAGGATCCTTTTTTTTTTTTAAACGAATAGCTTAATTTCTCTAAGACGAATTCTCTGCAAGTTACCCTTTATTTTGCAGAGTTTAAGTTCTGAAAAATGTTATTCGTGAAGATGCTCTCCTGTGTCTTTAAATTCATTTTATGTTGTTTTTAAAGTTGTATTAGGCCAATCTGTCTCCAGATAATAGATGTAGGAATGAAAAGTAATTGTTTTTACTGCACAGTGCACTTCAGGGTAGGACATTGCTACACCCAACCTCTTTGCTCATTACAGGTATTCTCTTCAGAGGTCAAGTAAATTTTCACTAGATCAATGCTGTGAAAATTTGTCTGTATCTGGGAATTAGGAGGAGCTCCATGAGTTAATACAGAGCTGTGTAAGAGGACTGTGTTATGAATAACACGTATGTGTTTGCTCAGCTATCTGTATTTTCCTATGGATATATGATCACAGTATCTAAAACTTCCCAAAATGTGGTATAGTACTGATTGATTTATTTTGTTTTGTTTTGGTCAGCTGATTATTAGTAAAAGGTTTTTCACATTTAATATTAACAGCTGCCCCATAAATATACTTCAATAGTCCAACTGTTTTGATGTGATTCTATCACAACAATATTTCAGTGCAAAGATTAAGATATAGATTAGGTCTTTTTTTTTTTTTTTTTAAATTGCTGCGTTTTCTGCATCCTACCATACTTGGGGCAAAGCAATGTAATAATTTACTACATCTATGAAATGGGATTTATACTGGCATATTCCTGTGACTGAGCTATGAAACTGAACGGAGTTATAAGACATTTCCCTTTCCTTAATGCTTGGTGTAGTTGTGAAAACATTTCTTGCCCTTACAGTTTTGCATATTATAGCATTTCTATTTCAGATGCAGAGTTCAGCACACTGTTTCTGCTCCCCTATTTTCCTGCATGTCACCTCATTCCTACGCTCTGTCCAAATTACTCGATGCTGACTTCTTAAGTCTTACCTATTCAAATCCTTCACTGCCTTCCCTCATCTTTTGATTCGGCTTCATGCATCTTGCCACCAGCTGTGTGTCTACTCAACTGCAGCTGTCTGCATGTCTGTCTCTTCCTCCTGCTCCACCTCTGTTCTCTACTCCTGGCAGGTCTTCCTAACATCTCTTCTCCTCTGTGGGGCCACATGCTGGCATTAGGTTTGGCGCACTGTTCCTTTTGTACTGAATCCCCTCCTCTTTTTATTCAAAGGCCACTTAAAAAAGACGTCTGTCCATATGTTTTTCTGTCCAAGAGGTTTAGGTATACTTGTCAGCCCTACATTTTGGGGATTCTGGAATAATTACTCTGGGACTGAACTTCTATTTGTTGTATGTGTTTTCAGTTGTTTGTGTTAGTTCTGTCCAAAAGATTGCAAACTCTCTTCCTTGATGCAGTTGTATTGCCATTCAGGCTGTTGGCACTCAATGTAACGTTATTTGCACAGCTGGTTGATTATGATTTCATTACATATAAAATCCTGGGATCAGATTAAATCTTGGTGATTAAAGATAAATACTCTAACATCACTATGAGTAAGCTTACGTTAGACATTAAACAAAAACAATGTAATTAATCCAGCCATATAAACTGTCTCATATTTCTGTTTGTTGCCAATTTCCAGTTGATACTATTGCAAAGCTAACATTTGTTTTCCAATTTTTGCCTTTGTAGCTTCCTAAAGGACATTTTATATGGTGTTTGTGATTAAAATGTCAGCTTTTAACAAAAGTTTTCAGTGTTATGTGAGATTATTATGTTGTTTCTTTAAGTATAAGGAATAGACTGTGGATTTCTGAAGCTCTGAAAGACAGTGCAGAGTTCACCTTGCCTAGTGCCTACCACCACTGACTTCCTGATCGGCCCCATCCTACACATGCATGTTGCTGTGTACTGTTAGCCATCCCTTCAAAATGTTTTCTCATCAGTGTCCTCAAAGTAATTTACCACTCAATGTCAATGATTCCTACTTTAAGACTTCGGAGAAGGGACTTGGACATGGTTGTCTAATGATACAGCTGTCTGCCTTAGAGAATGAAGTTTCCTCAGTTTAAAATGCATATGGTGCAGAAGTTTAGGGCTTTGATCTGGGGGGGTGGTCAGTCTTTGTTATTCTCAGCTCTGCCAATAGTTCATCATGTGACCTTAGAGTCTCTCACCCAATCTGAAAAAAAAATGTGTTTAGTAACTTATCTACCTCTATGAAATGCTTTGAAGTTTATGGATGATTCTGTGTGAGTGACTTAGTAGCACAACGAGAAGCATGTTACTCCTATGTGTTACATCTACATCTTTTTAATATTTCACCAAAGAGGTTGTGCATGTATGTGTCTTCCAAAAGCTAAGAACTAGTTAGTTATTATGGTCACACAACATAATATTTGGAAACAGTGCACCCAAAAGCACTGGATTCATCTCAACTCAAGATGTGCAGTAAATGTACTGTACAATGTATAAGGACAGTACATGATTTTAGAGTTATGTAACATGTAGGGTATCGGGTTTAAAAACTGTTGAAATGAAACTTGTCACGTGAGGGGCCTCAGAGCTATTTCAATCAACATTGAGAACAACGGACATCTCTGGATACCTGTGTTTAATGTCTGGACTACATGGAGACTGGAAAAATGAATTCCCTGAACCCTGAGAATCCCCTGAGAACCCTCTGAAGTGGAGACAGGGCTTGGGCTAAGAGAGGATAGCCTGTGACTGTATAAGAGAAGAAAAAATGGCCCAAATGATTATCCATTACAAGATGAGACTGTGTCAGTGGGATGTGGAAGTCTTAAGGAAATGTGAATTCCAGGTCTTTTGACTGGGCAAACAATCTAAGAACTAACCTTGGATGACAAATACCTTGTTAGACAAGAAAGCAATGTGTTAATAAGTATAGACTACAAATTCTTATATTTTTCTTTTACCTGTGACCTTATATTTCCAAATCCTTATTTTTATTTCAGTATTTCAATTTGGTCTTACTATAAACCTGTCCAAGTGCCTTGAGCTGAGATGAAACAGTGGTTTGGGGTGCACTGCTTTCATGGAAGTGGAGGATCAGTATTGATTGTCTGTGACATGGTCATTGTTCAGATGAAGTGATGGATGCTACATTAATAGATTTCTATAAAAGGAAATATAGATGACTGGGTAAAGGAAACATGAAGGTGGATAAAATGTAGAGCAGGTAGCACGTAGCGCAGTAGGCATCATTCTGATTCTAAAACGTATCATATTGTTATCCAAAGTCTGTTCACTCCCATTTTAGCAATTAGGAAATAAATATGATGAAATCCTCTCTGGATAAATCTCTCTCTCTCTCTCTCTTTCTCTCTCTCTTTCTGTCTCTCTCTCTCTCAGCTACACATTATAAATATCTGGAATAGCAATTTGTAGAAGGAGAATTTACTGTATGAGAAGTCATTAAAACAGAAGCAAATTGTACCAAAATGGAGTCTATAATCATCTTGCGACCACCTTTTGCAAATGTTCTTTACACAGTGATATTTACACTGAGAAGAATAAATTTAACTGAAAATTAAAAATTACAAAATGTGCTCTAAGTCTAAATAATAGATTTCCTGTCTATTATCTCAGAAAATTTTACAAGGGCGGGGTTACAACCAAAAGTAAGGTTGATTTTAAGAGAGCCAGACGGGCTTAATAACTCCTGTCCATAACACTAGAAATAGACTGAAAAACATTACTACTTATAAATACCTAGAAACTGCAATAAGAACATGTTTTATGAACATTTTTAATCCAGATGAAGGGAGAAGACTATAACAAGTACAGAAATGTCTGTAGTCAATGAATTAAAAAACCTATTCAGTATGAATCCTGTATGAAATGTTATGGCCTATGTTTTGAAGGAGGTTAGTCAAGTCTTCAGTATAAAGTGACCTAAGCTATTTTTCTCCAAAGACAAACACTTTAATTAGTTGCTGAAATATTAAATAAAATATAAAATGAGATGGCAGACAAGGTTAATTAATGAACATGTTCTGGTCTTTTGAAAATCAAATGCCTGACATTATATTTAACACTAAGCCAGTATGTGTGTGTAAGGTGAGCTGGCAAGCAAAGTTAATTAATACATGCATTCAGTTTATCAAAGGCTACAGGCTATATAGCTTATACTGAGCTGGGAATTGTTAACAGGAGAAGGCAGTAGCAACTTTGTTTGCTGGCAAATTACTTGTTTTTATTTTTATGTTCAGCTGTTATTTTGCAGAAGGTGAAAGGGACTCTGCTGCACACAACTTCAAGCTGATAGCTCAACTTGCAATACAATGGGTTTAGCTCCTCTGTAGAAGGAGCTTGTTTTAGACTGATGCTTATAGAAAATTGCATCACTGCGTGGAATGCTGTAGATTCCTAACTACTCACACACTTTTATTGTGGGGAGCCGGAAAGTAACCCACTGAGCAAGTTCATAAGACAAACCATGAGTCCCTTTAAATATTTGGTTTGAAATGGATAGTACCATTGATAAGTTCTTCCGCCTGTTGTAGCAACTATTTCTTCCTCATCAAGCCTTTATCTGTGGAGTTTCACATGGAGGAGGTAAACTGTACCGATATTTTTAGATCTAGTGGTTGATGGCTGCCATTAAAAAGGCCAGCAGTTACTACAATAATACTGAAGGTAACAAATAGTCTTGTATCTCAGACATCCCTTTATAGTAACTTGGTGATTTCTTTTCAACTATGCAATTAATCAAAATGTGTCACTCAAATGTCTACTCATGTCCCTTCTTCCACTTAATTGATCACACAGTTGAAGTCTAATCTTTTGGGAGGAGTGTTTGAAGAATCAACATGCAAAAGAGATGTTTATGCTGAGAAATTGTTTTTGGTTTTGGTTTTTTTAAGTCATAAATGCCATCCAGATGTCATGTGGAATGTTGACATCTTTATTTGAATTTTAAGGGGAAAAATCATCTTACTGCAACATTTTCCTTTTCAAAGCTTGAAACCTGAGTTTTGTGGTGAACTTCCTGGTATTCTGCCACATTCCATCCAAAAGCATGAGTCACACTAGGATGTAATGAAATGGCTTTTGCTCAGTTTCCCCTGATCTCAGTCTGAAGGAGGAGTTCTAGGTCTAATCGTGGTTTTTCATCAATGAGGCTGCCATTGTGATATGTTGTTCACTGGCATTTTATGGTTGTTTTCCACATAATTGCATCTGAAATGTGCAATGTATCTGGGTTCAATTTTTCACTTGGCCCAATGAAAGGTTAGCTTTGAAATTCTTTAGGTACTCATGATAAATCTAATAATTTTGACTTGAAGACTTTCCCATAATATATTTGTTGGGCCAGTGAGTCAGTATTTTCATAATTTTGATAAAGCTACTAAAATTTTTCTGCATTAGATCTTCTGACAGTAAAGATCAGAATCTTTCATGGTTACAATAATAATCTTGCAAAATAAAATTATTGGATTGCTTAAAAGTCATGGAATTTATTGAGGACCAAAATTGGTCATGGAATTGAAGAAAAACTCTGTAAAATCAAATAAACAATGCAATTATCTCAAAAGAAAACAGATGACTTCACAGTTTTCAGCTAACTGAAAACCTATAACAGCCAGAATGTTTGATTTCACTACTGGCTCAGTAATGAGGAAGAGAACCCATTTTTGGTTACCAAAATGTTGCACTGGGATGGGAAACATGACCCAGTTCTGTAGAAGGGCACGTGATATTAAGGAAAGTGTTTCAACAAGATATTGGTCCTGTAATTAGCATAATCTACAAGACATCAGGTTTTAGAGAAAAAGCTCCATGCCTAAAAGCGAGGGCATGGAAACAAAGGAAGATCTAGTTTTAAAAACATACAATGATCTTTGTTTAGTTACAGGAACTTGTATAATAAGTTTTATTACTTCAAGAAGTAATTTCCCAATATCATCTCAGAAAGTCATTTGATAAACCCAAGCATCAGGTTCTGCACATATATCGAGCTTCTGTGGGACTCTGAATTGGGAGTATTCCTCTAAAATAATCTATGTGTATATCTGAGACAGTAGTGATGTTGGTCCCGATACATGGTGCAATATTTCCCTCTAAACTGAAACACTGCTGTGACTTAACTCTAGATATCTTTTTCTTCAGTCCTCCAGTAGGTGAAATATTTTAATGCAAGGTAATTCTCTCCTTTTCACCCAGAAGATAGTGTCTATCCTTGAGATAAACTAGTTGCCTCTAACAAGTTGCTGAATGCCTTTTAGTCCCATAGAAGTTGTTAAGAATTGAAGGCAGTCGTTACTTTGCAGGGTTGGACCACAAGGAAATAAAAAATATATTCTCTTTTAGGGAGTTTGACTTTGCACAGCTTGACATGTTTTTCCTTTCAAGCTTTCAAGCTTTGTGTATTTCATGTTCACCTGAATTGTGCAAATTTCAGGAAAGCTTGAAAAAAAATTACATACTCAATTCCATTTAGGGCAGTTGTATTTCATAGTCATGTTCAGATTGGCTTTTAGATATATTTACCTAACTTTAGGCCCCTGAGTAATATTCTGGAGAGACCAGTGGTATGTCAAGTCCAATCACAGGGTTTTTTAATTTAAGCTCATAATTCAACACAACATCAAAATATGTGTTTTAAGTATCATTGACTTAAGTGCAATCCAAACATTGCATTTTTATGGTGAAGATGAATTTAGTATCTGTGCTAGGCTTTATATTCTATTTCACAGCTGCCTCCTGTTCCTAAAATGGGTCAAACCAACTCTGGATCTGAATACCCCCAAACTTTTGAGCTGTTGGTTTCCCAAGTCTAGTTTTCAAAATTCTGGCTAATGCTGCTCTCCTCTGACTTAAATTGGTCAGAGCTGGGCATAATTGGAATGGTTCTGCTTCATTGGTATCCCCTACTGTTAGAAGATGTATTGACTGAGATGGATCCTGTATCTCCTGTGTGTTATAAGTATAGCATGTTGGCCATGACAATGAGCCAAAGGGGCTTCTTCCAGGATAAGACTTGAAGGAGAGAGGAGGAAAGTTCCGAAAGGATCCCTTTCCAGTATTTTCCCTACATTGTTGGGGTATGGGGGCAGGGTTTGCTTTTCACACATCCCTAAGCTCCCAATGGACTGAGACACATGTTTAGACCCCAAACCCCACTGTTCCATGGCTGTCCAGGAAAGTCTCCTTACAAAATAGACCCGGCTATACCCTTTCTGAAGTCCCAGAGAAGGAACTGGTGACAAATCAATGCCAGAAGGGTGAGGTACATGTGGAAAGGGGAACCTTATGCTTGAAAACCAGAGAGTTTGACGTGGCCCAGGAGTTATTATGTTCATGGAATAATATCCAGAAAGGAATCGGTATCATCCATGAGCTGACTGAACCAAAGCTTCAAACTAACTTCAAACTTCTACAGACCCTCAAAGCATGGGATCGTTCTGCCTTTTCCCCTCAGAGCAGCACTTACTTGTGAAATCACCAAAATTCTTTACTTGATAGGGGAGCAGGCTTCCAGAAAATAAATGTTACTGTCTGAACTGTCCAGCAGTAATTGATAATGAAGGAAGGTTATAAAGGGGAAAAAAATGAAATTATAATTGCATAATATGATTGCATGGTATCTATTACAGGTTCCTAAGGTATTGTTATCTTCAATTTGTGGTGCTATTGGAAGTGAAGAAGTGATCCAGCAGAGTTGTGGGCTATGCTAGGGAAAGTAGTTTGTAGCTTCAAGTTCCACAGATGTTATTTCTATTATGGCCAAACTCGGGTTACATGATGATTAGGGATTATGGTTAACATGCTGTTTTGAAATCAGTCCCATAATCCTGTATTTTGGCCATTTCCTCTATATTTCATGGGAAATTGTTTTCATTTGTTCTTCTGTAAGCTCTAAGAATAATTTTTAACTTCTGATGTATTCCAACTGTATTCAAACTTAGGTACAGCATTGTTTGAAGTGATGAAAAATTAATCAAATTAAAGGAAATCTACTCTGGGGAATTTTAGATTTAAATCCATGACTTTCAGCTCCCTCAATAGCTTGTAAAATAAGAATAGTGCATCTGTATGTTAAAACACAAGCCATTTGTTTCCACTCTCAAATATAAGAATTTGATAAATCTCTTCTATTGTCAGCTCAAATTTGCAGTCAACTGAAATTCTGAATGATAAATTATGGATGAGTGTACCTGAGGGGGCTGAGATGACTGCTATCAGATCTGTGCAATGCTAGATTTTGAAAGGGATGCCTGAAGAAAAGGAAGTCTTTAATAATTAACTAGTTTGTGCAGAGCATGCAGAGGTAGCCTTGGCCTACATACTGTAACTATTTTTCCTGCATGTCAAAAAGTGTAGTGAGTGGCAATTTCAGATCTCATGCAGCAGAGGAGGCTGCAGTGCTCTTCTCTAAAGACATACAAACATTCGAAGTAGGAAGCCTGCCAGACTATCAGTGGAGCTACTAGACAATTGAGGTTCTAAAGGATCATCAAAGGTATGACTAGTGATTTGGAGTCCCTTAAGTTTTAGGTGCCCAATTTCACTCTTTAAAGTGACTTGACAAAGGTAGGGTGCTCAGCAATTTCTGGAAGTCAGGTCCCTTTGAAGAGTCAAAATGGTCACCAAAAATGTGAGAAACTCCAGACAACTTCCACTATTTACTTTGAAAAAACTTGTGCTTAGCTGTAGAAAGTGTTCTGTCAGTTTTAAAAAAAACAAAACAACAGCAAACCCAAACCTTTTACTCAGGTTTACAGCAATTTGCCTTTGTGCGTTAAAGTAAGAAAGTTATTTTCTTAAATTCATGAATCAAACATTGCCATCAGAAGCAAACATGTACCTTCACATTGTCCAGTCAACTGTAATTTTCCAGCTTCAGTTAGGTGCTTTTAATACTGCTTGCAACAGCGTGGCAGGTAAGCAGGGAATATAAATCCTTGTACATTTTGAGTATCACATATCTAAGCAATCATTTTAGGTAGGGAGGGAGGGAGGGAGGGAGAATTGAGAGTAGTTCTACAGAAAACATTGCTTTCAGAATGAGGTCCATGAGCATATAAAGCTTTAATGAAAATGAACATTTTTATTTCAGTGTTATTTTGTTGTGCGTGAGGTGATATAATTGAAACTGGTGGTATTAAAGACCAAAAAGATATTTTTCTACTAATGAACTACTCAGTATTTAAAATGTTTAATAGATTATCACAAAGAAAAATATGAACTGAACAGATATTTTTAAAGAAATAAGTTTAGTGATAAATACTTGAGTAAAATGTCTTTATAGACACAAGGAGGAATACTAAATAAACAAAGACAAGGAGTAAATATATGGAATTCTTGTAGCAGTCAGAATTGAGTGTAATTATTTTATGAATTGTCCTCTTTATTCTATTATCTCAATTACAGTAGGAGGAAGAAAGATCTTTGTTTCATGCAACCCAGAGTCAGCATTCTTAGTGACATCTTTTATGAGGTCTAATTGCCTGAGCAAGGTGAAACTGCCCTTCAAATTTTCACAATGGATTTTGCTCATCAGTTTTTAATCCTACAGTTGCATGCAATGAATGTTCTTACATATCACATTCTAGTGAGTGCTATTACAAGTTCCCATAATAGAATGCAATTCAGGACATTTTAAAGCTCTCTTTCTGCTGAGTACTACCCAATTCTTGCTTAGTTGTAGATATGGGATATAAGAGGATGGGTGGTGAAATGCTATGAAGTTGAATGTGAAGGTTCTGAAGTAGTTTCAGCACTTCATAGTAAAAGGGAAGCGATTTATTTCACTGATAACAGCAACATGAATTTCTTTACTAATCAGCATGGGTAAAAACTAATTTTCAACACTTTGCTTGAAAATCTTGCTGAATGAAGTTTGCCTTTTATGGCAAGAACGTAATATTGCTTTGGTCAAGTTTCAGAGCTTTGTAATCTCCTTAGGAGGATGATGATTCTGCAGATCATTTATTTTTCAAAATTTGTTTTAAAGCCCCATAAATTCTCATCAGTGGGTTGATCTATAATTTAAATTCAAAACTATGAACTTAAAAAGAGGTAAAATAGTGACAAATTCAGCTGTAGCTATAAGCAAGAGGAAGTAGCTTTAAGGTACTTATCTTTAAGGTAAGTGATCCTTGAATATACAGTAGCTACAACAGCAGGCATATATTCCATTCATCTAGTGAAAACATCAAACTTTGGTACAAGTGGTTATGACCAAATCTGCCTCTCCCACATCTGACAAGTGGAGGAACTGCAGTAATATAAAGTGTTTAGCAAAAATGGGGTAAATTATCTATTGATACTATAGTCACCACTTACAAGTAATTTTGATTCTGGCTCAAATCTGGCAGAGTCATTCAGAATACTTTCATCTATCAAATGAGTAAAGAGACTCTTAAAAGGGAGGCAAAAAAGGTAGTAATCTGCATAGAAAAGCCTTGTAGAAAGCTCTCAAAACAGCTATTCAGGGAGTCTTGTGTAGATCCTCCGGAAAACAGTTGCATGGATGTGGTATCTGAAGTGAGAATGCTTCATCCCTACCCTACTCCACATGCAATCATGGGAAAGAAATGGGGTGAGGGGAGAGAGTTGTATGCATGTAGAAATACTTAAGCATTGCAAAACAATCAAACAGGTAATTTTGTCTTCAGTAACTATATTATCACATAGATAATTGCACAACATGCTACAGTGTTCAGCCTTAAAAGCTTGCTAATTGCTTTAAGATATGCTCAGGAGCTATGTGGCTTTATCTAAACATTTACCAGGGTTCATGTTACTTTCCATAGCAAGTACAGGGAAATATTAGAGATAAATGGTATTTCAGTATCTGAATTATTTATCTAATGGCAAATTGGCAAGATTAATTTTTTAAACAGCTGAAAACTGGATTTTACCAGTAAAATTAAATACAAGTAATACCTTTTAAGATGCTTTGCAATTATCTTGCCCTGCAATTCATTTACCATAGGCTAATGTTTTCGAAGAAGGGACATAAGCCACTCTTCCGCCTTCTGTTCTGCCAAGATCTTGGATCCAGGTCTGGTACAGAGAACACTTCATCTGCTCTTTGGATCTTTCCCCAGCCCTGATGGGGCAGAGCCTTGATAATGCTCTACCCCACACAACTCATTGGCCATCAGGGCTGAATTTAGGGGAAGGTAACCCAGGTGACTGCCTGGGGTGCCGGGCTTGAGGAGCTCTAAGCTCAGGGTGCTGGCCTTGTTGTTAGCAATAAAGTAGAAAATAGAATGTTTAAAGTAAAATGTTTCAGGTATTCTGTATGAGGACTCATTTTTCATTAACCTCCTAGAATGTTCTGAACCTTTGTAGAATCTTGTGGAACCATCCAGATTTTCTGAGAACTACATTTTCCTTGAACCGCCTACACTGTTGTCAATCATGCCCTTGTGGGCTTCTGCATGGCATGAATCAATACCGATTTACAGATGCTAGCATGCAAATGTGTCATCTTATATGACAGGGATAAGTCGTGCATGAAAATCATCAAAGTGATGAAATGGGCTACAAATTTTAAAAAAAAATTAAAGAATGGACAGGGGGTGCTGAAGACGCTACTCACCTGAGGCACCATTTTCTCTTGAGCTGGCCCTTTTGGCCAGAGTAGCTGAGCAGGTGATGGAAGTAAGCAGAAACCTTTCAAGGTCTACACTAGTTTACTTCCATCCTGGGGAAAGAAGGAAAAGAACTGTGGCTAAAGGCACAACCTATCTGGTGAAAGAAAGTTTGAATATTGTACTTAGATGAAATTTTTATGCTGTGTTCTGTAGCTATACTACTATACAGTACAGAAGTGAACACATGGGCCCCGTCCTACTTAGAATGTAGCTGTTCCAAAGCAGCTCACCTTGTACTGTCCCTGAACATGTTCAATATTTTCAGTGACAGAGTTCATCTCCTCATACCCCTAATTGCTTAGTAATAAAGACAGATTTGGGCAGATTTCTTTGACAAAAAGGAGTTGCTTTCTGTAGAAGATAGTGGTTATTTTCAAGATCTCTAGGAAAACTTGTTACATGTAGGATTGTCAAAGGCAACTTTTAAAAAATATTTTAAGCTATTACTAATTAATTCTCATAAAGGTATTTATCCTCAAGCCTTCCAGTGTTCCACTTTTGTATCCAGGATTCCAAATTAACATGTTCATTTTTTTTAAAAAAACCATAGACTTGTGAATGAATATTTGCATAACCAATTATTGACATTTTTCAGTCTGTTGCATACCCTCCTCTAAGGGGTGACAAACTCCATGCAAATGGAAGTGGACGTGGAACAATGGGAGGTATTAAGGAGACATACTGAGTTTGATGGCATAGCAGGGTAGTCTGCTATGCGCTGGAAAGGAGGCTCTCAGGGCATTCCTAGCTGCTCCTGGGCCTGTTCCAGCACCCCTAGATCATGCTTCCTGGCCTGATGTGGGTGGCTGAGGTAGTTGCTCTAGCCCTTCTTCCTGGTGGGGAATAAAGGGGACAAGAGAATATGAATGAGTTTACATGGGGCAGAGCACACACAATATTTAGGTTGTGGAGGGTGGTTGCTCCTTCCTCTGCCTCCCTGATTCCATTACCCCTGTTCCTCTCTAACAGTTAGCATTTGATCACTCTTTATAATGACTGTAGGAACCCAAGTTACCCATAGTGTATTATATGAGAGGGAGTCATTATGTAGTAAGCCTTATCAGCAGAAGCAGATTGCTACAGGACTGGAGGTGAGTAGAAGCATTAGGGAAACAGATAAAGATAAAGTGGCTTTAAGACCACACAGTGATCTAGTAGCAGAGCCAGAAACAAAATTCATTGCCCGGATTGGCAAATCTTAACTTATTCCTCCAAACTGCACTGCCTAATGTTGTCTCCCACCTTCATTACCATGACCATTTACTGTTCAGGTCCCTGATTCATTCTCTGGGGGTTTACCACTCAAGTTACTCAATACTGGAGGAAACTGAGAAACAAGGTTGCATAGTTTTTGAACTTTCTTCTGGGAAACAGGAGTATCAGCTTAGTGCTTCTGCTGCTAAGCAGTTATGGCCAAATTGTGCCTTCTTATTTGTATTTGCATACACATAACATGAGGCTGGAAGGTCCAGTTTCTGCATGGCAAGTTCAGACCTCCATGATCATTGAATAAGTTTGAAGTTAACTCCAGGACTAACCTGTTCTTTAAAGTAGTTATATGGTCCCTGTTACAATACTAATTTGAGCATCTCACAATCTGTAATGTTGTTATCCTCCTAACGCTCCCGTGAATTAGGAAAGGGCCACATCCTCCCTTTTTACAGATTGGGAACGGAGGGACAAAGAGGCTAAGTGACATGCCCACGGTCACAAAGGAAGACTGTCATAGAGCAGGAAATTGACAAGTTGTATGATAGTGCCCTAAACGCTGAACCATTCCTCCCATTTTGTTCACCCCACACTTCTTACTCAACTATTTTTATTTTCTATCTAAGTTGACTTACATGGCAATTGATTAAAAAAATTTCATGTGATTGTCCTGCAGTACTTGAAATTTTCTAATTAGATAATTGCAAATAAAAACCAAACCATAGAACGTTGCATGTGGTATGACAATCTTGCCTAGAAGTTCTATTGAATACATAAGATAGACTGCTTTAAATTGTGTTGTTATGCCTTATTAAAGGGATTGCCAATACTTACTTCTACAATTGAATTTGTAAAATGCATTAGAGTTCCCATTCTCCTCAATTTTCCAGTGCTCACTAAGTCTGAGACTCTCTCCTTTTGACTTCTTGAAACTATTTTGGAAATTTCTGTGCCAGTGATAGTCCATCACTTGTTTGTTTGGGTTTTTTTTTTTTTGTTTTTTTGTTTTTTACAAAAGAAACACTAACTCTATTCTGAAGACCACTTTATTCAGAAGAAAACAATTTAAAAGATGAAACTTTTAAAAGTTCCAATTTAGCAGCCCTTCTTGAATAGTTTTGTTTTTGTGAAGTGTGGTTATTGGCCATTGCAAAATGCCTTTCAGAGCATGCAAAATTGAGAGAGAGATCCTATAATTAGGTTTGGAAGGATTAGATATTTATTTGTAAAGGTTGATTTCACTATATACAATACAAAGTGAAGAAAAAAAATATTCCTCTTGATATTGACTGAAATTTGTAGAGAGACAATGTTAGCAAAATGCTGCTTCAAAACTTATTACAGTTGGATTTAAGGATATTTACTTTGCATATTTTGACATGTAATGTTGACCCTTCGTTATAATGGTTATAAAGCTTTAATATATACTGTCATTAATAGTTGTTTGCCCCCTTATTGTCTGACCCCCAATAATTTTCCTCAATTGTGACATTTAAATAAATGAAAGTTGCTTAAAAATAAATGATATTTTCTACTGGAATGATCACAAATATGAAAGTGAATTCTTCCAAGCCTACAAAAGATGCAGGACCTGACTGTGTGAAAAATATATATATTACAATGGTTGAGTCCCTCTTCTCTGGTGTTTTCACATCATCGACTTCAATGGAGTTGAATCAGAAAGTTTTTGGCAAAGGGGTTTTATGAGTATATAGAGGCCAGTTAATTGTGTCTGATCAAATCTGCATATAATCATGGTATCTGATTGTAGAAACTGTACAGATTTATTCTTAAAAGGTTCACTGGAGCCTCTGGTCTAATGATCTGGGGACTAATTAACAGGCTACCACAGACGATACTGAAGAGTACACCACAAATTAAAGTATCATATTCTTCTCAGATAAATTTGTACAATGTTGGAGTAATTTTATTAGCATTAATTGAAATAATGTTTTATTTCAGCTTACTGCTGAGCAGAATCTGCCCCTTGAAATATCCGTACCCAAGAGGTACCTAAATTAAGGGTTCAGGCAGCAACATTAACTTGGCTGTAGCCCATATAAGTAATACCTATGTAAACTTAAAAATGTATGAGAAAATGCTTATTTTTATATTGCTGAATCTATAACACATGGGCGGTGAGGTCTAGCATGTGTAGCTGTAGGACCTTGTCTCTAGCTTGTGGTGACATTTTTGCTTGTAACTGGGGACACTTAACAATCTTTTCCTTGTTCTTAAAATCTTACATTTTGCTGCGGAGGTGCTGATGTTTATGAAAGAAAATTTTAAAAATGAGGTCCTTTCACAGCAAATTGTTGATCATCAAAACATGAGCACAGAGCGTTCTCTTGGTGCTATGTTACGTAAACTGCGAAAGCAGCGGTGTTCTCATTTCCTGTTCCAGGGCAGTACAGTCAATGCAAGTTCTTACAAGTGGCTTTGTATTCAAGGAGGTATGCCATTTGTTGCACAGGGAATATCAGGTGGGATACTTTCGTGTCTGTAATGTTACTAGCATTAATATTTTCCAGTTCTCTAAGGCACCATTTTGCAAAGCACCTTAAGTGTGTGCGTAAAATTAAGCATGGAAATAAAGCTTGTGCTGAAGCATGTACTTTGTGTTAAGCATGAAAAGCTTTTCTGAAAAGCACTTGTATATCTGCTTAACTTCAAGCACATGCATAGCATGTTTTTAAAACCAAGCAGATGCTCAGATGCCTTAAAGTGCTATACTGAACTGTGATGCCATTTTGAAATGCTATGCTGAACTGGGGCCCACATAAACAGGAGTCTGCGGGTTAATTGTATCTAGAGTGACCAGATAGCAAGTTTGAAAAATTGGGACATGCGGTGGGGGGTAATAGATGCCTATGTTAGATAAAGTCCCGAATATCGGGGCTGTTCCTCTAATATTGGGACATCCGATCACCCTAATTGTCTAAGTTCTGGTGAGGGAGCTCGTCATGATAGAAGAAAGACAGGAGGCACCAAATGTGGTTTAATTAGGGCCAAAGCATTATTCACTTAAACTGTTTATAAGTACCTGGATTGTACAGTGCAGATCATCATTGATTCCTTAATTGTTTCCACATAATTCCCAATCTGGTCCCAGCCATCCTGCTGCTCGGATTTTCACCATTGTAAGAGGGCTACGGTGACTAGAACAGAAAAGTGACTGGCAACCTCTTTTCCAGCTGTAAGAACCACAAAGCCTTCTTCTTTGGAGGGCATCCCATCCTTTCCCCCGCCCCTTTTGATTAGCTAGAAGAACAGTGCCCCGCATCACCTTTGACAGGTCGTGTCATTTTTTGCACCTCCCTACTCCAGACAGGTAACTTCCCCTTTCTTCCACCTCTGATACCAGTTGCAAGAGTAGCCCTTTAAAGAGCTAACATCTCCTTCTCTTCCAGACAGCTGGACAAGAACTCCCATATAAAATTGCACTGAGCACATTTTATGCTGTTTCTGTATGAATATTTTATGTATGATTGCAAAACTTTTTCAGGCTTTCAAGAAAAATCTTTTTGCTCTATGAGATTGAGGGCAAAATGGAAAAGGTAAAACACATTCTCCATCTCATTGCATTGTAACATTGTACTAGGTGGTGGAGCTTTTTGTAGTGATGCTACATTAACAGTGCATGTAAAGGACCCAAAACCCTGTGTCTGTATTGCTAAAGTACAGATACCTGTAAAGCCACTGATGGAATAACCTCAAAGGTTCTGCATTTATTATTTTAGAAAACCATCTGAGGGCACATCTGCACAGCAATTAAAAAATCAGCAGCACTGAATCTGAGCTCAGATCAGTTGACTTGGTCTCATAAAACTCAGGCTTCTGGTCTATAAAATTACAGTGTAGATGTTCAGTCTTGGTGGGCTCTGCTGTCATGGGGTCTCAGACATGGGCTCCAGCCAAGCCCAAATGTCTACACTCTAATTGTATAGCCTCACAGCATGAGCTCCATGACACTGAGTCAGCTGATCCAGCCCTGCTGCGGGTCTTTTATCACAGTGTAGACAGACTCTCAGAGTTCAAATGATTAAGCAAATCTATGGGGAAGCTCTTCTGAGAGACTCAGACTCATAACAGGGGAATCCAATGATCTTCCACATCTAATACAATGAGGTGTGGTTAGTAGATTCACTCACACTGCTAATACCTTTATCATGGTTGGAAGACATGCTCCTGTAGCGTTCTCATAGGAAATAATTTATTTAAGACATTAAGCAACAAAGAAAGATTAACTTTTAACAATGTTCTTCAGCACTGATCAGGTTGTTAGAAAATTGTGTCTGCAGTAAAGTAATAGATTTTTGCTTGAAAATTTAAAAGTAGAAACAAGTCCCTGATCTTCATTTCCACCTAACCTGAATATTGAAGTTATATTTTAGAAATAATTTTTTATGTGACTGAAATAATGTTTTATTGTGAATAATTACTTCGTCCATAGCATTATGGGCTTTTTAAAGTAAAACCTCAGCATGGGGTGGATTGGTAATTGGTGCAAGGTGTAATGGACACCTTAAAATGAAATAGAAGAGCAGAATTGCGAAAAGGAAAGGGAGAGCTAGAACCAGGTTATAAAGTAGGTCAAGGAAGAATTTAATGAATTGGTTGTTGCTACTTTTAATGCAGCTACATCTCCTGATTGGTTTAGTTAAGGCTGCCTGAAATGCTCACTCTGTTCCCCACCACATTTCTCATCTCTTCAGGACCAATCTCGTGATCTCTTGATGAAGCAAGATAGTAGATGTGCGGTTTTGTTGTTTACTTCCAGACTCATTTGCTTGTTGTATGTCTGGCATTTTGGATCCAGGAAGGCAGAGATGCAACTCTGGAAGTTGTGGTAACTGTTAACAGTATAACCACAGCAAGCAGAAATGGTTAGAATCTACTTGTTTCAATAATAAGGATTTCTTCTTTGTATTTTACAAATCTGTTTGTGTTTTACACGCACTAATAAACTGTGAAAATAAAGAACAATCTATTTAAGTTACTGCAAACTTGAATCTTGCCTTTAGTTAAAACCTCAGATATCCTACTCTTAACCGGTGGTGTAGTCCAGTTTTGTTACAAGCACAATTGTTTATGCATATAAACACAGGAAGAAATTGGAAATTCTATAGCTCCTGTTAATTACTTACTTTTTGAAAGTTTGCAGTGAAGGACTCTTACCACTTACTTGAAAAGTCATGTTAAATAAAGAGATCATGTTTTTATCCTCCTTCTTGGACATTTAACACTTTTGGTACCTATCAAAGATCTTAACCTTTAAACAGCATTTAGTAATTTTGCATAAATAATAAATATATTGTACATTCTACTTCCATGCAGTGCTTCAGATATTCGTCATGTTTGTCTGTCTAGTGACTTTATTTGCTACATGAAAGATGCCAGTGTACACTGAAATTGTCTTAAGTACTAAGTGTACTTGAATAGGCAGAACAAATGTCTGGCACTAGATAGTAGTGCTTATTGTGTCAAGCCTTTGAGATGTCATTTGTTTTTAACCACTTCTAATTAATGCCATTCAAAACTACTAAATTAACTCCGAGGCATGTACCAGTTATTGTAGGGAATGTGCCTCTCCATTGTCATTTTGTTCAGTCAAGTGGTGTTTATAAACTAGAAGCACTTTGATATTAGTTCCAGCTGGGCGGTGAGATCCTCTTTACCAGCCATACCCATAATGGCAGTGAATGAGAGAAGCGTTACTGTAATGGTCTGGGAGAAGGAACACCACACTGGTAGTGGTAGCTGCAATAGAAGGATAGGCCTTACAGGCAGAGTTGTGTATGAGCTTGGAGGCAAATCTGTGTGGATTTTGGCATCACATCTGAAAAGGAAGACTAGGAAAAGAGGTGGTTACAAGGAAAGACCACAAGAAGTGAGACTACGTAGGAGAGTGAAAGAAGAAAAAGCAAAAAATATTATTGGGGAAACAACGCAAGGATGGAGACAGCAGAAGAAGAAGATGTCAGTGGAAGAATTTCAGTTAGAAGAGAACTAAAGTACACTAAAAATGTAGTGCAGAAGAAGAGAGATGAAAGCTATAGTATGAGTAAGTGAGATGAAGAGGATTCTGTAAGATTTAAATGTTATTTTCTAAAATGATTTATAGACATACAGGAGAAAAGAGACCAGAAATGAACAGTCAGGTTATAATTTAGTTTTCTAGCTGTTTGAATTAAGGTAACCAATAATTATGTTCTATATGTTGTGGAAAAAAAATTCCATTGAGAAGCATTTTTGTTTCAGATACAGTCTCCACCTGTTCACGCTTTCTTGTTACCATATCCAAATGGTTTTTTTATATGCTGATAAACATCAGGGAAAATCTAGTTTTCTTTGATTTGGTGTGCAGTACACGTTATAGTTTTCCAGTCATGAGGTAGAGATGACTGACTTATTGTAACACAGGCTCTTGGCCTTTTCAGATTATGTGGTTACCTTTTACCCAGGTTAATTTAGCTGCAGCCCCAGTCTGCAATGGCTTACAGGCATGCTTAACTTTATGAACTGTCTTATTGGCTTCAGCAAGGCTCTGTGTTGGGCACAGCTGTCTGCCCATCACAGCAAATTGCAGGATCAGGCCTAAATGCTGTTGACCTTCCTCCAAGCAGTAGCAATTGTCCAGCGCCTTGCCATGTCAGTTTCTCAGCAGAAGAGAAACTGGCGATGCAAAGTCTGAATATACTCTGAACATAACTTGTTTTCTTTATCTGTGCACCAATCCTGAAACAAATAACATGCGGCGCTGTCCCTTTCTACAACGAATTCATCCTCAAACCAATGCCCTGTTCCTAGGGAGAAGCTCTGCTTGAGGTTGATTCCAATCAGAGAGCAAAGTTTCCTGCTGCTCTTACAGCTCTTTATACCCGGAACTTTCCACAATACAAGACCACACAGCATGTGGCCCCGTGTTCTGAAGAACAAATGTGAACATTTGCTCACATGCAAAGACAAAGACCTTGGAGAACCGCATTAGCACCAGTTGCTATAACAATACTTTTTTGGATCGATGCCTAAAATGAGATTGTCTAGTTTTAGTTCAGCCTTTCCTACATCCACAGTTTTCTGACTAAAAATGAGACTTTGGTCTTTGAGTAATTCCTTATTAGTTGAATTGTAAATGCAGATGAGTTTGTTCCCTTATGTGTTTTGGTCATGACTATGATCTTGTGGACATTTTTTAAATTTCAGAATTGAAATTTAAAAATTTGTTTTGAATTTTTTCTGTGTTTGTTTTATGTAACTTTTTTCCTTTTCAGCCAGCGTTACTAATCAGTGATGGTGGCTGTCAAATTAAGATTTTCAGTGCTCTGCAAAGCAGGTTTAGGATTTTGCAGTGGAGACGATGAAGGGTTGTTATGCAAACTGCTATATAATTTTATTAGCATATGAATGAAATGGAAAATAATCACGCTAGTTCAAACCAAAAAAAGCCATTTTTGTCAAGACACCCAAAACATTTTTTATTAGAAGTCTACCTTTAATTTTTGAAGAAGCTGGCTCTTTACAAGGTCCTGTCTGTGATTTTACTAGCTTCATTGAAAGTCTTCTCATGTCTCACTTGATGTCCTTGGTGTTCATCATGCTCAACTGAGTTCAGAGCAGTTTAACTGGCGATAAAGTCTCAGTGAATGAAATAGACTGTCTTAAGGATACACTCTTCCACGAGCTACTATTTGCAGAGAAGTTGCAACTTGTCCCATCAAACACTGAGCAAGTAACCTCTTCCTGTAATTCCAATTGTATAAACTGACATATCTTCAAATAAGAAGTTTCAAAGTGTTTCCCCCAACCCCTCAATCTGCCACTGTGGCCTGGTTTGTGGAGAGGTTACTGATCAACTCAGTATCAGACTGGAGAAGAGTTGCATAGTAGCATGCAGAGTAAAACAGTTGTTGCTCAGGAAGATGAGTAGCTGAGACAAGGAACGAAACCTCCTTTGTTGGGCCCCCTTTTTTTTTACAACAAAAGAAGATATGAGCTAAAAATTGAGCTCGGGAGCCAGAAATTAGGCACCTCGGGCTATATTTGGGTACATGAATGGACTGTTCCCCTCCCAGTGCTAATGGTAAGTTTTGGGCACCCAACAACTCCCACTGATTTTAGCAGGAGCTTCACATGCTCAGCTCTGGAAAAAATCAGGCCATTCTCATATTTTCCGTTAGAGTCATGTGCTCAACATTTTGGGGCAAAATTCTTCAAAATACTCACTGTCAAATAGCAGAAGTGTGCTGCTGCCTTCATCCGAGTTCTAGCAATGTCTTAGCGAAGCCATAATTTTGCTCTTGCTTTTTCCTTAGATGTAATTTGTAAACCTAATCAAACAGCAAAACCATTTATGCAAATTGGCGTACAAATAGTAAGGCTGACTCCTTAATGATACTTTCCCCAGCCTGCAAAATTGCCTTTTATTTAATTAAGACTCTCCAGGAGGCTGACACTTTTTTCTCTGGCTGAGACAACAGCTGTACTGCAGTGTTGAATTCCAGAAAGAGCTAAGCATATCTGTGACTGCTGTGAATCTTGGCAGAACAATGGGAAAGATCCTTTTGGTGTTGCTAAGAAAACAGCCATATTACTTTTATAGCAATTTACTGAGTGATCACTTTGCAGTGAGGTTTAGGGTTTAAAACCAGTAATTCTGGACGTTTCCCTAATGTAATTTAACTTACTGTTTTTTCATAGAGGTATTTAAAGTCATTCTCTGAGGCTAAATTTGCCAAAGATGGCCTTATTCATAAACCTACACGGGAGAAGGAAATGAAATATGCACATACTTGTAGCTGTTAAATAAATGCTAGCTAGAATGAAGACAGGCTTGGTCTGAATTGGCAGGATTGTGGCCTAAGACAAGGGAATGGGCCCTTCTTTTCTTGCTTCCCTATGTTGTCTGCTAAATAGGATTGCATTGAGATAGTTTCCTTTTTTTCCCTGATATGCAGCATGTCATGATGATTCCTTATTTATTCTTTACACTAAGAACATTTGTTCTGGGTCGATCAGACCATTGGTCCATCCATCCAGTTCAGTATCCTGTCTGATAGCAGCTAGTTTCAGATGCTTTAGAGGGAATGAACTGAAACGGCTATTTTGAGCAATCCATCCCCCTCTTCTCCAGTCCCAGCTTCTAGCAGTTGGAGGCTTTGGGATATCAAGAGCATGGGGTTTCATCCCTGATCATCTTGGCTAATAGCTATTTATGGACCTATCCTCCATGAATGTATCTAATTCTTTTTTTAACCTCCATGTTGTTATCCTTCAGCAATGAGTTCTGCAGGCTGATTGTGTGCAAGACCTGCTATCCTTTACTTTCAAGGAGTAACCTCTGGTTCTTGTGTTATGTGAAGGGGTAAATAACACTTACCTATTCATTTTTTCCATAGCATTCATGATTTTACCTCTATCATGTCCCTTCTTCTTTGTCTCTTTTCTAGGATGTACAGTCCCAGTCTTTTCTAATCTCTCCTCTCAGAGAAGCTATTTCATGCCCTTAATAATTTTTGTTGCCTTTCTCTATACCTCTAACCCTTCTCGTATACCATTTTTTGACAACAGCTGCATGCAGTATCCAAGTTTTGGGCATACCATGGATTTATATTATATTTTCTGTTTTATTACCTATCCCTTTACTAATGGCTCCTAACATTATTATCTTTTTTTGACCGCTGCTGCACATTGAGCAGATATTTTCAGAAAACTATCTTTCTTGAGTGGTAACATCTAATTTAGGATTATGTTTTCTGATGTCCATTGATTTGCTCTTAACACTGAATTTCATCTGCAACTTTGTTGTCCAGTCACTCCGTTTAGTGAGATCCCTTTGTAACTGTTCTCAGACTGCTTTGGACTTAATTATCTTGAGTAATTTTTTATTGTCTACAAAATTGCTTCCTATCTGTTCACCCCCTTTTCCAAAGTACTTGCAGTTTGTGCTAATCCCATAAGATAAAAATAAAGGGAAGACTCATCCAGTGGTGAATGGAAACCATAATAATAATGGTGGCAATGAATGTAAACAGCTGATTTCTATGGTAAGTCAAGAACTTTCCAGGAGTGGGTGACTTAGATAGTGACAATTCAAAAATTTCCATGGCTAGGCATGGCTAAGAGCTCAAGGGCCGGCTCTTAAACTGGTATAAATTCATTGACTTCAAAGGCCTTATGCCAATTTACTAGCTGGGGATCTGGCTTCAAATGTTCTGAGGGTTATCTAAAGCATATTCCAATTTGTAGCTGACAGTCCTCAGATGTTTAGCCCATAACCAATACATGCTCTTTGGTGAGGATTGAAAATATATTTCTGTGTGGAGTGATTATATGAGCATAAAGCCACGGGCAAATTCAAAAGTGGATAAAGTTTCATCTTCGACATGCCATGTACAAATTCTGCCTAAACTTTGGGACTCTTGGGTTTTTTCTCACACTGTTTCATGGGCACTGTTCTGTTTAAATTTCATTTTGTTTTCTTATGACAAGATTTATTAAGTTAGTAGTTAATAAAGTTCATTATTTTTGTTCTTAAGTAGTATTTTAATGGGCGAGAGTATTTCTGAGCAATCTTTGCTGTGAGTCCTTTTAAAGACTGAATCCTGGGTCTCCAGCTGCTTCTTCATAGGAGTTGGCACTGTTAGGCACTGGAGAGGGGCAATTGAAGGAATTGAATGAATTTCAGCCCAAAAGCTTTTGCAAGGACACTTGGTTGGGTACCCAGCCAATTGGGTCTGCCACTGCATAGGCATAATTAGAATTCTATATTTAAGGAGGAAGCTACAGTGAGGTGAATGGGGCTGTGAGGGCTGGGATAAATTCCACACCAGCCTGAGGACAGGTCTACACTGCCCATCATTTTCAGCGGCCGTCGAACAGAGGTACCCAAGTTACACGAACTGTTTTAAGTATGCCAGTTTGACTGCCCTATGCCTGATATGTCTACTGCATTGAATTGAAGGGAGGGGCCTCCCTTTTGACTCAGCGCTACTCCAGTTGCTGGAGTGGTCTTACTGGATTGGAAAGGTCAACCTGACAGCAGCAATTTTGCTACTGTTATTGAAGACTAGCCCTGAGTCTAGCTGTTTGAGACAATGGCCCCTTTTCTCCCCCAAACCGCACCCATGTATGCCATGTATCAGAACTGGTCACCACGTTCCCAGTCAGAATGTAGGTGGATTGTGGGGTCAACCCCAAAGAGGTATGGAGGTTTGGGCCTGCCATTTGACCAGAGTACTTTGGGGGGTTAGAAAGGAATCTCATGAGGGACAGTGTTCTCAGGGACATAAAATAGTTACTACAGTAATTTCCATAAATATTAAGGAATTGAAGAGCGGTTGGGCCAATCCTTATTTGTGGCAGTGGAATACTTAATGATGTCATTGTGACACAGAACACTTGTGTTCCACCTCCTCTCGGGGCTGCTTTGTGCTGGTATGGACTCTCAATAAATTGAAGGAATCTGAAAACTGCTCTAAGCTTTCCCAGTTGCAAATCACACCAAGAGGGTCTTAAAGCAGGTGGAGATTATGAAAGTGATCTGAAAAGACTGATCTAGTTTTTATTTCCTAATCAACCAGAAGCCATCTCTACTATAAATATTAGTTTTTTTTGTCTAAAACATTCCTAGAAAGCTCAGAAACACAGTGCATAACATGAAGGTACTAACAACGACATGTGAATGTGAGATTGTAGGAAAAAGACTGGATAAACAAATTATCCTAGAGGAATGGGCTTTGATTTGGAAAACAGGTTCACCAGCCTCAGTCTGTAGTATTATAAGAGAAAAATTCTTTGACTGTTTCAATGGTGCCTCACACCAGTCAGGTTAAAAGATATATATAGAAAGAGATTAAAAGGGGATACTTGTTTGAGAAATTGTGGTGGAAAAGGAGTTCCTGTGCATATATATGGTTGACGTGTCCAGTCATTAGATAGCACTGGGATGCAATTCATAACCAAATATTACAAACTGCCCTTTTGTTAATCCTCTGGAGGCTTGCTGGTGGAAATAGTCACGCTCAAAGAAATGAAGAATGAATAGCTCATTTGCATTTTCTGCTAGACTACTAATAGCCTGTCATTGGGAAAAAACAAAAAACATCTAGAACTGGGGGAAATGGCCCAAAAATATGGGAAGTTATTATAAAAAAATAATTAGCACATCAATTACGAACCTTGCAAAATAGTCAAGAGGCCAAATGCATCTTTAGATATTTGGTTAATCAAAGTACATTCATCTACAAAAAACCCAGCACCCATGTACAATTTGTTCACAAGTATTAATGTTTGATAGACCGACATTGTTTGTTTGATAGATACAAGTACAGTCTATGATTTCACTTCATTTAATAAAATGACCAGAGCAACGTGTCCTGTGTGGTGTTAGTACCACATTAATGCTTCTCTAAATTAAAAAAAACACCAAACCCTCTGTTGTAGTTTTTGTTCTTTTTTAGTATTTACGTGGCAACAATTTGTAAACTATTTAAATTTCCTAAATCATTTTTAAAAAGCAGCTGGGGACTGTGATGACACATGGATTTCAAGCCATGCCACACTTGCAATTCAGAGAAGAATGTGACAAACTGCAAATGGAATTTCAGTTTTAATACGTTTACTGATTCTCTGTTCCACGAGAGATCAGGCACTGTGTTGTTACTACTGATCTTTAGCTTGACAACTCGAATATTACATTGAAAGCAAGTTTTGATTTTATGTAAATAATTATCAAATTGACAATTTTCAGTAAACGTGGAAACTACTGTATCATGGAGGAAGCACAGCACTATGCTTTTATGTTCTTAGCTGACATTGGATGATATATGGGCTGCTTTGTTATTGAGTACTACAGGAAAGAAACTTTGGTAGCACCTAGAGCAAGTGGTATCAGTTCCTAAACCCTGTTCTTTATACTTACCTCTCCAGAAGTCAGTACTCCATTTAAAGAGGCCAGGGGTAATTATGAACCACAAATATAGTTTGTTTTTCAAGTATAATCCATAGGCAGGAAAAACACTTCTGTGTATAACAGAGCATGCAAGTTAAAACTAATGTGTTGGGGGAAGTTATCTATGGGATTAGAATGTAGGTTGTTTTTCCCCCAGGTGAAAATAAATCCACACACTCAAATTGTACTTAATGAGAAAAATTCACTGCTGACATGATTGTACTGAAGTGAGTCATTTAAAAAAAAAAAAAGGCCCACTAAATCCATGCACACTTGGCTAACTTGTATTCAAAGAGATTAACTGAATAGCATCTTATGTATACACAGAATAATTAATGCATAGTCCTCTGAGATTTATTTAATTAATTTGGAATGTTTTCTACTTGTCACAGAATAGGTATGTGGTATATAAGCACAAAGCTGACTGTGCAGTTATATTCAGCCTTTAATTTCTAGGAATCAAAGTTATTGGGGAAAATGACAAGCAGTTGTGTTAAAGGGACTCACCTTGAGCCAATTTTTTTAAAGACACTCCCAACATCCTAGAATAATTTGGTCCCACAAACTACTATTCAGTCATGTGTTTTCGCATTTTAATAGTATTGTACTTCTTTGATCAGCTGAGAACTGTTGGGATGCTTTTTGAATTTTGTTACCGCTTCAGAAAAGATAACTTATTTATAGAGAAGTCCATTAGATATGCAGTCACACTGAATTTTTAAAGGGAGAGTATGTGTCAGAAGCTAACTAATTAAGGTCCCTGCCTCCTCAGCATTTTATTTCAAATATTAAATAAATATTACATAAGAGATTTTCCCAATGGAAGTCAAGATTTTAAAAATGAGGCAGACTCACTCAGAAAATTACTACATTGTATAATGAAACTTTAATCCTACAAATAGTTGGAAAGGTTTCAAAATATTGTGTACTTTTCAGTAATTAAATATGGATGCATTTTTAAACTTATCCCTTTTCATATTTTAGCTTGTGATGTGGTACTATGATTTTAACTATAAAACAACCTCTAGAAAACACAATGTCTACTTGTTCTCTGCCTCCAATTCAATTTTAAACCTTGGTGCAGATGTTAAAGATGGGTGAGGTTTCATGATGCTGTCTAGAATGGAACTTGACACAATTAATTTACATGTAAAACCTGGAGTCCATACATATATCTATGGTTTGGGAGACTGTTGCTATAAGGTACATCTGTGCTTCCCAAACTAGAGTCTGCGTGTGGGGGCACTTCGAAGCTCTTGCTATGCAGGGTCAGTCAGAACCAAACACAGAATAAAGGAGATTTCTTTCAAATACCTTAAGCACTGAGTGATCACTTAACACTGCATGGTACCAGCAATAAAAGGAACTCAGAAGAGTGGAAGAAGGAGCAGTAAAAAGCCCCCACCAGACCTGAAACTGAAAATGTGTATAACAATTGGAAAAGGTTTAAACAGTGATCTACAAATAATGGGTGCCAGCAAAAAGGAAGAGTAAAACGGTAGCCTTATTATGAACAATAGCTGGTGGTGAAGCACCTTGTGTTTAACAATTTTCAGTCAATTCAGGCAGAGGAGGCTAATTGTAAAACTGAATTTTAGAAATTCAAGGTGTACTTCACCACTTGCAAAAAAGAAACATTTGAGAAATGTCTTTAAAAACTAAATTATGAAAGGTGAAACCACAAAAGGTTTTATGACTCATCTAAGCCTGAAGAGCCAATTGTGAAATTTTGTGTGACTGAGTAAGGGACCGGATCACCACTGGGATCTGGAACAATAAGTGTAGACTACTTTAAGACCCAGAGTTAACTTTTGATAAAGCAATTGTAATTTGACAAGCAAAGTCATCCAGTCCAGGATAAAGTTCGTGGAGTGTGATCAGTGCTCTGACACTAGAATTGATAGAGAATCCAATATATCACAAGAAAAGAGACCTGAGGGGAAAAGTCATGTGGTATTCAAAGTTGAAGCCTATCAAAAACAGTGCATGGAGCTGCGCATATGCTATGCCAACCAATAAAAGGCAAGCAAATGCCCAGAACGTGGGAAAAGAGGCAAGAACAGTGGTTGATTACAGCACTTTGCAAGCACTGGCAGAGTGTGTGCAGTGAGCACAAAGAAGATGGTGCCAGCACCACTTCCTGAGATGAAAATTATCTGTCCATTCTCAGATGAAATGTGGATTGTGACTTCCACAGCTATTGCTCTGGATGAGACTCTGTAGAATGTAATTGAGGCTATTCTCACATAGGGGTTAGTATAGCACATTCCTAGCCCCTACTATCGATTTAAGGGGAAGCGATCAGCAACAGATGGGTGTCTATTAAAAGCCTCCAGAATGGTAATTAAGGTTTTAAAAATGTTAAAGGACACCTAAATGTCATTTAGGGATTGAAAAACCTAAGAGAAGGGCTCGAGATATTTTAAGCTGGCCTCATGAAAAGTGATGTTGATCAAACTGTTAAAGCTTGTTGCTTAGGTTAGATGTGCAGGCCAGAGAAAGCAAAAGAGTCTGTGTTGAGGCACAGGAAAAACTGCCCCTCCCAGAGCGAAGTAGGCATAGATTTGTTTATGCTACCAGGAAAATAACTATGTACTTGTCCTAGACTACTATTCTCATTTTCCTGAGTTAGCCTTACTAGAAGCCTTACTAGATTGATTGGTTGATTGATTGATTGTGCATAGCAGATGTTTTTTCTGGACATAGTATATGTGATGTAGTAATGTCTGACAATGGGCCACAGTTTAATGGGCATGAGTTTATGCAGTAAAGTAAGGGTCCCTATTGTCCCCAATCCATAAACAAGTAGAAAACTGTCAAAATTAATAAAGCACCTAGTGAAAGGCTGTGTAGTCCAACCCTGGGCCATAATTAGCACTGATAAATTGTATAACTGCATCAGTGAATCATGGGTAGTCACCTGCTGATGTCTTAGTCAACATAAAACTGACCACAGGAATGCCTGCATTGTAAGAAACCAGTGTCAGTCACAGGCAAAATAAAACATTCAGTATGATTTGGGGTCCCATGAAAATGGTGCTGTCTCTAGTGGGGAAACGGTGGTCACAAACTGCAGTGGTGTTGCTAGAAGTTGCTGTATGTTCGTATGTGGTTGTCAGATCCCTGAAAAGAGAGAGATAAGAGGCATTTAGGGCTAGTCTTCACTGACAGTGGCAAAATCACTGCTGTCAGATCACCTTCCTAATTGACGGAGTGGGTCTGTGAAGACCGGCTCAGTTGATCAGGGAGCCAATCTCTGAATACCAACCTGGCAACTGGAGTAGCGGCGAGTTAAAAGGAGGTGCCTCCCTTCAACTCAGTGCAGTGGACACGCTGGACGTAGATAAGCAAGTTATTTTAAGTAACTTGCATATCTTCATTCCACTGCCACCAAAAAACGGCAGAAGGTCTAGACCTGCCCTGAGTCTTCTCTTTTGCCTGAAGTATCTCAGGCAGTCAACAAATTAAAGAAGTTGAGACAATGGCCATTGAATAACCAGAACAAGTGGACATGCTACTTCTTGACGGGAATGTGTTGATGTTCCAGGGGAGTCCTGAAGGTCTAAGGAACAGTTCAGGGCACCTCAAAGGCTAATTGAATATGCTGAGTAAGTTGAGTTATTAGGTTTGTAATTTGTAATTGTATATTGTATAAATGTGGGGGAGTTTTGGTAAGTTTTGACATCCCACAATCTTCGTAGTGCTTGAGCTTCTATAAGCTGTAGCAGTCTCTTCAGCACAACAGATTTGGTGGGCAGAAACCAAGGCAGCAGAGTTAATTGTCTGTGGTCCCTAGCACCCAAATCCCGTTCCTCCATTCTACGTACGGCCCATGATACAGCTGCACCATGTGGAGTGAAGGAAGGGGTAAGCAGCCTTATAGAGGGAAAGTGGGTAACTGAGTATGAGGAAGTGGGACTTGAATTCTGGAAGACGATCCTCTTTGCTCTCCTTCCTCACAGGTCAACCAACACTTGAAGAGCTTATTAGGAAGAGCTTAAATTTCCTTACACTACTTCCTAAAGTTCTACACTCATTGCCATGCTCCTCTCCTCAAGCTCTTATCCTAGAATGCCCCCACAGCATTCAGCCTATGAATATTATTTATTAGCAAGCTGAGTGAGCTTTTATTCATTTTTTTAATGCTTGTGCTGGTGATGCGTACAGTTCCACACCTGTAAGCATATCTCCCACCCCTCATGCACACATCCCTCTTGTCTCGGGGGGAGTAGAAACAGAGGTACTGTGAAAGATCATATTCAGCTCATTTGGGAATTTTCCCTTTGGCCTTGAGGGAGGACTTCTCTTTAAAAGAGATGTATGGCCTTTGTGATGGTTTGCCATAGACTTAGTTCACATGACAGTTTTAAGATCTAATAAATGTTGTAGGCAAGTGGTGAATATCTTATTTACAAGGCATCTGCCACTAATTATGATGAAGTGGAGGAAAAGAATGGTTGGCAATGCCCCAAGTTTAGTGCTAAGCAGATCCTAGAGAGCCTGCTACAATTGCTTGAGGTTTGGAGACCTGACGAATCTGGCTCACATTATCATTCTCAACTCTTATCATTCATATGCCAATGTAATTTTTTTTAAGTCTCTCATTTCCTCTCTGTCTTGGAGAATATGAGCAGGGATGTAGGGCAGATGAATAGGCTGAAAGAAAGTGTCCTTTAGAGAGTCCCAAATCCTGCCTCTGGCCCAATTAATTCTCAGGTGGGTGGAGGGGTCAAGCCATGCTCCCCCAACCTGGGGGACAATAGAGAAACTGGCTCTGCTGCCTCTTCCTAAGTTTGGAGCCTGGAGCTGTCTTTGTGGTACCTGGGTCCTCCTTTCCTGTGGGGGTAGGGAAAGACCAGAGGTTCCAGATAACATCCCCAGTTCCTGTCCTGTCCCCTCCTGCCACATTCACTCCTCTTAAGGCCACTTCATAAGATCATGCCAGAATCCTGCTCTGGGGTGGGCTCCAGAGTGCATAAAGTGCATTCCCTGCACAAGCTCCTGAGATCACACCAGCTGGAGATGTTCAGAAAACTGACCCAAATTTCAAGCAGAAGTGAAAACACTAGTTTGTGAATTTTATTTCCATTTCTCTGTCAGCTCTAGTATCTATATGCCCCTGTGCACAGCAGCACTATACAGTGGAGAGGTAGGGATTTGCTACAGCAATCAGTATATACCCTTCTGAACCATGCCATATTGCTGCACTTCATGAAAGACAAAGTCCTTTCATTTATATTGTTGTAGCACCCTAACAAAGTGTCCATGATCACTCTCTGAGCCAGCCATTCACAGATGATGTGAAGTTTGTTTGGAGTTGTTCTTATAGCCCCAGTTGCATAGGACCTCGATTTTAGGGCTGAAGAGTCAAAAGGTCACACCATATGAAAATGATATAGAACGAAGAATGGGATACAAAGAAAGACGATCTAGCTGATAAGTTTATATTTTCTTTTTTGAGTATTAACAGTAAATCACTCGTATTGTACACAGCATAGATAAATGTGAGTGCAATGTGTAAAGTCTCAGGTTTGCTCATGGATATAGTGAGTATGCAAAAGCAGAAGCCACTGAACTAGTTTAAGCTTTATATATTAACCTCTGAGCTGGGATGATATATTACAGTTTTACTACCATGAAACATTTCTAGAGAGAGAGTTATAAAGAGTAAACTAGGCTAGAATGGAAAGACTATCCTTATTCCCTGTGGAGTAAGTGCCACATAACCTGCCCTATACTGCTAACATTATAGGGGAGGCTCTTAAGCTAGGGCATTGCCACTTTTAGCTTGCAGGGCTCTTTTCATGAGGGCTCCTCAGCTCTGGAATTTGCCATTTATTCTGCTCAAGGTTGGCTCTGCTAACCTTTCAGATGTGCTACCAGATGGCTCTTCTCTCAGTTCCTGGGGAGAAGGCCAGGCTAGAGATGACTGCAATGCCTGTTCTAGTGATTTTATTCTTCTGCTGCTGGTGTGTGTTCGTGATCATTTTAGTTTTTGACACTGTGGAATTTACACTGGGTAAATGTGCTAGCTGGGTCCCAAATGTAGTGGGCACACAAAGAATCTCTTCCTCTAGGCTGCTCCCAAAAGAACTGGAAAAAATTACAACTTTCTCCACTTCCTTCAGGCCCACAGAGGACAGAATATATCCTGGAGTGGGGTGGCTCTGCACTGTCTATAACAGGGCAAGATGTCCCATGTACATGACCCTCTAATAATTACAACTCAAAACAGGTAGCAGATGGAGTTCCTTTATCCGACATTTCTTAAAAGGATAAAGGATAGATGATGCCTCATGCCATTTTCTGCTTTTTAATAATTAATTCTCTCTGTGTTGTGGCTTATTATTCATGCCCTTCATAGTGAATCTCTTTCTATTTCTTCACATGTCACTTTTCTTTTTTCCCCTTCCTCACTGGCTCCCATCCCACCCCATCTTCTCTCAGCAATATGCACTGTTTTATGGTTCTACTTGTTTCTTTTGCTTCTGTGCTTGGTGCTCCTAGGGGCCAATCTAGCAATCAATTCTTGGGTGACGTTTCCTCTGAAGCATCACATTTCAGTTCAGCACTTCACTGGGATTTTCGCCCATGCATCTGCTGCAGAACTGGGCCCCTGTTTTGTCTCTCAAGGAATCAATACACATCTATAGCTATGAAGCCAAATACATGTCAATATCATCTTGATTTAATCTTGCACATAAATATTTCTTTCCTTCCAAATCCTCTTTGTTGACAAGAACACCAATTGACCCACTGCCAAAGTTTCATTGTGGTAACCATTCTCATTTTTACACACCATGCATGTACTTATCCACTGACTTTTATTTCAAAGCAATAAAATGAGCTGGGTAATATTGTTTTATCTACCAGAAGAGTGTAAACAAGTATGTATTAGTGATTATTACGTGGTTACACTTGCCAAAATCATGCCTCAGTTTTAATAGCTGGATTAGATTTTAATGTTCTTCTTAGCTTGATGTAAAGTCTTATGAAATGAGATTTTGCCCAACCCAATAATGTGTGAAAGTTCCATCTTCTGTTTTATGTGTTTTTATTGCAAAAACACTCTTTAACATTTAGAGAAAAAATATTTCTTACTGTTTAGTTTTTTTCATTTGCACTAGAGAACTTAAAATTTGGAAATCTTTTTAATCTACTCATTCAGATGATTGGCACTTGTAATTCTTATCAACCACTCAGTAGGCCTTGTTTTCGTTGCTCATGGAGTAAATACCTTCATATTGAGTAATGAATATGTTATGCAACTAGTGTGAATGGTCCTAATAATTTCCTTGTCAAACAACTTGGCCTGACCACAATATTGAAAACCTATTTACAAAAACTATTAAATTGACTTTAAGGAAACACTTTCTGAAGTAGAATGTATTGGGTATGTATTCTTAAAATCAGTTTAGATATACAAAAATATTTGCTAACTTGTAGGTGAATCTTATATTTTCCCTGGCTGTCTTTACATTTCCTCTAGAGATCAACTGAAGAGATAATTAAAATAATAATGCTGAAACTCTCAAGGTACCTATACCTCAAGGCAAATCAGTTACTTTATGACTAGTTGTATATGGTATTTGAACACTCAGAATATATTAATAGGGGTTTTTCAATCACTATAATTATGTAGATGATCTCATCTTATTATTTAAATCTTATCCTAAGATTTTCCTAAATAGAAATTCAGACTATTTTAATGTATTATTTATGGTGAGTAGAGTATACACCAAGTCTCAGAAGGGTCATTCCTCTTCCTTCTATTATTCAAAATCTCTGTGAAGCCATTGGGAAGAGCTGGTTAGGCAACAGAGGTTGAAGTGCTAGGTATGCCCAGACTTTTTAGCTCATCATTTTTGTAATAAACAAATGCCAGAACCATAGTGGCACAATTTCTCTTTCCTAATCCTGGCTTCCTTTCAGGATCTAGTCTTTGCAGCTATAACTATAAATGAGCACTCTAGGGCCTAGTCTACACTGTGGGGCTAAGTCGATGGGAGATACACAATCTGTGCGCCGCAGAATGCGTATCTCCCGTCGACTTATTTACTTTGATTTCCCACACTGTCTTCACTTGGCTGCCTTGATTGGCAAAGCTTTCCTGTCGATGCAGTATTATTCCACTTGGAGGGGTGGAGTCACTGCATTGACAAGAAAGTAGTTCTGGGATTGATTGAGCGGGTCTACACTGGGTGCTCAGTTGATCCTGCTGCATTGATCCATGGGGATTGATGCAGCTTTTTCAGTATAAACAGGCCCTAGGAGATTATCCTAGGAATGAGGCAGCTAGCTTACTTGTGCATATACTGTACCCATACCCAGCCCAGCAACTAGTGGTCTGAATTTCCCCTTATAGGTTATTCAGGCTCTAACAGAAATCATCTGGGGCAAAGGGGAGCACACGATAGGCCAAATCATGGGTGCAGTGTTAATTTGACTATTTTGCTTGGAAGTGATAGAAATTTTAAGTGTATGATATGCACCTATATTGCAAGATAAAAGCAAGAACAGATAAAAGACTAGGAAAATGTATGAAAAAAATTCTACCAGGGAAAACAACAGAATAACTGAAGTATACTAGCAAAAACCAATTAGATTGCTTTTACAGTTCTAGACAGAAGTTTGATATTACTTTTTGGAAACTTGTTGGAAATTTTATTAAGCCTGGTGTTATCTCCCTGCTTTTCAGTGATTATTCAACCATATTGCCAACAATATATCTGGTGAAAAACAATACAGTTTTAAATTGGTTTAGTTGCTACAAATCAGAACATCAACAAGACCAAGTGAACTGTAGACAGGGGAACTTTGAGGAGAATTTGTGATTGAAGCTCTTTGTAGATTTACTTGGGGACCTGGACTTCTTAGCTCTGCAAAATTTAATATGAGCAAGGACTTCTTGATGAATTTTTTGAATAGCTGAATTGTTGTAGTCCTTCATTTTGACTTATTATTCTGAAATATGAAATACCACAGAAATTTTTTTTTCTGGCAGCTGATTTAAACACAAAGATACTTTTTCTAATTAGCTGGTTCTTTGTCTACATGCAAATTGTTTTCTCAGCTCTTATCAAGTTCTAGTAGTCTGCTACTATTCTTTTTCAATTTTTTATTTAAAGATAATGTTTTTATACTTATCATTCCTAGTGATCTTACGTTTCTCCAGATCAGAAGATGCATGGATGAAGAAATCCAAAATTTAAGACTTTAAATGCAACATTTCAACTGTATATGATTTTAGAAATAAGGGGAAGATAGATTATATTTAATTTTTTGATAATTACAAAAAAAATTACAAGTTTAATCTTTCTAACAAACTGTCAACAGTGTAAGTGCCAAATTGAATCCAGCAACTCCATGAAAGGGGTAACAGTTTTGCACTGTGTGGTAGAAATAGAAGCTTTAAAAACAAACAAACAAAATAAAAAAAAAAGAAAATCAAATCCCACAGTGATTTTATTTTCCTCATTGTCTACTAGCTCCCAGTTAAGACTCCATTAGATCTGAGAGAGACAAAGTAAGTGTGGTAATACCTTTTGTTAGACCACCTTCTTCTGTTAGTGGTAGGGACAAGACTTTTGACTGCACGGAGCTCTGTTCAGGTCTGGAGAAAGTAATCAGTGTGTGTGTCAGCTAAATACAAGGAGGGACAAATTTAAGCATGAGTTTCACACATGCTGTAGGAAGCCCTTTAAAATGAAGGCAATTTAATGGTTAGCAGGAAGTAGGATGTGTTTAAAAAGTGTTGTAAGGAACCATAAAACCTGTATCTCTTTGAAGTCCATGGGTTTCAGTGTCCATCAGAATTAGGGAGTTAAGTTACGAATTATGATATTAGTATCTTTTTGAAGGCCTTGTGCAGGTTTCCTTTGAAGATGATGACTGAGAAGTCAGATGTGAAGAGCTCATTATGTGCAGAATTTTTGCCCAAGGGGGATATAGTGTTTTTTGTCTGCTATTTTTCTGTGTGAGTTCATTCAAAGATTGTCTGGTTTCACCCACGTAGTTGTTGGGGAATTTAGTGCATTGGAGAGGTGACATAATGTGCTGTGATAGGTGTGTATAGGACCCAGGGATCTTAAAAGGTGTATAATGCTCAATACCCTCTACAACACTAGTGGAGATGTCCTGGTAGGTTTTGCATCTGTTCTGGTTTCATATTTGATTTTTTTTTTTTTGAAGGAGGGGATAGTTGACAGAATAACTGTTAGGATTTTAAAAGAACTTGGTCTTCCTTCAGCATAAGCCATATGAAGCATTCTGTTCTCTGGAGGATAAATCCTGGATGTGCTTTTCTCTGCTATTGATACATTAATACCGTTTTGACCTAGTGCTTTAGAAATATGAAGTATCGTCTTTTTGTTATGGGTCCAAATCAAAACTCTGCATCTGAATATGAGGGCTCAGGACCATATCCAGTGTTCACATATATAGTTGATGCCTATGACATGGTACCTCTTCCATTTAATGGTCACTCCATCTGTATATATTATGAATATATGGTGTAAAGGTGAGTAAAATATGAATAAATGTGCTTGCTGATTTATGTTCTGACATTTGTTATACAGGCTATACAAAGTGCAAACTGTTTTAATCCCTCATTATTTTCCAATGCTAAAACTTAAGTACAGTTATGAAAATCCAAGCCCTTGAAATGTATAGGCATATAAGGTTGAAAAGGAGTATTCGGTTCTTAATAGTTAGAGTTTTGTGTCGTGCATAATATTGCAATTGTCAAAACAGAAAGTATGTAGACAGATTTGTTGCCAGGATAAGCGATCTGAACAAAGAAGACTGAAACTCTTTGACTCTCAATGGAATTTGGCTTCAAAAGTTCATCTATTGCATAGTTTTGCTTCTGAATCAAACATGAATGTTTTGTGAGTTCTAGTTTCTCATCTCAGAGTAGTGATCTTTGTGCTCCTAGTGCCATCTTAGTGGTAGCACTAATTCCTGTTAATTTTATGTAAAGACCCTGAAAAAGGAGACTAATACATACTTTGTTTAGATGTGAGTACTACAAATTAAATTAAGAAGTATAGCACCTTATTGTTACTAATTTTAATTTGCTTATCAGACATCTGCTTCCTTCAGTGTCACAATTCCAGCTGCCTCTGACTTATATGACATGAGCCTCTGCACTATACAAAATGGACTTCTCAAAGGTGTACTTTCCCACAGGTCATATAATTCTGATCGCTTGTTGTAAATTAGTTTTGTATATGCTCATTGAGCAGCAAATCTTTTGGCAAACGTTTAGGTTCATAGAAAATCAAACACATGTCAGCAAGCATCCTATGTCATTTTCCCATGAATTTTGCCTCCCACAGAGTTAGTGTATCAATAACAATGTTCAAATTAGAAGCACTAGACAGAATATTACATTCTAACCACATCTTTTTGGCCTACCATCAAGAGCATTTGGTCCTCTCCTATAAACCTTTGAGACAATCAGTCAGAAAAGATTCAAGATGCACAGTGTTAAAGGAGTACCTTCTAAAACAAATATCTGAACATCTACTGTAAATAGTAGTGTGATGTGTCAGGAGAAAGGCAGCCTACAAATAGTTTTATTATTGATCTGCTCTGAATGTGTTGCTTTTGACAGATCATTAACAAAGGTGGCCAGTTGATTCAAGTCTTTTCAATTAATTATTTTCTGTCCTTAAATTGACTGTTCCTAAAAGCAAAGCTTGATCTCATTCTTCTTTCTTACAGGTAACTATAATTGTGAGTTTCAAAAGCCATTTTGAAGTCAGGCAAATTAAATTGCTGATAACATTTCTAAAGCAGCAGGAATCAGAATTTGATTGCTCAGTTTTCCTTTTCTGTTGCTCTACCATTCTTGAAGCTGTCCTTAAAATTAATCATACACGGAACTCTGTGTGCTGTGTCACTCAGCCCCATTTTCTGACAGTAAAATGAATGCTGTAGCAGGGTGAGTCATTGGTATAGAGAGCCATCTCAAGGACAAGCCAAGGGTACTAAAGGCAAACAGCCCGATGAATTTAAGATTCATTATAGCTTTTTATGGACCAGTACAGCAGACTTTGGCCTCAAGGAGTTCATCTCTAGGAAGTTAGGGCTTCAATGCAGAAGCCAGACTCTTTTAAAATCAGCTAAAGACAACTTTGTTTTATTTTTGGTAAAGTATTTTTTTTTAAATTGCAGTTAGTGTCTATGATATTGCACAGAGCAATGTTACATAAAGCAATCCATATTCTAGCAGCAGATGAAGTGCAAATATAGCAAATTCAAAGCACATATAACAATATGAACAAAATATTGTGAAAATATAGCTGATAAAAACAACTTTAGATATTTAACCAGGAGGGAGAATTGCTAGGTAGCAAAATATAATATGTTTTAAAGTCTGATACCGAGTATTAATCATTTCTTAGTTTCATGATCATGTAATGGTTACCTGTTTTGTTCATTCCCTCTGAAGCACCTGGCATTGGCCGCTGTTGCAGAACAGTATACAGAGCGAGGCAGACCATTGGTGTGACCCAGCATGGCCATTCTGATGTTTTTAATAAATGTCTCCAAATGGCCTTGAAATTTTTTTAGAGTGTGAGTGTTAAATTTGTAACACTGGAAATACACCCATTTTTTTTTCAGTGAGGGACAGATTATAGCAAGCTCACTCTCCTCAGGAGGACATGTGTGGACAGCCTCCACTTCACATGTTAGCAGGAATCATTGCTAGATAGCAGATGTCAAAGGCCGTATCCTTCTTCCAGTGACTTCAATGGAAGCAGGACCAGACTCGATGTGAGGTTGTCATTTTAAAAAATATCTTGGGGAACTCTGCAGAGGCACCTTAGATGCAATTGGTACAAATTAGTAAAAGAAAGATACCATAGGAGATGAATATGCAAAAAGTTCCCATGATGAATTTTGTCTTATTAGTATAGTAAGCAGAAAGCATTTTCCAAGGGATCGAGGATCTAACCCTGCAAACATGACTAATCACATTGCATGTTGCAGGAATGGGATAGAAAGAGCACAGGGAAAATAGAGGTGCTTTCATCAGCTGGAGGAAAGGAAGTCTCAGAGCAAACCATGACAAAACCCTATGACCCCAGAATCTCTTCATGTCAACTGATTTGGGGGGTTGCATTCTAGTTCACCAAAGAATGCCATGTGAGGTCTTAAATGTAATTCTGGGTCATACTAGTCATGAATATTCTTGTGAAATGTAGCTACAAATACTAGCTAAGGAGTTACGTATACGAGAGTCACCAGTGGAGGTGAAGAAACATGTTTTATGTCAGACAAGAGCTGTTTTCTCCACCTGTCTCTCTGTCAGATGTAACTGAAGAATTGTAAACTAGCACAATGAATGGACATTTACATGTGAAGTGTTTGTTGAAGAGATGTGAAGTCAATAGGGAAGCAACACAGCAGAAAAACCAACCATGGGTGGTCATGCTGTCTCTGAGTACAGACAATGAACTTTAGGGAGGATAAGTAGAAACCAAAGATGACACCCCTTATTCTGCTTCTAGGATGTAAACAGGCAGTGTCTTAACATTCATGAAAACAGGATCTCAGCCACCCTTGCTTGAAATGCTGCAAAGGATTTTGTGGGGTGAGAAACTTCTGCAGATTGGAGCTTAACTTGCCCCAGTACTTTTAATTTCTAGAAAGCAAGCTATGATTTTGTTTTATAATAATTTTTCAGTATTCTTACTATCTTTTGAATCTTTGCTCATAAATGGTTTTCGTTTTCACTATAATTTGTAATGCAAAGGAAGGGCTGATGTAGCTCAGAGGAGAGTGCTTGAGCAGCTGGTGGTGTGAGGCGGCTGGCACCAAGTTAGTGCAAGCAATATTCTCTTACACTAGAGGCAAGGGGTAATAAGATGCCCGTCGCAGCAGCTATTTGATCAGTCCTGGATTTCAGTATTATGGGATTGCTTAGTGATACACTACATGGAAAGAACTGGCAATATTCCCCAAAGCATCTAGTTTCAGTTACAAAGACAAAGTTTCCCAAATGTACAAGTCTAGTTTTGACAGTGTTAAGACGATAATTAGCCATCCCATAATCCACAGAAAAGCTGCCATTCCATCTGTTTCCCAGCAGAACGTCTTCTAATTGTCTATTTTTTAGTGACAATGCACTTTTTTAAGATCAACCTTTTATGGAACATTTTTCTAGCATGGCAGATTTGTGGCTGGTTGCTGTGGCCACATTTTTGTTTGTTTGTTTGTTTGTTTGTTGTTGTTTTGGTTTGGTTTTTTGCTTTTTGTTGGTTGCTGGTTAGCATTTTTAGTTTCTCTCTGGTTATTTTGAGGTAGTGGTAGATGTTTTACTAAGTGTTGTAATCAATAAAAATATTGTATGACCATTATATTTTGGGGGATATACTTAGAGCTGTGTGGAACATTTCACCAAAATAAAATTATGGCAAAATATGTCATCTAAACAGAAACATTTTATGCAGAAGTATCTGTTTCCTTGAAATTAAGTTGGGAAAGTTTTCTCAGTTTGGGAGGAAGGGTGGAGAGAGAGAAAGAGACGATAGCTTGGTGATTAGGGCACTGCCCTGGAATTTAGAAGATCTAAGACTAACTTCCCGTTGTGTCTGTGATGGAAAACCTTCTTCTGAAACAGAGCAGGGACTTCAACCTGAGTCTCCCACCTCACAGTGCCGTTCCCTAACCACCAGGCTATATAGTGTGACTGGTGCAAACACAATGGCTTCCTCCTACCTTACACCAGTGTATTTATAATAAACTCTCTTTAGATTTCATACTTGACCATATATTCTGACTCTGGACTCAGATTGATTTTGAAGATGTCAAGTTGCCAATGGCTCTTAAGATAATGTTTTGATATTGTCATTTTGGCTTTTGAAATATTACGTAAAGATAAACCATTGTTGTACTTAACCTGTTGTATTCCAAATTGAAATGGCTTAATTGTTTTTAACTGAAATTTAACATGCTATTAGTCTGCTATGTAGAATGGCAATTTGGGTGCTGCTGCTATTTTCAGGGTGCTGTTTTGTTTAGCTAGGAACCACAAACGCTCACACATGCTTTATTTTTTTTTCCATTTATAATTGTATTAAAATGTTGTTATGTATCCATAATGTGGAAGCTCTTCAACTGGAAAGAATAAGTAACATGAAGCAATTCAGGACTTGGTCAATAACTTATGTGCTTCCATTCACTAACGTAATATAGAAATGATAAAGTATATTATATCAAAATCTAATCCTTTAATATGTATTGAAGTCCCCATTCTTTAAACTTGGAGAGCTTTCATGGTGCAAAGATATTCATTGCTTCCAACTCATATTTCCACTTCAAGGAATTTCACTTCTCAAATGCTTGAAATGGTGTAAGCTTCTTTTAGACTATTTACAGCTATACATTTGAATCTAAATGCAAGTCTTCATATAATAACTGCTTGATATCAAGCACATTATATGAATAGTAAAATGTTTTATGTACAAATATAACAAGGTCATTTGATGCTAAACTAACTGCTGAAGGATAAGAAGCCATTTAAGTATAGAATATTTATATTAATGGAGACTTAATTGATTTCTGGCAGGACACATGCAAGCCCTTCAGAAGACAAGAGTAATCTCTCCAAAGTCAACACATTTTAATTATTTAAAGTTGTTTTCTTGTCACACTCTAATAAAATTGGAAGAATATCTCAGAACATGCACTGAATAAAAAAAGAGTTAAAACTAACTTGAAATGTTTTCTTGATCTTTCCTGCCACAAGAAGAACAAAGGCAATTCAAGAAATGTTGCCTGTTCATTAAACAGACTGCATTTGCAGGACCTGGAAGTATCACCTAAGTCAACTCTGAAGGCATAAAGCTAATGAAAAGGTGACAGCAGCCAACTAAAACAAGCATGAAAGAGACATGTGCTTTCCTTTAATTTCATGGAAATAAGGCGGAAAGGGGGATACAAACTCTGAAGTGAGTACCTCTCTCACACACTGTTACCCTACTCAAATACAGCAATCCACAAGCAAGCTGCCACAGACAGATTTAAAAAAACAAAACAAAACAAAAAACCTAAGATGATTCAAGGAGAAACCAATCAAAGGAAAATCTTCCCAAAGCTTCAACATGGATTGGTGAGAGTAGGTTAACCAAGACCTTGTATACACATGCAACACTGCAACAGTTGTAGTGCTTAGTGAAGATGCTACCTACACAAAGGAAGAGCTTCCTCTGTTGGCATAGTTAATCCACCTCCTCTAGAGGTGGTAGTTAAGTCAACAGGAGAAGCTCTACCATTGACGTAGTGCTGTCTACATTAGGAGTTTGGTCAGTATAACTGCATTGCCCTGGAATATTGATTTTCCACACCCGTGATATAGTTATATCGACCTCAGACTAGAATGTAGACCTAGCCTCTGATAGTCTTTAAAACTTGTGTAATGACTTTGTTGGAATAGTAAAATCTTGGTGTGATTTAAGACTGGTATTTCTCCTGTTAATCATCAAGTGATTAGAGTACATATAACTGGAGAGAAGACGGCTAAACATCTGAAAATAGATAATGTAACTGTACTTAAGAAGCCTAATATTCATAATTAGCCTGTCTTAAGAGAGCTCTTTAAATATCTTCTTCTAGGTAACAAATTTAGATATTTTTTTCAGTTACATAGGGTTTAGTAAAGATTGCTTACTTCGCCAGCTATAAACTGGCTGATTCATTAATAAACTACTCTGAAACAAAATCTTTTTTTCCTTCTATAAATATCTTTAGTTGTCGAAGGATATATTGTGCTAAAGAATGCATTCAATAATTTTGGAAAATAATTTACTTCGGTATTGATTTATTGTGTGAAAAGCACCCCAAAGAGTTCACTCTGAAGGGTGTAATCTCAGGGGCTGCGTCTCCACTTGTAAATTAAGTCGACTTAAGCTTGCTCAAGTTGACTTAATTTATCCTGTGTCTACATTACACTTTCCTTAAGTCGACCTAAGCAGCTTGCTTAAGTCGACTTAATGAAAATTAAGTCAACTTTATTAAACCTACTTTTAATTCGACTTAGGGCTTAAGTCAACTCCCTAGAGTTGACTTAAACCAGTGTAGATGTGGGGTAGCCCTAAGTCGACTTAGGGCTACCCCAGGACTGCACCAATTCCCTCCCTGCTGGGGGGGGACAGGGGGAGCCTGGCATGCCCCCCCACAGACACCCTGCCCCTATGCCCTGCCAGAGTCCCTGTCCCCCTATGCCCCATTGTACCTATGTACAATGGGGCAAAGGCTGAGCCCCCTGGCACTGGGCAAGAGGTGCCCCCCTCCTACCCCCGTGGACCTACCCTAGATCTCCCTAGCCCCTAGAAGTCGACCTAGGCGTCAAGTGTGGACACTTTAGGTCGACTTTGTAAGTTCCCCCCAAAGTCGACTTAAAATTTAAGTGTAGACTCACTAAGGCGACTTAAATTTCCAAGTGTAGACATAGCCAGGGAGACATACAGAAGAGTTTGTAGGAGAAGTCACCAATATATCACTTCTACACAATAACACTTTTGCTAGGCTGGGGTGAGACTACTGTGGCTCATACTAACATAAGTAAATAGATGTGCTGATAATATATGCAGGGTGAGAACAGTACCGGTCAAGGATTTATAATATTGCTGGTCATCCATGTAGTTTCTGAACAACTGTTATTGCTTAAATGTAGTTTATGTGGGAAAGTACCTAGTAGATTTTATGGAGTGTCCAGCTCTTTTCCCTTTGGGTCATAAAAACTCCATTTGATATAGGCTTTATTGGTGTGGAGGGGCTTATTTTGTTTTTAAATTTCTGTTAACATCTGTCTTCTGTTGTCAAGGGTATTATAATACCCCTTAGAGTTATATTGTGGACCTCTCACCACTCACAGTGCATGCAGATTGCAAAGGGTGAGTGTTGTTTTTCTTAATCTGTGGGTAGTTTTTTTTCAGATAATCCTAAATGGGGGTTATTCACAGTGTTAGATTCTTACATCAGGCACTACTTGTGATTGACCATAAAAGCCACAAAGAGGAGTCTGGATTGTTCTTTCTTGGATCATATTTTATACATCTGGTGTAGTTTTGCCAACGATTATCCCAATAACCCATTTTGATGAGCATTCAAGTAATCCCCTGGCTGGGCTGATTTAGTTGGGACTGGTCCTGCTTAGAGCAGGGAGTTAGAGTAGATGGCCTCCTGAGGTTCCTTCCAACACTGATCTCCTAGGATTTAATGAATAAATAAGTGGGTGACATGTTGAAGGTATAGAATTGAATAATCTAGTAACAATTTTCAAGGATCCTGATAAAATAATATCCCAGAATAAAAATAGATCTTAAAACCAAAAGGGATGGAGAGTTGGAAGTTCTTCATGGACATTGTGTAGCCATTCTTACTATTATTGTCAGACCCTAGGTACCATGTTAGAAATGCTTAGATTGTTATAGACCCTAAGTCTGTTTTTATGCATTTTGCATTATATCCTGAAACTATATTTACTAAATGATGAATTAATGGGCTTAAAGTACAATCAAGTAGTTGGCACGAATAACATGGAAGTATGCAACTTTACTGTGCTGTGAAAATTATTAAACCTAAAATTGATTAAGTAAGTTCTAATTTGACAACTGGTTTTATGTAAAAACCTAAAAAGCGTTCAAAAATGTAATTAATGATTAATGTACATAGTGTTATTTGGGAAGTTTAAATAAACACAACATATTTTGGTTTTTTAGTTATTTGTTGCCATTGCTTAAAGAAGCTTTCTGTAGTGACGCTTCCAGTCTGAACAGGGTGTATTCATGCAGTGAATCAGTTCCTGCTTATTAGTGGTACAAAAGCCATAGAAATCGATGGAAGGACCTCAACAAGCTTTGGATCAGGGTTAATAATGCTTGAACTATTATTAAAATTAGATTTTGGAGGAGAAATAGGACTAACGATCAGAAAAAACATGTCACCCTTGATTCATTCTGACTCGCCCTTTCAGCTACTGTAGTTAGGTTGAAAGTAGGGTGCAGTGAAAGTATACTTAATAGTACACATTACCAGGTACTGTGATAATGTATTCCCTTTAAAGGTGCATAGTGCACATTTTCAGGTAATAGTTTGCTTTGCACTGAAAAGTAAAATGGAGAGTCTAAAACACTGTAATGATAATTTTATTTGAAATAGGGATGTTCCGGGTGAATTGACAATGTGAACTTAATATAGGAGACCACCTCTCTTTGGGGTTTTTAGTGTGCTGAAATGTGACACATCCTTTGGGGTATAGGTTCTAATGAAGTTATACTGCATTGTGGTATAAGGATAAAACAACACTGTATTCCGCAATAGGTTCCGTAATAACTCAATCCAGCATTTTAAATGTACTAGTCATGTAACAACAAAACAGGAATTAAAAAAGCTGTCTGTTTTCATGTTAGGATGAGATACCCACTCTTAGTGCTAACCCTGAGCCATACCATACTTACCCACAGCTGAAAGCTAGTGAGAGGAAGAAAATAAGATCTATTCCTATGGCAGCCCTCCACTAGCACTCTCTCTCTCTTTCTCGTGCACACACATGCACACGCACCATCACCACCATCATCATCATCATCCAGATCTATCTCCCTGATAGACTGAGTGGGTCTGTAAAGCCCTGCTCAACTGATCCACTAAAACCACCCCTGCAGAAGGAGTAGTGCTGAGTTGGAGGGAAAGAGTTTCCCTCTGACTCAGGCGATTGAAAACACCGTGGTAAGTAGGTGGTAGGCAATTGGAGGGAAATAGGCAAGGTTTTTTAAGCACTTTGCATATCTCCCTTCGATTGCTGCCAAAATCATGTTGTGGTATAGACAGGGGCTTTCTCTTACTCTAAAACTCATTATTTTGTAAAAGCGAGTTAGAAGATGATGAAGCAATTGGGGAGCACTCTATACCTGATCAATATACCCATGAATGATCTCCGGAAAGTGTCAGCCCTTGAGTTAGTGGTCATGTCACCGTATTCATGTGGAGAGTGCTCAGCATTCTGGCACTGAGCCTATCCCAATACAAATAATTGTGGTTGCTGCACTGCCTAAGCATCATGTTCCCTCCAGCTCTGCACTTTCACACAGCTCTGTTTCAGGCAAGCAGATTAGGACTGCAGTATAAATACTGGGAGCTGGCATTGTAGTCGCACCATGTCAGTAATTGCATTAATATTTTGAAAGATAGTAATTGAAAGGAGTGGTGTTGGATTTCCTTGCCAAGCCCCCTACTTACTTTTATTGTAGCTGTTTTGAGGCAGTCTTTCTGCCATTTCAGCAACAGTCTATTTTACTATTGGTCAATGTTTGTTTTTGTTTTGTGACCACTAAAATGGCTGAAACTCATCTCATGACCCGGGCCCCTCGATCTTTTGCAACCTGCAAAGAATGACAGGATTTAGATCATGGGATGATTCTTGGTGTTTTTGGGGGGTGTCTTGAATCTAAGGGTATATTACACTGCATGCTTCCTTTGTCAATGTGAAGAGAACATACCCACACAGTCCTCCTAGCAGTGTAGCTGATGAGGAATGGCTTAGGCATGCGGAGAGAAGACTCTCCTGAAGGCTTGAGGCATGCTTGTGAATACATACCCTACATGGTCTATTTGCCCAAGTCGTGCCTCCCTGTCTCCACTGCTACTTTTAGCTCAGCTGGGTTCAGCTGCTTCCCCACTGTTGAAACTTCTCCCTCTGCAGATAAAGGCTCTGGCAGGTGGAAGTTAGTGGAGAAAGGCTTGGTGGGATTCTCGGTGCAGGAAAGACCCTAGCATTTGGGAAAGGCTCCACCAGCTCCCTGCTCCTGAACCTTTCTTCCTCTGCAAGGAAAGACTCTGGGAGGGGGGAAGGCAGTGTCAGGTCCCCACTGCAGTGAAAGACTTCTGTAGTTGGGAAAGGCCAGAGATGGCCTTAGGCTATCTGGGGCCCTAGGTGAAGGCCCATTGTGGGGCCCCCTATAGGTTCTCCACTGCTGGCCCTGCCCCCCCCAGGGTCCCAGCACCCTGCTGGGGCCCCAAAACAAGCCCCATGACTGGCCCCACATCCTCATGGCTAGCCCCCCATGGGTTCTGAAACACCCCCGTGGCCCCGGGTCCCAGATCTCTACCACGTGTCCTGCAGGGTGGGAGGTAGATGTGGCTTTTGGGGTATAGGAAGGGGCCCGTTACTGCTTGGGGCCCTAGGTAGGTGTCTGCTTCTTCGCTTACCCCAAAAGCTGCCTCTGGGAAAGGTTGTCAGCTCCATGTTGCTGGAGCCATTCCCTGCAGCGGAGATTGACTCTGGCAGTGGGAAGGTGGTGTGGAAAAGCTTTGCCTTTTCCTGCTGCCTCCCCTCTGCCAGAGACTTTCACTGGCACAGGTAGCTACATACTGCAGTATGGACACAGTAGTCTTTTTGTTGAAGTTTGTAGCTCCGTATGTGCTACACGCTGCCACCAGCGTATATAGTATAGACATAGCCTAGAGATTAGTGGTGTTTGGGGCTGGTGCTCCTGGAGTGACTGAGGGCTGGGCTTCTGCATGGGTATTGGGCTGATGGTTTGAGAGGCAAGGCTTATGCTTCGGTTTCTGCAGGGTCTAAAAGAGTTTGTTTCTGCCCTTTGCCAGTAGGATGCAACCTAATGCTAACCCAACTTTCAATTCAGTTCTTGATGATCTCCCAACTGGTTGAGCAGTGTTGTTCTACAGAATGCCAATTGGCCACTGGCTATGTACTGTGATCTCCCTTGCAAATGGCTCAAGGTAGTGTGGTATCTTTTAAATTTGGTCACTTATTTAAATGTGTCAAGTAATTTCCCAAATCCATAATAGCTGAAAATGTACCAAGGCAAGTGATCTGCCTCTTGCAAGGCGGTACCTCGGAGTGCGTTACAGGTACAGTTGCTGTGGAGATAAGCTGATGTTATTCAGAGGCATGCTGGTGAAACAGATGAAAATAGCAACAAAATTAAAAAGTGTTGCCAAAGTAGCAGTACTTAGAAGTAGCACCTAAGAAAAATCCTCCTAAAAAGAAAGGAGAGAAACTAAACATATAATTGAAACAGACTAAACGGGAAAGGGGTTGTTCTTTAGATTGGTATACAGGGGTCACACAAACACTTGCTCCTTGCCGTAGGAAAATAAACAACATTTCTAGCGCCATAGCTATTTGGATTTAAGTAGCAACAGCAAGATGCCTATATAATGCGTTAGGTGCCCTAATGCTACAGCCAGGGAGGTAGCAGGACCTAGTGGTTGGAGCCCTAGGTTCTATTTTTGGGTTGGTAACAGGTCTGACCCTGGGGCAGTTGCTTCCCCTCAGTGCTTCAGTTTCCCAATCATAAAATGAGGATAACGATGCCGACCTACTACATCAAGTGCTCTGAGATCTCAAGATGAAAAGGTTGTCTAAAGTTAGGTAATATTGGAAACAAAGTTTCAGCAGCATTAAAACAATTATTTCTGAAGGAATTCAGCTAGCCATCTATTAAAAAAAGCTCCTTCCATGATAAGCATACTCTCAGGCCTCTCATAAAATCTTATCAAACAAGTCTTAGAAGTAGTCCATAGCAAGTGCTGGTATTATGTATGGGTAATAATGAGGAAAGCTTCTGTGTGTCATTTAAATGACAGACATTTGAGTCTTACTGATGCCTCTAACAACCAGGGCCGGGTTAACAAAGGGGCTATAGGGGCTGCAGCCCTGGGCTAAAGGTGGCCCTGCCACCTCACCAAAATCCATTTGTGGGCAGCCAGCCCGAGCGGCACTCTGCCATCACCTACCATTAGCCTACGCACCCTGCCCCTGGGCTGACTGGTTTGCTTCAAAAGGACCAGGATTTGCTGAGACAGACCAGCCAGCCTGGGCATGAGGCAGGAACACCTTGGCCTCTGGCCCGAGAACCCTGGCCCCCATAGTGCCAGCCAGCCCACATCCCTACCCCCAACACCAGCCAAGCCGCAGGTCCTGGACCCCCCTCCACCTGCACTACCGACTGAACTGTCTACCCCCAGGCTGGGCACCACCATGCTGGAGGGAGCCCACAAGCGTGGACAGCCCCAAGCCCTTCAGGGCCTTGTTCATCCAGCCTTGGTAATAACTAACAGTTAGATCAATGGTTTTTGTGATTAACTACAACAGCGCTCATAGAAAAATTATTCTTAATACAAAAACCATCCAGTACATGGCTCTTACAGTGTCTTTCAGTATATTGGCATGTATCTTTGTGGGGAATGTGCAGTTGTTCTGGCTTCTGTTTGCTGAAAAGAGGGTTTGTGTTGCATATAAGCCTGCAGATCTATGTTCAATACCAGCAGCTTAATTAAGCAGAACATATGCCAACAAGCAGATTCTTTCAGTAAACCATCATATATTACTTGTAAACAATTAAAATGTCCCTGCAAATTCTTTTTTGTTGCTGAAACTTTGGATATTTTAAATCCTCAGACTTACTGTGACAACCTGCAGCCTCTGGTTTAGATTGGGAGATGGCAGCAGTCTATCTCAAAATAAAAATATTTCCTCCTTTCCTAAAGCTAAACTTTCTGCCTTCTGCCTGGGAATGGCTTTCCTCAGTAGCTCTTTCTTGCCACAGACTTTATCAACCAGTAGAGCCAGTCCTCTGGAGCAGTGGTTCATTCTTTGGTCATGTGACATCTTCCTGAAATCATCTTGATTATCACCCTTAATAGAAGAGTCTGATGGAGTTTAATATAAAATGGATCACTTTTCTGTAACGTGTTTTTGGACCATCCCATAGAATGCTGTAGCAGTGATATAGTTCTGTTGAATGCTGCAATTTTTATTAGTGTATAGTATTTTACATAGAGAAGCCAGTTACAAGTAACCTCATCTTTCGGATAAGTCTGTGCTGACTGAAAATTTTTTAAAAGGATCCTGGTGGAACTGTGCTTGGAATGTGAGTCAGAGTGAGAGAGCTTCTTAGGAGAAGTCCAAGTCTAGAGCCCATCAGTCTTGGAGAAGACACTAACACGGGAACAGTGTCCTGAAACACATGACTAGGGCTATGTCTACACTTGGTGATTTAAGTCGACTTTAACTAAGTCGACTTAGTGTGTCAACACTTAAAAATAAAGTCGACTTAAAGGGGAACTTAAAAAGTCGACCTAGAGCATCCACACTGGATGCCTAGGCTGACTTCTAGGGGCTTAGGGGGACCTAGGGGAGGTCCACAGGGGCAGGGGGCACCCCTTGCCCAATCCCAGGGGGCTCAGCCTTTGCCTCATTGTACCTAGGTACAATGGGGCAAAGGGGGACAGGGACCCTGGCAGGACATAGGGGCAGGGTGGGCAGGGTTCTGCCCTGCCAGGTGGGAGGCATGCCAGGCTCCCCCTGTGCACCCCCAGCAGGGAGGGCATTGGTGTAGCCCTGAGGTAGCCCTAAGTCGACTTAGGGCTACCCCACATCTACACTGGCTTAAGTCGACTCTAGGGAGTCGACTTAAGCCTTAGGTCTACTAGGAAGGTGGTTTTATAAAGTCGACTTAATTTTAATTAAGTCGACTTTATTTTCCTTAAGTCAACTTAATCAGCTTGCTTAAGTCGACTTAAGGAAACTGTAGTGTAGACGCAGGGTAAATTAAGTCGACTTAAGCAAGCTTAAATCGACTTAATTTACCAGTGTAGACTCAGCCTAGGAGAGAAGTCTATAAGAAGCCGGGTTACACTGATGCAACTCATGTGAATGTTGAGAAGTGATGTAAATAAATTCATCTTGGTTTCTTTTTACATTTGAATTCTGTTATATTTAGACTTCAATCCTGAAAACATGGGCATGCTTTAAGTTAAGCAAGTATGTAAGTTCTGCAGAAATGGGACTAGTATAAAAGAAAATTGTGGCAATAAAAAGTGAATGATTTAGTGGTAGATGAATGAAATATTTATTTTGCCAATTTTTTAATTTGTCAACACAGCAATGAATTCTTTTACTGTATTATATCCTCTTTAAATAGAAGCTGTTTTTTATCACAATTTCAAGAACAATTAGGAGGCAGTGAGTAAACATATCCAGTAACTGCACTATTGTGCTGATCTTCTAGTTGTTGGCTTTAAAAATCTAGGTACAGGGGTTTTAAGTTAGCCAGCTTCTTAGTATTGTACAATTGCAAAATATCCTACAATCAATTCAGAGTATTTTGTTTACCAAGTAGGCAAGGAGAAGTGAGACTGTTGAATTTAAACAGTCACATATCTTGTTAGCTTCTGAGAACACTGCCTTGACCCACTGACACATCTTTGCTTGGATCATAATGTTTTACTTAACAAAACAAAACCAAACCAAACTCCAGTATAAATGAGATATGAAATCATTCTGGGAAGTCAGCGAAGTCACTGCAAGGAGAAGAACTATGGAAATCTAAAAACAACAGAGTCCTGTGGCACTTTTAAAGACTAACAGATTTATTTATCGCATGAGCTTTCATGGGAGAAGAATCCCACTTTGTCAGACGCTATATGGAAATCTAAGTTGAAAGATGTATTTATTTAGCCATAGGGAACTGTGTATCTTCAGTGGTCTAGTTAATATTTAATATCATAGTGTTTCTTTGGGTCTAGTATTGGTCTATTTTGTATATATAATGAATGCAATTAAAATTTCCATTCTTCCTGCATATAAAATTGTCAGTATCCTTTATTGTCTTCAAATACAAGTTATAGAAAAAACTGTTGAGCATGTAAAGTCTGAAAAGTTAAACCTTCAAAAGCCAGAAAAGTAAATCTTGCATACACATTTTTATATCTGACTTCTTACACATATGCAGTTAAAATAGTCTATAACATATTAGATACAATTTTTCATATAAATATTACATACTTTGTCATACATCCTGAGATTTACCTATGTAGCATCATGTAATATGATGTACAGCTTTGTTTTAATCAGTCAGTGAAAGTCATTTAGATGCACGGCAGTCAGTAGTGTGACTGTAGCAGAGTAGGGGCAAGAACTTCACACAAGGAGCCAGTACAGTGTTTCTTCCTATTAAGCCTTCTTTGGTTTCAGGGACATTAGTCAGAGGCAAGAGCAGCCTCTTTGTTGGCATTGTGAGTTCCTCTCCCCGAACTGATCTGTCTTTGAGGTTCTGGAACAGTCCTCCCTCAGCCTTGTTGGCCTGAAAGATGAGGCTAAATTCTTATGGCGTATTAGTTTAGCATCACCTCCCTCTTTGTACAAATCAAGTGATAGTTCTGCTTTGAGACATTCAGCTTGGTCCAATGAAGTTTGAGTTAGGTCATTGTTAGTGATCATCAATTTATGAAAGTTCCACTTAAGCCAGCAATTTAAAAGAATTCTACATTTCCACAGCACAAAGAGTATTGGTCTGTGCTCTCCAAAAACCTATAAAAAAATCCAACCTACTAAAACCATTTGTGTGGAAGCTAGTGTGCTCTTTCAAGTGTGAAATGTCTTAAAAAGAAAATTGTTAACAAGTTGTCAGGAAATTCAGTGTCCACCCTTTTACAAAAATTACAAATAGGATAAACCCCATCAGAGCAAAGCCAATTGCTCAAACGTTCATCAGCAAAATAAAAATAGATTTCTGATGAATTTCGTCAGCTGTACTTCGCTCATCTAATAGAAGCAGACAAATCGCCCTATCCTTCCAAACAAAGCAATCTGGAATTGGGCTATAGGTCAGAGTGCTTATCTTCTGAAATCTAAATCTTGACAGATGAATTTAAGATGAAACCAATTTGAAGTATACCCTTTTAAATGTTATGAGCTAGTAGCTTTAGTGGGCAGAGATTTCCTCACCTGGGCATACGCAGTACACATCCAAATATCCAGCTTGTGGAGACATCTGCAGTAGAATGCACACACAGATTAGGCTGACATTTTCTGTCTGAAATGTTGGATCTGTGGAAGTATTTGTTGTCCTTTACCGGATGACCATTAAAAAAATTCACATTTAGAAAATTTACAAAAATGGGACAATTTTTTCCACAAAGTCTCCCATTATTTTTGACCTGCTCTATATTCAAGACCAGAGGCAACGGAGATACTCTTTCAGCTTCCTAGAGAAGCAAGGACAAATTCTGTGCTGACTGGTATCACTTGCAATCTCTCCAAAGTCAGTTGGCACCCAGAGCAATGGAGCTGAAGGTGCTGGTTGAAGCATGTTGCACTGAAGTCATGGCTCTTTCAAGTCAATGTGTTTCCAAGGGATATAAGTCCATGTAGAGCTTGCCCCCTAACATATATGGGCCTGAGTGTGAGCATGTATAACAGCTTTTGTTGATGCTCTAGAGGACTTGACAAAGTTGAGAGTGTACATATGCCAGGAACATAGCATAGCATTGCCTTCTGCAGTTTCCTGCATTGAGAGAGGTGGAGAATGCTATGAACTTGTGCATGATGCATTTATTTTACATTGATGATACAAAACTTATTCTTCCTTCTTTTTAAATTAGGGAAAATCAGTGTAAGAATTATAACTGATTTTGTTGTGCAATCTTGAATTTTGAAAATAATGCATGTAGAACTATTTATAATGCACAGGGGGAAAACTTTTAAGATTAAAATAATGAAAATGAATTGGAGGGGGTCATGGGTGAATTGGGGGGAATATCTCTCTTAATTAGGTGATTTCCGAACTTCTGTAAGTTGGGTAGATTCTTTTACAAGAGTTATTAAATTATTTATTTCCTTCTATCCATTATATTTTGAACCTTTTTAATTGTCATCTTTAGGCTGCTATATTCTCAGTGTCATCTCTCTCAGTAAATTAGCTTGGCTGAGACAAATAATTTTAATGATGGGTCTGATTCATTTTTTTTTTTTAAATCCTGCATTTAATTAGAATAGCCTACAGATAGACAAATTGAATTTTTATGTGGTGAAACCTAATATTCTTTGAAAGTCCCCAGTTGTTTAAAATCTTCTTTTTAAAGGCACTGAGACTTGATAATTTGAGATTTTCAAATTGAAGAGCTTTAGGTGCTCTCAAAATGGTGACATACTGGAGCAAAATTATCTAAAATAATTGTAATTCTATGCAAAATTGTTTGATAGTTTCTGTCTCCAGAGATTCTGATGTGCATTGTCACCAGTTACCTCAGGTGGAAAGGTTGTAACAAGCTATTCAGTTCCTTGTGGTTTAATTCCCCAAAACTAACACCACAGTTGAGTCTTTGGGAAGGAAAGGATTTATACTTCAAAGAGAATTGCCTAGCCTCTCCCTTTTTTTATTGGTCCAGCAGAGAAGACACAAAGTGAACAAGTCAGGAGATTGTAGTTTTATTTACAACTCTGCCAGTAACTCATGGTGTTGCCTTGGAGAAGTCTTTGCTTTTCTACACATCATTTTCTGCATTATTGCCTTTGTCCATATACAGTCCCCTCTGTCTGTACAAATCTTTGCAGAATAAGTAGGGGAATAAGATCCCTATATTGAACTCCATCTGTTTCAATTTTTTTTATGGACTTAAAAAAGGGAGACCTCAAATCTTTAGGTTATCGGTAAAAACCCAAAATATCCAAACCAAACCACCCTAACATGTTTCCTTCCTAAATGTGACAGCCTCTGGCAATTGCTTCCCTCTCTAGGTAAATCTTAGTATAGTCAGCACGTGAGCTACTGCGAGCAATGCTTTCTTTTGTTTACCTTTTCTTATCAATTCTGCTAGTGTTCTTCTTAACAATACTTGATTCTGAATCTGTTCAGTGAAGAAGTGCTGGAATTACTTAAGGGTTTCTGGGCAGTTATCTGCAAAGTAGATGCACACTACATGATACTAGTGATGAGATGACAGGCTCATTGTTGGGGTTAACTGTGTGCGAGGAATTGAGATTTTATACCTTCTTTCAGTTTATTGCCCATCCGATTATGATTATGGTGCAGGAGAGTGGACTAATTCTGGGTGAACAGCTCTGTATCTTATTTTATTTGTCCTTGTCTTTTTTTTAAATTAAGAACCTGAGGACAAGTCAGTCAGGAGACAGAAGATGAGAATACTTGTTAAATGTTTGTTGTGGCAGTGTATACATGTGTGTCGGGGTAAAGAGTGTTGTGTTTGCCAGCCAGGAGTTTCATTAAAGACTACCTTTGACATGGGAAATCGCTTTGTAGGAGTCTAGGAGAGCTGCAGCTATACAAGGATGTATATATGACCGTACATTTCTAGTTTTATTTAGAGCTAGTTATTTCCAGCATATTTCTGAAAATGGTTAGGAAAACGATACTTTGAATTCTTGGGTGGTCAGCTTTCTTTGCTATTACACTGCACATATGTTAGCTGCTTTTGCAACGTGATCTTATAGAACAGCCAGTGATAGTTATCTTGATCTGCAGTCAGGGATAGGTGATTTGAAAAAACCTATCAAATGGTTTGGCTCTATCAAGTTGTAATGAATCATTGTAACAGTGCGCTCTTGTTAACATTCCCCTCATCTTCCCTATCCACTTTGGTTGTGATTAGAATGCAAGCTCTTTGGGGTAGGGTCCTGTCTTCCTGTCTGTTTGTACAACACTTAGCATAATGAGGGCTGAGTCCTGATTTGAGACTTTGCACTGTCCTGGGAAAAGGCATGAAATCATAATGCTTTCATTTTGGGACTTGGGGAGGGGCCAGGAAGCCATTGGCAATTAGGTAATAATTAGCAATTAAGGCACTCTAAGAAACCATCTCTAGACATTGATGATACCTCTGTTTATCTGCCTGACCCTTTTTGGAAAAAGGATTGCTGAGAACATGTGTGCTACAGCTCCTGCAACGTCTGGAATAATTGTATCCTGTTGACTTCTATTGTTTTTAAACCCAGATGTTGCATGGAAATTTCAGTAATTTGGTTGGTTGATCATCTCATGATGATCGATGAAGGCCCACACCGATTCTTTTAAATCTCTTGCCTTGGACACTGTATGATACAACCAACAAAGTTGAAGGATTTTCCTAATGTGTCACAAGTGAATTACGGGTGAGGGCAAGCTGCTAGTGGCTCAGACCAGAATGATGTTGTGAATTTGTAGTGCTGATAGTCGATCAGGACCCTATTGTGCTAGGTGCTATACAAACACAGAACAAACACTTTCCTTGCTCCCCAAAATCTTACAATCTAAGACAAGATAAAATAGAAGTGATGATTGCAATATGTGGGAAGGCTCTGGGGAAGTGGCTGAGATTATATTAGTGTTCCTTTAGATGGTAATACGCCTGCTGTTATGTGGATTTGCTACCTATTGTCAGCCGTTGGTGGATGTTTGAGTAGCAGCAATTGTCTCAATGTTCTTCACGATCTGTGCTTCATAAGAAGGATGTCGCGTTTTGGATGCAGATCTCACAGTAATTTCCCTGTCTTTGTTGCTTTAAGATTGGATCACTGTTATCTACTCTACATGAACACTTACTGCCACTCTGAAATTGTGGCAAGCTTTTTAGATGAGTGGTTCTCTCCTCTTTTGTTAAATTAAATCCACATTTGTAGAGAAGTTCTGCCCACAGAATAAAGTGATGTATAGAAAAAAATATAGTAATAGCATCCCATTTTTGGTCTGCTGCGCTAACTGATAGTGGTTTACCTAAAATGGCTGGCTGTTTCTGCTCAGTACATTTTGTTTTATAGAAAATTAAATAGGGAGAATGTGGGGAATGTTATGTTTTGAGGTTCTCCCAGGGCAATAAGGGGTTCCTCTAACATCTGCCTTGGAACCCTGGGTGTCTTGTGGTTGTGCAGCTTCTGTTCTGACTCCCCACAGCCTGCCAGCACCCCAGAAGCCTCACCAGCCTTTGCTCAGCTTGGATGCTCCTTTAGTGCTAACGTCAGTACCCTTCCAGCTTCAAATTTACCCCTAAATCATCCTGCAGAGTCCTGTCCTTCTCACAGAACCCTCACATAAAAAGAATTAGGTTTGCTCTCTCTACAGGTACAGTATACTGCTCCACCCTGTTAGTTGTTCTAGAAGCACATACATTACTTAACTAAAACTTACCCACCTCTGATTTATAATGAAACAGAATAAGTGTATTAACAAAAGAGCACAGACTAATAAAAGTGATGCCAAGTAAAAGATATAGGTAGAGAGCAAATAGCAGTGAAAACACTCATCATAAAGTCTCAAACTTAATCTAGAAAGATGCAGGTTTGTTCAAGATGTTTTTTCTCTCATCCAGTTTTCTTTCCAGCTTTTTACTGTCTTCCTTGGCCAGGACCCGTCAGAGAGATCAAATCACTTGGTTTCTCTGTGTGCTTAATGTGAAGGATAATGTAGAGTTCTCTTTATAGTTCCATGACTCTTTGGAATGGTTGCTTCTGAAGGGTACCCAAGGAAGAAGTTCATTAGTTCAAGCTGAGTAAAGGACCCATGAGGTTTGGAAGATAAGGCTGCATGTTGGTTCCTCCTCTGCTGGTGGTTGCTACTATGCAAATTATTTCTTCTTGCTGCAACCTCTGATACAAATGAACAGTTCATTGAATTTGGGCCAGACCTGATCTGAGATGTTGGACTCCTTCCTTTGTCTGAACAAAATCTGTTTATTAACTCTCCTGACGTCCCTAGTTTAAACAATTTTGAGCCTCAGACTTTAATGCATAATATTACTGAGTATCCATAATTCCACAGCATTGTTACATATATTTTACAATGGTATTATTTTTCAATGTGGTGATAGGTTTCAAGTGGTATCTCAAAGGCACATTTTGTATATAAATTATTGCAGTAGTATATGGGGTGTGAACACAGGAGCGTCTAGGATTAAAGGGAGTCACATAACAACAATATTGTAGTAGCACTTTTTCTGGTAATAGTAAAATGATTACATGGTCTCTTGCAGGACAGCTATGACCTAGTTCTTTGAACATGGGCTAGAATCTCAGGAGATCTGGATTCAATTACTAATAGAGACGTACATTGCCCAGAATTCAAAAACACGCTGCATGCAATTGGTGGCCTGTGGGCCAGATCTGCCCCATGGAAAGATTCTTTCTGGCCCTCAAATGATGCCATTTCATAGAATGTATATGCAAGGTCACACCACATATGGGATGCTTTTTGGTAGAATGTCACTAAAATGGTTGGATCACTTAAGTCGTTTAAGTTTAGAATTGGATCATGGTGTGCCTCACTAAAGTGTCATGGTATGCCACTGATTACTAATTCTGCCACTTATCTTGGGGAAGGCATTTAACTTCTCTTTGTCTTGTAAAATGGGGCTGATAATGTGGATAATAATGCTTACCTAGCTGTTAAAGGGTATTGAGGGATACTGATGGAAATCACTGTAAATATAAACATTACTATTACCTATTTGTAACATTTAGATTATTTATATTCATAATCTAGAAAAACAAAACCCACATCAGATAATCCTTGCTCTTTTTAAGCTATGAAAAAAACCCTTTGATGATACCCCCATCCTTACATATTGAACCACTTTACTATATTCAGTCCTTTTTCCAATTTCCATTTTTTAATAATGCATTTAATTGTCATGGAAACACAATGCTTAACTGTTAACAAAAATACGCTTTAAAGGATACCTTTGTGGAAATTGATTGAATAATGAATATGAAAACTTTAATTCTCACCAAGATTTAAATAAAACTGTCATTGCACAATATCTCAGAACCCTTATTTTCTAAAATACTTTTTTTAGCAAGCAAAGAGAAAACCCAAATCTGTAAATTAGCTGACGCTCTCTATCAGACAGCACCAAGAAATGGCTGTTCTAAGATGTACTTTAACATTAAGACAAAAAATGAGGAGCAAAAATGACTAAAATTGCTTAAATCATATAGTATTCCCACGTTTTTGTTTTGTTTCAAAACACATAGGTGGGGCCGAATCCTCCTTGCCTTGCACATGAGTAGTCCTGTTGAAATCAATGACTCTGATATAAGTAAGAAGAGAAGGATTTGACCCTTAATGTTTTTTTCCCCCTCCACTTCCCCCCTCCATCCCCACCCCATCCAACTATTTATGTTGGTGAAGGAAAGAGGCTACTGAAAAATGGAAATAGAAGAACAGAAATCATTTAAATCTATTTAGTAATTTCAGGGTTTTTTTTATAGTGGTGTTTGTAGATGTAGTGTAGTTATTGGGAGAGTTGATAAATCAGAATGGAAGGAGTTAGAGCTGTGGTTGTAATGTGTTACTGGAAACTTTTTATGCAAGGATAGATAGTACTTATTAATATTTTCTCAATTCTGTGACTACCTCTGATGTGATAAGGTCCAAAGGGGTAGCTGTGTTAGTCTAGGTCAGCCAAACATCTTCAAAGTGTCTGACGAAGTGGGATTTTCTCCCAAGAAACCTCATACAATAAATAAATTTGTTAGTCTTTAAAAGTGTCACAGGACTCCTTGTTTGTTTGTCTGATGTGGTAGTTGTCCATGTGCTGCACACTGCTGCAGAACTTCATAGATGAACCTGTTACAGAAGTCAAACCCTAAGCCCCTGCCACTGGACCAAGAGGAGAGTCACCCCTAGTTGTGAGAAAGCATTGGGAAGGGCACTGGTTAGGGAGTCGGGAGGGCTGAGTTCTATTTCTGCCTCTCCCACTGGTCTGCTACGACACATTGTGTGATGCATTTGGCTTTGCCACTTGCCTTGATTGTTTCTGCTCTAAAGTCTACCATCCAAATAATCTCTTATTATGCATGTATGCAAACATACTGTACAGCGCCTAGCCTAGCTGATCCCATTAGGGAGGCGCCAGCAGTGGAAAGCCTATTATACATGCAATAATGAGTTCAGGTTTAGAGGTCTTAGGGGTATTTGTCCAAGAATTTATGGAAAAGGTATAAATGAACTGTAGTAATGAACCTTACTAAACTGTATGTCATATGATTGCACATGTAATAAACGGAAATGATTGTTCAATACTGATGTTCTACTCTAGCCTGCTGAAAACAACAAACTCTATTTTCAAAGATTTTCAAACTGATAAGAGTTAATAGAAGCCAATCTATTTTTATATGGCCTAGATAAATGCGTGCTAATATTTCCAAGAACAGTAACTTAAAACAACATTGGGTAAAAGTGAGAAGCCATTTTAAATTTCCTCTACATTACTGAAAGCTTTCTTATTGCACTCTCTTCCAGGCAATCTCCTTTGAAATAGAAACTTGTATTGACTTTACAACTCTGAAATCAAAACAAATTTCCTTTGCTACTAATTGATAGAAATTATAGACACTTGTTATAATGTTCAGAAGTTTTTGCTTGATTCAGTGTACTTGGCTTGTATAGGGAATTGTCCAAGGTAGTACTCTAGAAGGATAGCCTTGTTTAGCTAACAATGGGAGATGCACTTCTATTGTCTGTCAGGCAACCTATTTACCATTATGGGCCACATATGCAGTTCTCTGTGTTATGTGGGCTGCATCCACATGATATATTTGTGAGCTCTGGTTTAGATCCACTGGTTTAGGCACAAATCTTTAGTGTTGTAACCAAATATTTCATCCTGCAAGAGTAAAACAGTCCAGTGCAGCACCTATTTAGCTGTCATACATGCTATTACAGCAGGTGCTGACAAAGCTCACTATTTGTCTTCCCACAAGATGGTTTGACTTGTTGGATTAGAACCGCAAATAACCTTAAAGGTATTCGAGCTTTGTCTTGAAAGCCATGGCGTGCCAGCCGTCTCCTATTTCATTATAATGTTCTATAGGTGTGTGCCTGATTACAGTATAGCACTGGGGATAAGTGTCATCATGTATCATGTGCTTTCATGGTGCCATCTGACCAAGTATCTCATCATATCATGGTGACATCTTCACGTCTGCTCACCTCTGCTCTTGGGTGGGGGTTTAACACTTACATGCAATGTGGGTTTGAGAAAAGAAAGCTGATAGCTCGTACTCTTTACTTTAAATTGTTCAGTGCTCTCTCTACTCTCTGATATGTATATCAGGCAAGATAGCATGCTTTTGTGATCAGACATACATCGTCCTGTTTCAGGTTAGGTAGAGCTAGCAGTATACTATGGTTCCACGAGATGTATACTGAGACTTGTGATATGTTTCACAAAGGATAGATGTAGGATCCCTTCTGTAAACAAGTATTTAACAGAATTTGTATGTTCAGTAGGTCTAGGCCCAAAGACAAGACTTTTAAAGAACCGTTTTTAGGAAGGGGATTTGTATGTAAATTAAACTCTCGATTAAACAACACGATTACTGGCAACCTTGTGTCTACTAGATACATTTCAACAGATTACAGTCTACCTCAGGTATGCCAGTAGTTGGAAGGATGTTCTACAACAGAAGAACCATTAAGTTCTTGAAATATGTGTACTGGTAGATTGTGAAGCATCAATTGGAAACAATTCTTAAGCCTAAGAGCTTTTGTAATATGGTACACAGACATAGCACCACTAGATAGTGTAGCTGTGGAATCAAAACATTGCCTTTTTTCTGGGAAGGTGAGTGACCTTGCCCCCGAGTCAGAATTTGCCACGCAGATTAGTATTTCTAAAGCAAAAGCACAGTGCAGCTTTTCTGAAATCTGAGAAATTGTGCAAGATCTGTGCATGTCTATAAACCTGTGCAAAGTACTGCACTGGTGACTTGTGGCATTAGAGAAGAAAAAATAATTATAATTGAAAACGAAACTGATGGAGACTTGGTGAAACAAAGACCAAAGAAAATTAAATCATTATTGGAGTTTTGTTTTTACTTTCTGAATTTCCCACATAAAGACATTTCAGAAGCTCGTGCTGTTGGTAAAGATAAGACTCAAATGAAGGTTATTTAGAGGATGAAATAAGAATAAAATAAAGGCGTACCTATCTGAAGAATCCTTTTCTTTCATCCTCCTTTTAAAGTTGCCTCCTGGGAGCAGATCCTCGCCTAGAGTAAATTGCCATGAGTCCCGACAATTTGTACCAACTGAGTATCTGCAGATTTCTACTGAATAGCATGTTTTTCTTATGATCTTTCTACACATTTATAACACGTCCATCACCACAGTAGGCAGTCGCAAGTATTGAGATTTTAGCTTTCTTTCTGGACAATGCATTGCATTTAAAATGACAATTCCTAAAATAAAATTGTGGGGGTGGGGGGTTCGATGAAAACGTGTAATTCTTGCCATTTTTCTGTCTTACTTCCATTTAATGGAATTTTCATGAACTACTGTAGCAAGGAGCAAGGTTGATAATAGGAATAGTTCTTAATTAAAAACACCTACAGTAGCTCATTGAGGATTCTCTATTATTTTATGTCCTTCATTTTAAACAGCTGCGAAATATGCTGTTTACTGATAGCTGGTCTTATAAGTCATTTTGTTTTTTTCTCTAACTGGCTTTTAATTAACAATGATTTTTTTTTTGTACTTATACCAAAGTAGAAATGATCCTCTCTCTGTCATGCTCCAGTTGGTTGCTGTGGAAATGATTGTTATTGCAAACAAATTTTTCATGAGATGTTGATGGATATTAAACTGATGGCTTCCCCCACCTCAGTATGTGGTAATTGTGCCATATGCTTAAGGAACAGGCAAAATGCTTAATTATTTGGTCTTCTGGTTCCTTGCCCTGGCCCCCAACCACCCAAAAAGCAATAGATAATGTAGAATTGTATAACTTGACTGAATTACGTGGCTTGCATACTGAAGGCAGAAATGCATTTAATATACCACGGTGATCATGCTGTGGCCCATGAGCCACATGTGGCTCAATTACAGTTCAAGTGCAGCTCGCGGCCCCTGGGTATCACCCAACCCCCATTCGCTGCCTACCAAATTGGGGTAGGGAGCTCGGAGCTTCTCTCCTTAGGCAGAGTGGTAGGGCTAGAAGATTCTGCCCTTGGTGAGGGGAGTCCAGGGGGGCAGTAAGTTTGGGTTCTCCTGCAATATACTGCACAAAAGTATAATGAATTTAATTTTTTTCTGGACAATCACTTAATTTTCTTTCTCCCTCACAATTTTAAATAAAATAAAACCATTGTAGAGCTGAAAGCTTTTGTAAATATTATAATGCCCGAGAATCACTTGTGATAATTTGTCACAACACTTCCTAGCCATAACTGCGTGGTTTGTAAATGTGTACAAAGAATCTCCTTTCTGAAATGCTTCAATCAAGAAAAAAGGGTCGAATTACTTATTGATATAAAAAGCATTATTTTTTTTAAATGTTGGGTTTAGTACAATCCCCCCCCGCATGTTTCATGCTTTATAAAAGTAAGTGAACACAAAGCATGTCAAAGTATTACACTTGTCACACAGCTGAATGTACCATTAAATGCTTTCCTCTTTTTGCTAATAACATACAAATGGAGGTCTATTGAAACTGTCATCCCCATTAAGTGATTTCTCTTGCAAAATCCTTTGTCTTGTACACCTTGTACATGGTAGTTTATAAGACTGCTAACAGCAGTCGGGATCTTGTACCAAATATAGACTGGCTACAGAGGATCCTTCTCAGAGGGACACATCAGAGATGTATCCCCTAAGAATCTTTAATGTGCTGCCAGCTATGGCTGAGGTTAGCTTAAATATGGTATGGGATACACAGTACCATCTAGTGGCAGTAAAGTATACTACAGTTTAGCATTCCCTGACACCCTTTTGTCCCCTCTTCCTTCATGACTCCTAGTCTTGTTCATCGTGCCTTACTGAGTCCTGTCTGCAGTAATAACTCTTGGGAATGTTACTCTATGCCTCACCCCAAAGACTGTTTCAGGTGAGAATGAAATGGATAGTTGAGAGTAATCAGCATATTGATGGCAGCTAAATCCATGGTGACTCACTGTGTCTTCAAGCTGTCTCATGTAGGTCTTGCAAAGAAGCAGGGATAAAGGACCCTGCTACAGGCAAGTGCCTTGGAGAGAAGCAGCAGTTACCCATTGCTAGTCTCTGAGTTCTGCTGGAGAGCAATGATTGGAGCCACCACATAGCTTGGGCCTCTACTCCTATATCATATAGATTTGTCTCATTCAGTGGTGTCAAATTCATTTGCTATAGCGGGCCACATTTGACTTATATGTGCTTCAAGTGGGCTGTAAATACTATAAATTGAAATACTAGGGCACTCTCATGGCATCATGGAGCTCTGGGTATGAGAGACTGCGTTCTGTAATACCCCTCTCTCCCTCAGGAAGAGACTGTGGTCTTCAGGAGCGCAGTCTTGCATATTCCTCTAATTAGACCATCCATCATTGTCCTGACTTAGTGTTGAAGTACACTCATTTGTATGAATGATTTAGTGCTAAATTCATCTGTATATTTATCTTGGTGATTGCATTAAAGGCTTGCAGTTTAATTTAAATTCCAACATATTGATAAATTCAATTGATATCTCACATGATTTCTTGTCAGACTATATCAAATCCATCAGAGTATACAAAGGAACATACATTTGAAAGCAGTGCCTGGGACTTATGGGAAAGCATTAAATTTTAGGAGTTGCAAGCATTTGGGGGGAAAAATCATGATTTTGTACGAAAAATTCCAGAAACCCAAAGGTTCTGATAACATTTTCCACTGTCTGTATAAAAATCCCTATTTTGTATTGTCCAACATTCCTGGCACATTCCTGTAAGACAAGTTAAAAAGCACTTTAATTGAAGTCCAGGTAGAAGGTTACAGATAAGGAAGGGAATTTGCAAACCTTCTTTTTTAAAAAAGATAGAACATTCTCCAACAACAAGCTGATCAACAGAATCATACAGCCATTCAAACCCAAGCTAGGCGTGTCTCAACACAAATACACACACATGAAAAAGTCAGTAGTGTTTTTAAATTGAGGCCACATGCAAATATATATTTCTGGGAGTTCTCAGAACTCCAGTATTTATTCTTTACTTGCTGTACATATAAAATCCAATGGCAGTGTGGCTGGATGCACCTCACTCAAATGCTCAGTGTCTGGCCAGAGCTGTTACACAGAGTGGTGCATGATGTTCCCTTCAGAATTTTAGCATACTGCTTCTCTCTGTATGCAATATATTTTGATGGCACTCTACTACCTACTTTTTCAAAGAAAACAAAAAAACCAACCCCAAAACCCAGTCATTGCTTTGCAAACTACTGTATACTTTAATAAGATCTAAATATAAATGTACTATTTTGGGACACTATATAATGTATGCAATATATTTAATAACTGAAAATAAGGAATTTAATTTTAATGTGCTCTTGCAAATTTCTATAAATATGTGTTAAGCCTCTGCTCAGAATACAGGGACAAAAGAATTACCTTGCTAAACAAAAAATTGAGAAGAGGAAAATCTACAATGCTATCTAATATGCCATAGGTGATAAAGCTTGCAAGACTACTTTGAAAATGCAATTTATTTGTATACTAATATGTTTGGGCATTTTTTGTTTCCATGGCACTTCAATCAATTGTTTTTAATTTGTTCACAGGATTACCCGGCACTGCTGCAGATCTAGAAAAAAGAAAGCTAATTTTTGGGAAAAACTTTATACCTCCAAAGAAGCCAAAAACTTTCTTACAGCTAGTTTGGGAAGCGCTTCAGGATGTGACACTTATAATCTTGGAAATTGCAGCCATCATATCTCTGGGGCTCTCATTTTATCAACCACCTGGAGAAGGGAATGAAGGTAAAAACACTTTATAAATTTCAGTTACTAGCGATGAGTTAAATGTTTTTGTTACTGTTGTTGGTTTTTTCCTATGGCACCTGCCTGGGGTTTTCTAGGTCAACAATTTTGTTTTCCTCTGGCTCCTAGGACTCGTACTTAATCTCGGGGACCTAACGTTATTGTAGGATACATAACCTGCATTTTTCTTGCAGAGCAGTAAGAGGTTGCTGTTATCCAAGTCATACATTAAAACATTTAAATAAAAACCATAACTTTCTTATAAAGCTTCTTTTGAAAATCTATTTTAAAACCTGTCATGACTATTTGAGCTCATCTTTAGTTTATGCGTTCACTCATCTTGGAAGATCATTTACCAAATGAGACAGAAGGAATGTGTAATCCGTTTATGTAACAGTTATGTCTTGCCATCCAGCATAGATCTGTTAAGGAGAGATCCTCAGCTTGCGAATGGAGCTATGACATTTTACACTAGCTGAAGACCTGACCCATTGAATACTCAGTCACTGACTTTCTGAAATTCTAATATTTGTAATCTTCTGGCTATTAAGCCTAATTCAAAGCAGTCTTTATTAGCTTAAGTAAGGATTTGCAAATAGGGCCCCCTTTTTATTTATAATTTATGAAGAAATGAATATTTGAAAATATTCTTATATAACTGATTTTTAGTTGTTTGCCAACAAGCCATACATTTTGCTTTGATATTGTTTTTAAAATGTTCCTGTTCCCATGGGAATCTGTCACACATCTGAGGTGCAGAGGGCATAGTGGAAAACTCCACAGCAGAGCATGGGAAAATGGATGCATGTTTTTCCATGACAGTTTTTCATTTACATGTTCTTTAGCAAGTTTGCCCTCTCTAGGTTTTTAGTAACATTTTGTTAGGAGAATCTGGCTATGTTTACATTGAGAGAATGGATCATGTTAATAAAAATGTATTCATCTGACCTTTAAGCTACATTGTAAAGCTCCCTTTTTTCCTTAAACATTTTAAAATGAGAGGATGGGGGGGGGGAGATAAGGAGAGTATGGGGGACTTGTGGAGGGTTATTTCAAATTACAATACAATAATTAGTGTGTTGTAAAGTTATGTCAAGGCCTAATGTGTAGATGCTCCTGTAAACTTTTAAATAAGTCATATAAATAAAAAATTAACATGTTAAACATGGTTATGCCCTTAATATGAACAGGGACAGCCACATACAGCTATAACACAATTTAAAACATAACTTGTCTCTGTATTGGGGCTGAGTAAAAAAAAAAAATCTGAGGTTTCTAAAAATATATATAGTTTTTATAACATATTTAAAGTCCTTGATTTTTTTTTCTCAGAATTGTATCAGTGCTTATCTTAAGAATTAAACAATGAGTGAAAATCAGTGCAGAAAATTAACTTCTCAGTTTCTGGGGAAATATCCAAGATTATTGCTGGGGGGGAACAGGGACAGAAGAAAAACAATCAATAGGGAAAAACAAGAGTTCAGTGTTTCTGGAACCATTATTTCTAGTTTCCATTAGAAAAATAAAAAATAAAACTTCTTACAGTCAGATACAATTTTTGGTTTGTGACCCATTTTAGCATGAAATAAGATCTTCTACTGTGTCTCAGAAAAGGTGTCCTCTAAGGATGGGTTACTATCACATTAGATACCAAAAAGCACAGACAAGCAACAGCACATTAACAAAATCCCCCATTCACAAAGCATCTGTCATGTGATAGAGCTAGGTCACAGGGACTTTGAGCCAGGAGAGAGTAGATCCCAGTCACTGAGGAACAGACTCAACAGTAGCAGGGGACCACATCTACTCTGCTGTCCGCAACTCATCTCCCCTCCCTGGGCCACTGGTGCATTGGAGTGACCGTTTCTGGCCCAGGAGCAGGAAGGCAAGTGAAGGTAAGGCAAGTTCTGACTGGCAAGTGAAGCAGCAGAGCTCTGTGCCCTGGGGCTTCTCTCCATGAAGTGACATGTTCTCAAGCCCAGCTACTCACAGGGAAAAAGGGAATGTGAATGAAGGAGTTGGGGGCATGCAGCATTCATGGAGGAAATGGATTAGCAGCGGGACTACAGTCATGGGTGCTACCTCCATTCCCTGCAGCCTGACACCGCAGCAGCTGGTGGGCTGGACAAGCGTCCTGCCTATGGTGCTCCCCCACTGTGCAGCTGCAGTCGATGCCCACCCTGTAGTTACCCTCCTTTGGGCAGGCATGCTAAAGGATGGGAGGTGGGGGAGATGGAGAGTGGGGAGCCAGTCTGGAGAGTTTGAGCAGGTACAAAATATGAGTAGAAATTGCAAAAATCTGGATTTTTCAAAAGCTGAGCATTTTTTGAAAGGTTTTTGGTACAAGCCAAAATTGAAGAGCCTTAAACATGTGTCACCACACCTCTGACAAATTAATGAGACTGTTTCTTGAACTGAACCTCGGGCAGATCACACAAGAGCACTCCAAGATACAAGGAAAGATGGAAATCTTTGCAACAGGGTGATTACTTCTGCTCTAGCTGCCATGTGAAGATGATTGCACACCTGGCTCAGTTTTATGTGGTAGCTAAAAATGACTTTTGATTTACCTAGGGACTAGTGTTATAACAATATGGAAAACACCATTGTGTTATTGTTCTTAGTTTGTAGAGTTTTCAAAAGTCCCTTTACCTGTGTTCTGTCACCTGACTGCCTTCGTTTTCCTAGGGGGGCTTGGGTGATGCCATGAAGAGCAATGGGTGTAGGAAGGATTTTAGAACTAATGGCTAGGGTGTTGAGTGAGATTTCCCTGAACAGAAGAAAGTTCCAAGTTTTTCTCTCTACTGAACCTTCCCGGTAACTTAATGTACTATTTGAAATCCAGCATTCTCTGAAAACAACAGTGATTGCAAAGAGCTGAGTGAAAACCGCAATTTTTATCCTGTGAGAAATCCAATTTCAGCATTCATTTTTGTTTTGAGCTGGCACAAACAAGTGAAATATTTTTCACAGAAGGAAACAGCCTTAAATTTTTTTGATTTGGAAATGAGAGGTATAGTGTAGGTGCTTGATGCCAGCATTTTCCCCTGTGGACTGGGTTCCCTGGCAAGACTTCATCTCCCATTATGAAGCTTAAACATACGACCCCCTTGATGCACCACATTGCTTGGTCAGAGTGAGGCATCATGGAAGCAGTAGACCATCCAGGGATTGAGGTCATTAGGAGGTTATGGGGGCATGAGGCAAATTGAATAATGCACCATCACAGGGAAATGCATTTTAATGTTGAACTGACACGAAACAAAATACTTTGGATCAGTTCAAAAAACTGAAATATTTCAATTTGGATTAAATTGATCTGATACTTTTTTTTTTCCTGATGGAAAATTGAAAAATGTCAGCAAAATTGACATTTCCTGCAGGAAAATATAAATTTTTATGGAAACCCCGTTGTCAATCATAATATATCCAAGTAAAAATGTCCAATCAGCTCTAGTGACCACACCGTAACTGGCATAAATGCTCTTCTCCTCTCCTGTTGAATTTGCAATTAACATGATAAAATTAGGTTATAAAGTTAAGGGTACAGTAGTAACTTTTGAAATTGTTTGTTATGATTTCCATGGAATTAGGACACATAAGAGGGTCTTATAGAGCAGCCTTGTACAACTGTATGCTTAAGGCAGTAATTCAAAAATCAACAGGCTAAGAATGGCCTTCTTTTATAATGGATGCATGAATGTGTTCAGCTGGAATTCAGACAGGTATGAAACTCCATTCAATTCTTCATCTGTACTGGAGTACAACATTGTGTATAGGTCTTAATCAGTTTGTGTAACTAAAATTCTTCTCTCTGCAAGCTTTGACTCTAGTCCTGCAGGGGCCTAACAGCTGTGGCAGACACTCAGCTAAGGGTTCCGTGAGTATAGTAAAATACAGGAGTAGTATGCTGTATACCTTGACTTCCCTGCACACATTATAGGGCTGAGCAATCTTCTTCAGCTATATATATAAATTAAGCAAGGGCTATTAGAACAGTGTAAAATTAATGATGCATCATTCTTTCCAGAAATTTCAGAGTTCTGCAATTAGGGAAGCATCTCTTCATGGCAGTCCATGGTAGGTTTCTTTAATTCAGAAGTCAGTGATTTTATTATCTTCTTTGTAGGTCAGTTAGCTTATAGCAAGGGCCTTTGCTCTGGGTTCTCTGCCTTGAGCACACTGCAGAAATTTAGGCAGGATGACAGACAGTGAGGAATAGAAGGGAAAAATCAGCAATGTCAAATACTCTGAGAAAAATCCAGGGACTACAGTGATGTTTTTATCCACTGCTCTGCATTTTGCATCTGCGAGGAAATGAAGTTCCTGCACTGCTCTGAACAGTGTTTATACACTACATTTGGTCCAAATATGTATCCTCTTTTGTGGGCGTCAGATGTATTGGTGGCTCAAACAAGCTTTTACATCAGTCTTGTCTGATCCGAGGGTTGTGTCAACCTTTCTGTCTTAGTTCCCAATTCTCTGTGCCTAAAGAGTCACTTCCGTTTATCCAGGATGGACTTAAAAAGCTGATCCTGCCTTAGAAAATCGGTGGGAATCAGCCAGCCTTACCAACATGATTGCAACACATGCTAATCATGTTCTGCCCCAGAGAAAGCCCAGGGAGACTCATTTCCCCAACTCTTTGGTATGCAGAGGGGTGTGTGCAGGATGTTCTCTTCTTTATGTTTGGAAGGGTATAGCCCTGCATCTTTCAACTTTCTCCCCCAAAGGGGGAGTCATGCTTTTACAGAAGAAGCCATACATTCTCATTCATTCCCCTGAGTCTGTGATAATCTTTAGCTCTTTAGGATGGACTATAGGAAAAGAGGAAAGCAGAAGGCTCCCACTATATACCCACCCAAAGACCAGAAACTTGGATTGCATCAATTTTTTCCTTCCTTCCCACTCATGCCCATGAAACCCCACCACCAACAAAAAATTTAATCTAACAACTATTGCCCTATTTGTTATGTATTTGTTTTAATACTTGCAGATAGCAGACTTTTGAAATCTTTCAGTTCTACAGTACCAAGTTCATATTGATCTTTTTTTTTTTACACTCATTAAAGCAATTTTTTCATATAGCTATTGCTAAGATTACAAACTTATTTTGTGTCGCCAAGAAGTAGACTCTCTTTTCCCTGGTGGTTTGTCTGAGTTTTCACTTCTCAGATGAAATCAACTTATTTCTAAACTGTGTAAATGCTTGCTGGGGAGGCCTTTAACTAGATTCTCATGGAAGCAAACACATCGCCTGCCTTAAAGAAACAAATACTTTGATCTAAAGCAACATGCATGGTTCATATGTGAAATTAATACCAGAATTAGCTCTTTTGGAACAATACCATGTAATTAGGTGTTTGGGAGGAAAGTTCATTAAAACCAAATACTGTATGAGACTGTATGTAGTATCTGTCAAGGTGAATATATTGTTATTAATTTTTATTATCTTAGTACGTAGGAGACCTTGTCATCAACCTGAACCCCTTTATGAACAAAAACATCATATGTGTCTTCCTTAAACAAGTTAAATTAGGTCCCAGAGGATATAGAGTTAATGAGAGTTGTTGAGAGTGGGGGGATTAGAAAATTAAGACAGTAGTTAATGAGCCCTGTGATTAAATAACATCAAATAAATAAATCAGCTGGGAATTCTGAGCTATCCCCTAAGGAATTTCAGTATGTGTACTTGGAATTGATGCAGAAACTGTATAAGGGAATTAAGACTGACATTACAGTAGTAGAATCTATAAAGCATTACCCGCTCTTCACCTAAGCAATCAACATACAGGATTTCCCCATAGCAGGTAGCATTTTAATTTTGCTAAAAGGATCACACAGCTGTCAAAACAAGAGGAAACTTTAAATCACTCAAATTCAAGAGGACTACTCACATGCTTAACATTAAGCACATGTTTAAATGTTTGCTGGATTGAGGCCAGCATGCCCAGAACCATGTACGATTGAGCTCATATTCTAGGATTAGAGAAATAAAGTTTCAGAAACTGATGCAAATTACTTAATTTTCTCCATCCATTAAATCCCATTTCTGAAGTTTTTATTAATACAAGTTTAATATAAAAATGGCTAGATTTATTAAGCACTGGAATTTTAAAAGGGAACTTGTCAAATCCCCATCGGTAGAGGTATTTAAGAACAGGTCAGACAAACACTTCTCACAGATGGTCTAGGTATACTTAATCCTGTCTTGTGGTGACATGGACTAAATGAACTGTTGAGGTCCCATTTCTACGATTCTAAAATAATTGGTTAATGTCTAAATGAATCAAATATGCAATACATAAGATTAGTCCATTGAAGAAATTAAGCTTCAAATTTCTTTCATATAAAACTCTGATCTGTTTTTCTTTTAAATCCTTTATTTCTCATTTGAAAATATTGACTGCATAAAATAGCCTTATACATCTTATTTTATAAGGCCAGTATTAATGCTTTTCCAAAAAAATCACCTACATTATACGCATATATTTATATCATATTGTTTAACCAAAACCCCATCATACCAGTGTCAAATTCAGGACCAATTTTACTGATTCCACAGCATATAAATCCTCTATAGACTATATAGCTATTGAATGAACTCTACATCTATGGAAAGCTAACGTCCAAGTTACAGATTTTTTTTTTAATGTAATCTGAAAATCAGTAGATATTTCAAGTATCATATCTACTAAATGGTCAGTCCATAGAGTAAAATTAGAGGCCTTCCCATAACCTAGGGAAATTTATTTCTTGATTTCATAGAAAATATAAAGTGTGCTTAAATTAAAACTAGAGAATTGACTAATTTTAACAAACTCATCCTTGAATTTTAGCCTTACAGACCTGTCTTATTAATAATATTAAAGAACATTGAAGTTCAACAACTCTACTCAATGACTTTTTCCTGAAATTTATTTTCAGAATGTTACCTCATGTCAAGGAAGCTCCCAGTAATTAACAAAATTCTTCGAATGTTTTAATCTCAGCAATCTTCTTATCTCAAAACAGAATGAAGGGACACAACTGAAATGTCCTATGATTCAACATGGTCTGTACAAATCTCACTCAACTGTGCTTTGAATAGTACTGGCAAAGTGAAGCAAGTGTTGCTTAGCTGTCGACCACCTTTGAATTTATTATTTTCAGGTTGGAAGCCCTGAATTTAATTTTTGCGGCCTCCAACCAGTGACACAGTGTGACATAGCCTTGCTCCAAAACCTAAGGTTACGATCTTGGAATTTAATTCCAGTTTAATTTGATTTTGCTCCTTATTTATGATAGATTGTTTTTTCACCATCTTTTCCAGTGAAGTCTCAAGTGACTGAGTCTTTGAGATAAGAGTCTAATTTCTGATGCATTATTTTATGAGTTGTATAGGGTGTTTAACATAAGGCCACCCTCTCCAGGTGCTCAACAAACCAAAGCCAATGAAAAGCAGGTTCTATGTGAATGAGGGAGTAAGAGCAATACGGCCTTAGAAGTTGAGTCCTCATCATTACTGTGAATAAATATATAAACTGATCCAACTGCCACTATTGTCACAGTTTTTGATTATTAATGCTTCCTTGGAGCCACACTATCATAAGGAAAAAAATCACCGGGGATGCTGAGATAACAGAAAAGCAGCAATTCAAAATATTATCCTTGTATAAAAGAATTCACCTCAAAGCCATCAAAACAGATTTTTTTTTCCAAGAATAAAGCTGGGGACACTCACATAATCTTACAACTCTTCAATAAAACTTTTTATAACTTCACATTTAAGTAAAGAATTTTAAACCTTTTGTCAGTACAAATAATTAAATTATCAGCAGGCAAGAAGTATAATGAAAATAGAAATATTATCTGGGGGAGTGGAGGGAAAGGAAGAAACAAACTTGTCCTGAGTTTAGCTTCCCTCCTCCATAGGCTGGGAGTAGCTGAAAGAGGATGTGGGTCTTAGTGACAGCAGCCCAATACAGTTTTCTATTTTCAAGTGGCTAATGAAGTTGGATTTCTCTCATGAAAGCTCATACGATAAATAAAATTGTTGGTCTTTAGAAGTGCCACAGGACTCCTTGTTTGTTCAGCCCAATTTCTTTCTTTTGTTTGTTTGTTTGTTTATTTATTTATTTATTTATTAATAATGACTTCTCAGATTTGCTTAAGAACAGCTTACTATTTGGGTCCTGCCTTAATTTCTAGGTAATTGCAGGGTGTATCATATTTCTCAATTTGAAATGTTTTTGCCATCAACTTTTCTCAAAAATTTGTTGTTACAATTTCAAAAAATAGCTGTTATGTTATGCAGTATTACATATGAATTTCAAGAATACAGTGCAGAAAATAAATCTACATATGCAAATAATTCCTATCTCTGAGTGTTTCCAGACCAGAATAATAATTTATAAAGGTTCTATAGAGAGCAGCTAATCCCACACGCCTAAAATAAAATAGGTAATCTTATTCTGTGAGTGACATCATAATGAAGACATGACACTTGGTCATTCCTTTTATGAAGAAACCATACCAATAAAAAGGGCCTGTGAGACAAAATGTCTGAAACTCAGTTTAAAAAATGTACATGAATGTTTAAAATTAGGCATTGAATTAGCCCCTTGAGAAAAAAAAGCGACAACATTTAATTTCCAGTCTACATGGGTATACGTGAGTATTTTAAAAAGGATTATTTAGTGAAATGGATGGTAGGAGTCCTCTCTAGGGAGTCCTTATAAAGAGGAAAAATACATATACAGGTGCATGTTTACCATTTTGTTCCACTGCAGTTAGATGTAATATGATAAAAAGGGAAAATGCTAGACATTAACTTACTGGTCCCCTAGAATACACTATTCATTCTGTTTCAGTAAGTGTCCATCTGTTCTTCATTTTTTCAAAAAATGAATAGAAGGTTGTGTTAAGACCATAATTGTGCATTACAAACTTAGTCTTTTTTTAGTGAATAATTCTAATTAACTCTGGTTTCATCCTGATTTGCATTCTGGTCCACAAGATTAAAGTCTAATGTGCTAATCTTTTAGTAACATAGATTTTCATATTATAATTTTATAGCTAAGGGTGGGATTTTCATATTATAATTTTATAGCAAAGGGTGGGTTTTTAAAAAGTAATTAACTGCAGTTCAAGAGCTGATTTTGTAGTTGAGTGATAATGCTTTCCCATCCTTCTCAACACATTCCCATCTGAATGATTGTAATAAATTAGTGATAGTGCAGTGGTGTTGAAGGAGAAGTGGAAGAAGAGAAAATCCTGAGACGTGGGAATGGAAACTCAGTAAGGAGGGCTCCCCATGGGGGAAATTGAAAAATTCAGCCTAAACTGGGGGTATGGAAAGTCACTTAGCTGGTAGTGAGAAGGAAAAAAGAGATGGGAGAAGACTCAAATGTGATGGGGAGAGGATTCTAGAAGAGATAGGAAGGAAAGAGAGAGGGGGGAGACCAGAGGAAAAGATAAAAGGGAGCAGATTTAGGCAAGAAGGACCAGCAGACATGCCAGAGAAATAGGAAAAGAATCATAGGAAAGAGGGAAGTAACAAAGCTCTGGAGTAGTAAAAGGGAAAAGCACCTCATGATGTAGGTGGAGTAAAAGAGAATTGGGGGTTGTGAAAGATCTCCAGACTTGGTAGAGGGAGATAGTTTCAAGATGGAAGAAAGAGGAGAGGATAATGAAGGTTGGAGCTTAGTGAGGGAGATAATAGAATTAAGATGCAGAGGTACAATAGAGCAGGAAAGGAGAATTAAACAATAAATGGAGAGAGCTAAACTCACACAAGCTAGGTAGCAAATTAAGTTTATCTTTTAGAGTTAGGATCTAAGCCATTATAAATACTACATGTACATTGGTTTTATTAGTTAATGTGTTTGTTTTTTAAATCTGTTAGTCCTTAAAAGTGCCACGGGACTCTGTTTGTTTTTCTGCAATAGACTAATGGCTACCCCTTTGGAACTTGTTTTTTAAAAAATAGTCTAGACTTTCTTCTTCAATGTGAAGGGGATAAAATGGAGATTTTCTAGTTCAGGTTATAAAATGTATGGAAATATACAGTTTTGGTTTTAGATTAGGTTTGTTCTTGCTTAGTATTGTTTCTAGCTTTCTGACTATTTTCTGTAGACAAGTTTCCATTTATGTCTGATGGGAAATGCACAGGAGCCTTTGCTGGTTTTTGATGCTCATCTCTTGATATCCTAACAGACTCTAGCTTGCCCAATTCAGCTTCACTAGTGTAGGATTCAAGGCAAATACCAGATGGACACTTAGTTTATTAGGCACAAAATGTTTATTTTGAAACATTTTAAAATCTTCTAAAATGCATGACATTGCAGGTGACATTTAAAAATATTTCTGGGTGGACTTTATTTCGCTCTTTAACATCTTGCTATAGCCTTCCATGTCCCTTTCCCTGTTGGCTCTAGCATATTATGGACCATGGTCATCCTTCAAAGTCTTGTGTTTAGAGGTGGTCAGGGTTTTTTATTAAACTTTTTTTTTGTCAGAGAATGCAGAAGCATCAAAACTGTAACTGTTTTCAAAGAAAGGTTGGTTTTGACAAATTTCCTGTTTGAAAAGATTTTTTGGAAAATAAAAGTCAAAGCAAAAAAACTTGGATTTTTAGGGCGAAAGTGACTTTTCATGTACAATTTAAGATAATTGAAGAATTTACAAATGTCCAAAGGGAGGAAAAGAAAAAAGCTAAAACCAAAATGAAATGGTTAGAATGACTTGATACAACTTTTTGTCATTTTTATGGTTTGCAAAAATTTGAGATTTCAGCTTTTTGTCCTGATTCTGGATTGGGAAACATTTCATGATCTCAAGTGTTCTTGAGGGACAGAAAAACATTTCCCACCCTACTCTACCTGTGAAGGAGAAAAAAAACATGAATAAACAGAAAAGTGTTATAGCTGGAAGTGTAGCTGGCTAGTTGCTGGTAAAGTGAGTAAAAATGCAGAGCTTTGGACGTGCTATATATAATGAAATCAAAACAAGAGCCCAGTTTAAAATCCTAGCTTCGTTGTCACTGTTTGATTTGCTGGAGCAGTGAGGGAGGAGCAGTGGCTTGACAAGTGGGATTTTCTCCTATGAAAGCTCATGCGATAAAATTTGTTAGTCTTTAAGGCTATGTCTACACTGAGAAATTTAGGTCGACTTTACCAAGTCGACTTTAGTATGTCGACTTTAAGTTGACCTTATTAAGTCGACTTACAGAGTCCACACAGGACTCTTAAGTCGACTTAAATCTGGCCTTACTAAGTTGACTTAGAGAGTCTACACTAGACTCTCTAAGTCGACTAGTTAGGTCCAGGGGTAGGGAGGCTCCTTTGGAGCCTCGGCTATGGGGGCTCGTCCTGGGGAGAGCCAGCCCCACACGGGTCTGGCCCTCCCCGAAACAGTAAGCCCCAAAGTGGTTTGGGGGAGAAGGGAGCATGGAGCTCCCTTCTGACCTGGACTGCTCGGTTCCATTCCTCTCCAGGACCCCAGTGGTCCCGGCTAGAAGCAGGTCTTATTAAGTCAACTTTAAATTTCCTTAAGTCGACTTAAGCAGTAGCTTAAGTCGACTTAAGGAAACTCCAGTGTGGACGCAGAGTAAATTAAGTTGACTTAAGCCTTCTTAAGTTGACCTAATTTATTAGTGTAGACGCACCCTAAAAGTGCCACAAGACTCCTTGTTTGTTTTGCTGAACTAGACTAACATGGCTACGCCCTTTGGAACTTGACTATTTCTGATTTGCAATATGTTGAGAGCTATCTTAACCAGTAAATTCTTGTTCAGTTGCATATATTTTAGAGTCTATGGACAGCCAAAGAAGCAAGTTCTGTGAAAATTAGCTACACACGGTAAAACAATCTTTTGAGAACTTGATCATCAAACCATAACTCCATGCTGTTCTTTGATTGTTTTTAATAGTGTTGTTGACATGAACATCAGTTTGGTCTTTTGAAAGTGAGGAGACTACCTTTTGTTTTATACCATTTAAGAAGTTTTTCCTTTATACACAACTTCCCTGTAAAATAATCTTGAGTAGAGCATCCTGTTTTAACCAGAAACATCAAGTAATATTTTTGGAAACAAGCACGTATTATGCCTTGAACAAAGCCACAGAGTGATACAACACCATGGGCATCTATTAAGAGGCAAATGCCACCCTGTAAACCCTGGTTAATGATTCTGTTCTCTATGCAGAGAAGGAAAGAATGGGGCTGTGTTTACAAGGATTTACTGAACAAAGTCCATGTGATGAACTCTGTGGATCTGATTGTATTTGTGAACTAGTTCTTCTAACGTACTAAATATTAATTTTTAATGGTTTACTCAAGTTCTCACTTAGGAACAGCTCCTGTTGAGGTCAAAGTGGCTTGATGCTAGTTATAGACTCATGGACTCATAGGCTACGTCTACACTGGCAAGTTAGTTCGAATTAAGAAAGCTTAATTCGAACTAACTAAAACCATGGCTACACTAGGCTTTAATTAGTTCGAATTAAGGGCTTCCTTAATTCGAACTAATAACTTCGAATAGGGTATTAGAAGTAAGGGTTAATTTGAACTAACTAGTTTGAATTAACCAATGTGGCCATGTTAATTCGAACTAATTTCTTAGTTCGAACTAACCGGCCCATTGAAATCAATTTCTTAGTTTGAACTAACCGGCCCATTGAAATCAATGGAGATCGCTAATTCGAACTAAGCAAGTGCCATGAATGGCACTTGCTTAGTTCGAACTAATTTTTTTTCTAGTTCAAATTAAGCTAATTCAAACTAATTAAAATTAAATTAAAATTAGAACTAACTAATTCAAATTAATTTTAGTAAGTGTAGACATAGCCATAGACTTTAAGGTCAGAAGGGCTCAGTACGATCATCTAGTCTGACCTCCTGCAAATGGCAGGCCTCAAGACCTCACCCACCTGCTCCAGCAATAGGCCACGAACCTATGACTGAGTTATTTATCTCCTTAAATCATGATTTAAGGACGTTAAGGTACAGAGAATTCGCCGGTAGGTGAGCCATGCCCTGTGCTAGTTGTTTGTATTTAAATTGATTCATTTCTGTGTTGGCTCTTGGGGCATCCAGGACTCTTTTCAGTTGTCTCTGGCTTGAGGGCATCTTGCCCATGCCTGAATGGGTGCCAGCTCCCTAATACTATCAGCCTTTCAGTCAGTCAAGCTTGCTCATCTGGGCTATGCCTGCCCGATGTTAGCTTTGCAGGTTAACAGTGGGGCAGTCTAGTCCCTGCCTCCCTAGGAATCTTTTTTCTGTGATATCTAGCTGCTGACTCAGCCAGCTACCCAGAGGAATCCCAGCTCCTCCCACAGAACAGTGAATCCCAGTTTTTTCTTAAACCACTGTTTTGATAAACAAATTCATTTATTTAAGAAAAAATAAATATTTAACTAGAACCAAGGAAGAGTTGTGGAAACATGGATACAATACAAAACAAAATCATAAAACCTTTCCTATCGAATAAAGTAAGTTTCTCTTCCCCACCCCCCAAAGTTCTGTCTGTTATAGAGCAGGCTGGTTTCAAAAGAATCAGGATCCAAATATTCACGAAAGGGTTAACTCAGGGACTAGATATATAATGTTGTCCCATCTCCTGTGTTATACTGTAACATCTAGTTGTAATCTTCCTTTTTATCTTTAAGTGTCTCAGTTATTTGCTATTGCCTCTGAGAGTTTTCCATTGAGCGGTCTTGGTACTGAGCAAAGCTAAACAATTGAGACTTTCAGTGCATGACCAGTTAAATGGGGCAGGGTTACAACCCTCTCCTGCCTGAATGTGTCATCACCCAGACACATTGTACCTGGTGACTAATTTCTACTCCAAGGCCTACATACAGCATAGTTTGAATATAAGCACATGGACCTTAGATATTACTTTTACATACATCTCACAATGATTATGGCTTTTGACAAGTTACAAGTTTTCTGTTGATATCTCTTTATGGATAAATGTTACTTTTTATGGATAAATATCCTGTAAGATGTGTTTGGTGAAGTGAGTTTGTCAGGTCTGAGGTGAGAGTTGAGCCTCTGTGCTTCCTGGTTCTCACAGGGACCAGGAGTGGAAGTCATCCCTCGGGTATTGATCTGGAGGCATTTACCACCTTGCAGTAAGAAAGAAGTACTGCAAATCTCTCAAAAGAGGCTGCTGAAATTTTGGTTCTATTCAGGTCCATGGCAAAACGTGCATTGATTTCAGCGGGGCTAGGATTTTACCTGCTGTTCTTTCAGGATCTGCAGTTCAGGGTTGCAGACTTGAGAGATTCCAGTACGCATCCAAAATCTTGGCTCCTTATCCAAACCCAACTTTAAAACATGTTGACATTCACACAACACGGCTAGATCTCTGCTTTTAAGAGCAGCAGAAGGTTACCTATTCTGTCTAGAGTTGCTCACATTATACAGACCATGCTCTGAATTCAGATCTTTCTCTCCTTTGTAGGATGTGCTCCAGGGCTCAGGGCTTAACATAACTTTCAGTTGCTCCCCTTGGCGGAGAATATAGTGATTATTTTAATCAGAGACTCTGTAAATTTCTGAGATTTGTTTAATAAACAGTGAGCATTCCTAAAAAGGCAACATTTGAATTTAACATTTAGCATCATCATATTACTACATTAGACCTTGAAAACATATTTTGTTTAATGCCACATGAAGACAGATATAAGTACACTATGGAGGACGTAGTATAAAATCTTAGATTTGTTTATAAGAAAAATGCATCTATTATTGCTGAAGTCAGGTTTATTGATTATGGTTAGTAGGAAAATTATATTTCCCAAACCAGAGTTCAGTCTTAACATGCTCTTTGGGGCACATGAAATCTTTTTTGTTCTATGTTTGTACACCATCTTGCACAAGTGTGTCAGGGAATATGCTGGTACATACAGGATGGTAGAGAAATAAAAATAATGAATATGATTTTTTTTCCTTTTAATATCTTTGTCTTGTTATAACTATTATATGCAGTCTCTCTCTTTAGCATTTTTTCTGAATGCACAAATTAAGTTCTCGCAACTATCTGTAGAATTTTTCGTCTGTTAGATTGACAAGAAATAGAATGTAGTTTTTCTACATATCACAAAATGGTTGATTTTATTAAACTTATCACATTAGGATTTACCTGGATAATTCTGGATATGTTTATGAAAATAATACCTCAGTTTTTAGTTTTTAAATAATACTTGTTGCTGAACTAAAAAACCAAACAAATATTTTTTGAGAATAAATGAAGAAAAAGTGTGCCCATCTCTTAAATTAAAAAGGAATCCTGATCCTTAGAGGATTATTGTCATGCATTTTCTACTGTTTTCTTGTATGTAAAATACAGTTTTAAAATAGCCTCTAACACATCCACTTGTGATTTTTTCCCCCTTATTAATAGCTCATCCATGCTTTCCTTTTTTGGCAAAATTCTCATTGTACAAGTGAATTAATAAGAGTTTTCTCTGAGTAATGATTGTGAATTCAAGTCTTAAGTTTTGGAGTAGCTACTTTTCTTAGTTAGCATTTGGTTGCTTTTGATGTTCTTCCTTTTTTCCCATATTAAATTCAGATTATTTGGGATCCCTGGCCGCTAGATTTCTAACGGTGTTTTGCACCTGGTTGTATGAAGTCTGATAGGGACACATCCACAGCTTTTGCAGTTTGGTTCAGATATTTAGACCTAACTGTGATAGAAATTTCATTGTGACTAACAGCTTCCTTTCTTGTGAGATTTCCAATACTTCCTGGCTTCTACTTGTTTGGAAATAACATGTCCACCTCTTGAGGTGCTGAGTACCCACAATTCTCATTGAGTTTAGTGGGCATTCCACACATCTATGGATTTGGGTCTCTGAGAATAGCTCTTCTCACAGGATTTTGAGATTTTGATTTCTAGTCCTATCGGGAATGAAGCACGGAGAAATTAAAGTAGTTTTAAAAATGTTACATTGATTTTTTTTTAAATATTGAAAAGAAAATATTTTGGACTTATTTACCCACCTCATTCAGCAAATATAAAATGGACTTCCCTTTTATGTCCTTTTCTGATTCTCTTAAAATGATCCCCCATGAAATTACCAAAGGTAACCCAGAAGGGCTTGGCTTTACTGCCTGTTTGTCCGACGAAAGCCTAGCTATCTGAGGAGCCTAAAACCACCAAGTCTTGTACTATTCATCTCATTTCACTGGGCTGTGGTTTATGGAGACCTTTCCCTTGGTTATGAATTTACTAGGCTCACTCTTCAAAAGTTGTCAGTTGCCCAATATAACCTAACGTCAGCAATTGTAGCATTCCCTGGTCTAGGTACTCTTTATGGCTATGTCTACACTGGCAAGTTAGTTTGAAATAAGGAGGCTTAATTCGAACTAACTAAAGCCATGGCAACACTAGGCTTTAGTTAGTTCGAATTAAGGGCTTCCTTAATTCAAACTAATAAGTTCGAATAGGTATTCGAACTAAAGGGTTAATGCGAACAAACTAGTTTGAATTAACCAATGTGCCCATGTTAATTCGAACTGATTTCTTAGATCGAACTAACCGGCCATTGAAATGAATGGGGATCGCTAATTCAAACTAAGTTTTCCTAGTTCGAATTAAGCTAATTCGAACCAACTAAAATTAGTTTGAATTAGTTAGTTCGAACTAACTAATTCAAACTAATTTTAGCAAGTGTAGACATAGCCTATGTTAGGCGTAGAACTAAATATAGAATACTGAAAATACAGAGTTAAATTTGTTCAGGAAAAGCTGGCAAATTTCTAAGGTTAACAGCTTTTAATACTGACACTGATTTGATCATATCCTTAGATTTCTTCATTTGTATTTTATTCATAATATCTTGTTTGCAATGACAACATAATGACCACTCTTAGTTTTGTTGCTTATTGTATGTTCAAATATAAAAAGCATTCCTTCTTCCTTTTTATTTTTTCATTCATTCCTAGGCAACCGGTAACATTTATATTAGTGTTCCCATTATATGATTCATGCCACTGGAAGTCTCTGAGATCGTACTTTTTGACAGGATAATTAATTCAATATAGCATAATATATCATTATGTTCAGCTGTTTTATGGTCCAGAAATTTGCTGGCATAGCCATGTTGGTGAGGAGTGTAAAGAAAATCAAATCCGTAACTGATGTAGCTGCAGGCAAAAGCTATAATATAGATGTTGAGGCTGGCCGGAAAGCTAGAATTCACTTTCATTAAAAAATTGAGGTTTTTCTTGTAAGAATGTAAGAAAGCCATACTGAGTCAGACTAGGGGTCCAGCTAGCTTTGAATCCTCTCTGCTGACAGTGGCCCATGCTAGATGCTTCAGAAGGAATAAAGAGAACAAGGCATTATTGAATGATCAGTGCCCAGTCATCTAGTTCAGCTTCTAACACTCGGATGTTTAGGTATTCCCACGGCATGGGGTTGCATCCCTGGCCATCGTGACTAATAGTCCTGGATGGACCCATGCCCAAGAACATAGCAATTTCTTTTTTTTAACCCAGTTATACTTATGGTCCTCACAAAATCTGTTGTCAATGAGTTCCATGGGTAGACTATGTGTTGAATTAAGAACTACTTCTTTTTGTTTGCTTGAAACCTGCTGCCCATTAATTTCATTGTATGACTCCTGATTCTTGTATTATGTGAAGTGGTAAATAACATATCCCTATTTGCTTTTTCCAAATCATGGTTTTATAGACCTCTATTATATACACCCTTCATTGCCTCTTTTTTCTAAAATGAATAATCCCAATCTTTTTATTTCTCCTTATATGAAAGCTTGTTCCATTTCCCTAATCGTTTTTATTGTCTTTTTCAATACCTATTTCACTTCTGATGTATCTTTTTTTGACATGAAGCAATGAGAACTGCATGTAGAATTTAAGGTGTGGGTGTACCAGGGATTTATAAATAGTCATTAGAATATTTTCTGTCTTCTTTTATATCACTTTTCTAATGTTTCGACCACTGCACACAGACCAGATGTTTTCAGAGAATTATCTACAATTACTCCAAGACCTCTTTCTTAAGTCGTAAACAGCTAGTTTAGACCCCATCATTTTGTGTGTATGGTTCGGATTATGTTTTCCACTGTGCATTACTTTCAGCACTAAATTTCATCTGCCATGTTGTCACCCAGTTACCCAGTTTTCTGAGATTCCTTTGTAGCTCTTCATAGTCACCTTTGAATTTTGCAATTGTGAGTAATTTTCTATTGTCTGCAATTTTTGCCCCCTTACTCTTTTTCAGATCAGTTATGAATTTGTTGAATAGGACTGGTCCTACAGTTATGAATTTGTTGAATAGGACTGGTCCTAATGCAGACCTTTAAGGAACTGCAATTTACTACTTTTAATTGTGAAAACTGACCACTTATTCCTACCCCTTGTTCTCTCTGTCTTTTAACCATTCACCAGTGGCCTCAGGCACACAGGGCACAAGCCCTGAGACCCAGCACCAGTGCCCTGAGTCTGGGGGGGGACCCAGGGCTAGGCTGCCACTGCTGGGACTGAGGATCTGTCACCGGCTCCACCTTCGTCCAGGAACTCAGAGCCGGGCTGCTGGCAGGGACAGGATCTGGTGCTGGCGTCACGATTTGCTGCCAGCCCCAATCCGTCCATGGACGCAGGGCAGAGCCACCGCTGGTGGCAGGATCCAGGGCCGGGTCACCAGCCAGCAGTGGGAGGAGTCCAATCTGGAGCCCAGCCGGGGACCCGGGTCCAGATCGAGCCCAGGGGGTGGGGCCAGCACGGCAGGGGGCAAGGTCCAGGCCCTGAACTTTTTTCAGGGCAGTGACGCCCTTGCCATTTACTAATCTTTATTTTTATTCCATGACTGCTTATTTTGCTTAAGACACTGGTGTGGTGAGGCATTTTTAAGGGCTTTCATACATTTGTTTTCATTCCACATTGGAACAAAACTGCGATGCTGATTCACCTGGAATTTGGGAGATCCAGGTTCAAGCGCCTGCCTAGTGTGGCATAGCTATAGTGGCAAACTCTAGTGTAGACAAGGTTTTTCTGTATTCATCATTTATAGTGTGCTGTACATCCTCAAATCTAAATGTGAACCTTGCTTTCATGGTAGTCACTTCTCATTCCTTTTATAACTAACTTAGATTAAATCATCGTTTACTGAGATAAGAGCAGTCTGATTATTTCACTGTTATTTTGTCTAATTCAACGTTTTTATTTGTATATGTAACTTGTACACTAGGTAATTATGTAAATCTGTTTATGGCTGTTTATAATTGCTGGATGAATAATGTGTGAAAATATTTATATTGCAGACTTTGACTGGGCTACATAGCAAGCGTATGATTTACTGTGAACATAAGTGAAATTAATTGCTTTTATTTTAAAAATGAGTTTTTTATGCAAATGTAGAGTATAGTAGGCTTGCAATATATTATAATGGTTTTGCTATATTTTTCTGAGAGGTTCATTAATGACCTTCTCCTTGATGATGCAAGGCTTCAGGGGAATTGTATACAACACACACTGTCTTTTTCTGAAGTTGCCAGGTTTGTAAATTTTGATTCTTACCTTTTTTTCCCCTCTCCCTCTCCCATTTTTCTCCTCTCTGTGTTGAGCATCGTCATCTTTTTAACATAATAGCATCTGTCAGGCTTTGCTCATCCAATATTCTGCTTTCTTGTTAATTGATTTTTAAATTGGAATTTACTGCAATCTGGAAATATGTATGATTTGTTTCTCCTGTAAGAAATAAACAAGAAACAGAAGCAGAAAAATAAAGTTCTCTCTGAAAGGCACCCAGAAACATATTTGAAATATTCAAGGGAGTACTACTTTTCCTAATTTACCTGTGGTGTCACAACACAAAATGCCTTTCAAGTCTGTACAGAAAAGCTTACTGTTTGCATCATTTGCTGCACACATTCCTGCTGAGTGAAGGATGGTAGACAACTTGATATATAATTGTTAAAATACAGTTGCAATGATTGTTAAAATACAGTTACTTGAAAAAAGCTGAGAGCTCAGTAGTTTTCAAGAAGAAATGGTTTGATTCTCATTCTGCATTATTAATTGAAATACATTTTTTTGATATTTGTTCGTAAGCATAAGTTATGTTCAGGGAAAATGGTTACTACTGGATTTCAGTACTGATGAGTTCTCAGAAGTTGTTGGATCTAACTTAGCTTTTATAAGAGCCTATTGAAGTATTCCAATATGCTAAAGGTATAACTACTATATTGCCTTTTCAATGGGTCCTACAAATAGTAATATTGCTTTCTAGAATACATTTGGTTCTTATGATCTGACTTGGATAGGAAAAACTGAAATCCCTCCTATACCCTCACCTTCAGACCATTGGCCAATCAGTCTCAGCTCACTGGGTAATATTCCAGGTTGCCAACTGCTATAAGTTCCCTAGCTGTTAAATGGGGACGTGAAGTAACAGTTAAAAGTTGAAGCTCAAATGTGATCTCTGCTCATTTATTTCCAATGAGCAGGTATTTCAAATATCTTAGTTCTACTTAAAGAATTATCTTAGAGCCTGACACTGCAAAAATTGCTATGAGATATTGTGCTAACACTTGGTCTCCCTATGTCAGTAAGCACAAGACCGACTAGTAAGTTTTCCTGGATGTTGCTATTAGTTAGAAGACAATGTACTATGCATCAGATAGAACAGGTTTTTGGCAGCTATACTTCATTCGAGAGGATTCAACCAGTAAGCAAACCAAACTCAGGTTTCTGGCTCAACCAGATTTAGAGAATCTGGAGTTCTGATTAGATTTTCCCCATCAGCATTTTAGAAACCATCATTGTCAGTTACATCACAGGCAAATGGAGTATAGTCAATCACTGGAGAAATAAAATTCCAAAGGGGTAGCCGTGTTAGTCTATTGTAGAAAGACAACAGAGTCCTGGAGAAATAAAGAATGTGAGTATATCCATTACATGCTAAAAAAATGTTTTCATAAAACAGTCAGGGTCTAATCCTTCTCTCACTGACTTTAATGCTGGCAGAAACCCAACATTTCAGTAGTGTCTTCTTAGAAAAGCAGTTTTTTTGAAAGCAGCAGCCTGTGAATCTTACTGAAAAACTTATAACTTCTAAAGCTCAATGAATAAGACTCAATAAATGTATTAGGTGACTTTTAACTCTTCCTCTGTTCACAAAATGTTTGTGATCAGGTAGCTAAATATATTTGGAATTTTTTCTCAAATTTATTTCCCGATCTTGAATATTTAATATTTGAACTTAGAAAATGGCTCTGTTGGTTAGTTATGTTAAGTTTTAGTGCTTTGTCTTTTACGTTGTTGGGTACTCTGGTAACCAAACAAAACAATGTGAAATGAGAATTTCCAATATTACATTGAAATAAGCATTCAAGTATCATTTTCATTGAATACTGAAACATAATAAGCTTTAAATTTATGTTTGTTTTGTGTTAGTAAACTGCTACTGTTTGAATGGTTGCAGAAACAAATGTCTTGCAACCCAGGACTATGGATTTCAATCTGGCTGCTACTTTTAATGCAAATAACTAGAAAATGCTTTTCACATTTTAATGAATCAACATGGAATATGGGAAGAGGGAAAGCACTGTTTGTTTTCATCTCTAGTAATTTCTGTAACATCTCTGCAAATATGTTAATATGTAGGAGCTGGTCATTGGCAGCTTGAGCCTCCTTCATTCTGTCTTGTTGTTTGTCCTCAACAAATACCAAAAACACATCAAGATGGTGTCAGATCAGTACACAGGTACTTGAGGAGAGGATATTGGTAATTCAATAGATGGCATAGTGTCAGGATAAACCCTTTATTATAAACAGGAACTATATACAGAAATGAAGTGACAGATTTTCTACCTATCTGTGTAACTGCTTCCTGTAACTTGCCCTTTTCTGGGCTTCCTTGTTTCTGCCCCAGCAGGAAATGTCCCAGTATAGGAAATCTACAGTGTACAGGAAGACAACAGAGTCCTGTGGCACTTTTAAAGACTAACAGATTTATTTATCGCATGAGCTTTCGTGGGAGAAAATCCCACTTCGTCATAAATCTGTTAGTCTTTAAAAGTGCCACAGGACTCTGTTGTCTTTCTACAATAGACTAACACGGCTACCCCTTTGGGATTAGTGTACAGGAAGTGTGACATCTCTACACCTCTTGGAGGATTTGCTTTCTAAAATTTCTCAACTGAACTAAAACACATAGCTATAAACTATTACAAATACAACAACTGACTTTATTCTACTGGTTGCTTAAACACAGTCTGACATTTTTCTTTCCGTCTGTAAGGGCGTTTCAGCAATCTTCCTAATCTGCTGTGTTGCAAAATGTAGTCAAATCTTTGTCTGTTACAAACTCTTCAGTCTCATAGTCAATAACAGGGTCAATCTTTGAATTGTTTTCAGGTTATACTTGTCTTGGCCAACTTGTCAGGTATTTTCAGCATATGCCTACAATTGCATCCTAAGATTTTGCCTTCATCTGTGGTCACTGACTGAGTGAGGTGACTCTTTTTTGATCACCGTATCTTCAACTGGCCAGTGCCCATCTTGCCATATTTTTACCAAGTCTTTCCTTTTTTTAAACAGTGGAAAAGGTTTTGCTCCTTTAATGTATTATTTTGTCTTACTGTATTTTCCTAATCTTTCCCTCACTATCACCAATTGCTTAGTCATCCTTGATTTTGTCCATTATTTGCTGAACACTTACATCATGTCTGCTATAGAAGAACTTCAGAGGTGATTTCCCATATCATAGCACTGTAGCGCTAAAAATGTGAATCTTTTCTTGCATTCACTGCTTTTTTGATCAAGTTCTTGTCTATATATGCTTCAGACTCAGGTAGTCCGTTGGCTTGGATAACTGGTGTCTCATGATGAAAGCTGTACATTTTAGGAAAATCCAGAAATTTTCTATTGTCAGTTGGAATTGCATGATGACTGTCGGAGTTTTGGTATCTTCAAATGTGACTACTTCTAGGAAATTGGTAAAGCAGTCACTTTACACCTAGACGATCATGTCTCCCCAAGTGGAACAAGTCAACTCTAAATTTCTCCCAGCAAATTCTGAGTCTTATACAGTATCATTAGTTCTCTGAGCTGGGAATATCTGTATTTTTGAGATGTTCCACACCTGCTCACCATATCTTTTACGAAATTATTTTTCTACGGCCAACAGACAATTTCCCTAGCTCTCGTTTTTTGATTTGGTCATTCCCAGGAGCCCTTCATGTACTTATATTAATATTTTCCTTCCCAGTGTCCCCTTCAAAAGCATGCCTGATCGTGCAAAATCTTGTTTTTTAGAGTGGGACTATACAGGTGGGAGGCATTTGTTTTTCCCTCTTGCTTGCAGCATTTCATGTTTCTGTCTGCAATTCATCCCATGTGCCTGGAGAGACAGTATGTGGCACTTTTCTCATTTTTACATGCATGTTTACTGTTTATTCCAGGTTACCAGTCTGTGTTCTGACAGGTGATACAGATGCCCTCATGAGCATCTGCCATTACTAAGTGGCATCTAAGTTGGAACTCAAGGGTTACATCATAACTCTGTATTTTCTAAAGTAATCATCGTTTGGTTGGTGGTGCTACACAATGCCCCTTTTTGTATACTGCAAGCAGCCGTTTGTGATCAGTTTCTTCCGTGTAGCTATGACCATAGAGTAAGTCATGAAATCTCAAAGGGGTAGCCATGTTAGTCTACGTCAGCAAAACAAACAAGGAGGCCTGTGGCACTTTTAAAGACTAACAAATTTATTTATGCGCTTATACGAAGTGGATTTTTCTCCCACGAAACTTCATGCGATAAATAAATTTGTTAGTCTTTAAAAGTGCCACAGGACTCCTTGTTCATTAAATCTAGTAATCCCTATGCCAGACATAGTGTCTCTTTTTCAATTTATGGTGCCCTATGGTAATCCTATATGTATAAGACTGATAACCCATCGCTTCCAGGACTGGGTAATAGTACTACGCCCATCACTCATTTTGAAGTATCTATGGAGAGTATGATGTCTTTCAGGGGCTCAAAAAATTCAGTAGCTCTGGAGCTGTTGTCAGAGTGGTTGATAAATCTTTGAACTGTCTTCTATATTTTGGCCTTCAGGCCCCCTCGATGATCGTGTGGTGGAGATGTTTTAGGTGAATTGTACAAGCTGTATAGTTAGGTATGAATTTATAGATATAATTCAATATGGCTAGCAGCGTTTGAATTCTCTTTTTATCTCAAGTCAGTGTTCTCTCATGTTTCCTCCTGCTTGAATCTTTGATTCCTCAGGCAAGACTCCTTGGAAGTCCATCTCTCTCCCAAGTATGTTGTTTGAAATTGACATGTGGCTTTGTTCAGCTAGTACTTGCCATTTCCTTAGTACTTTCTTCTCAGACTCTTCTCAGAGGTTCCTGATGTTCAATGTCAATGCTGCCCCACATCAGAGTGCCACCATTGTATGCTTTCGTATTTACTAGACCCTCTAACATCTGTGTTCTTGTATGGTGATGTTGATTTATAACCCTGATTTTTAAAGGGCTTATATTGTGTTTAGGAGTCCTGTTAAGAAGAGAAAAGTGCTAGCTTGGTAGCGGGTATTGGCTCAAGAATAGATATTTTGGTATTGTCCTAACAAACAAGAACAGGCCCTTAACGTTAGCACAATGTAATAGGTTAAGATGGTACATGACAGTTGTTATGGGTAAAAAGATTATTTCTGTCTTAAACACAGTAGAAAAAAGTGAAGGTGAAGCTCTACACAGCCCTATAATTGAACTAAGGTGAAAGCTAACGTTAGAACCAAATGAGAGAACAGTGTAAGGGGGTAGACTAAAAGGAGAGTTCTCAAGCAAATGTGTACGCTTTCCTGTTATTATGACTAATAATATTTAAATTTAAAATGGTGGAGCAGGCTGTTCTGTTGTCTCTTTAATTACTAAATAAAATCTTGGTTGGTAACAATGAAATGCATTTGGAGCCAAACATATTCCAAAAGGCAGTCTGAGGAAGCGGCATCTGCCAAACAGAGTGTTGTAAGAGCAGATCTTAGAGCTCTCTGTGTCGCATGGGATCTGCCAAAATCCAGCTGGTGCATCAACTTTGCTGAAGAACTTGGCTTCTGCTATCTTGGACAATAATTCACTTCTTGTGGCCAACTGGAAGTGTTCCCTTTGTCTTTTCGTTCACCTCTTTAGGGTACATACTCAGCCCCTTTCCCCCACAGGCAACAATTACTAAGGAGTGAACCCGATCTGTTTCTTTTTCTATTCTCTGGGTCATTCCATTTGCTGTAATGTTGTACAACTCTTCTGCAAGGCTCTTTCTTAAGACTCGTGGAACTTTTCAAGTAGCATGAACCACAGCTTCTGTGTCTTCTCTTAACCATGCCTTATACATTACTGGGAAGCATCCGTTTCCTATTACTAGCATCCTTTGAGGATGTACTGATACCATTCTGTGCTCTTTCTAGCTCTCTTAGTTATACAACTTCTAATGAAACCAAACACTTCCAACATATTGGTCCAAGACTGGTGGTTTGCCTCTGTTTACCACCAAAATCTCTTGTTTTATTATATTTTCCCTTTGTATTTGTGTCAGTGTGCATTGTCCCAAAACTGGAACTGTTCTGCCATTACATTTTTGGGTCTTCAGCTTTCACGTACTCCTTACATCTCCCTCTTTCAGTTTCTGCTATTACATTTCCTCGTGTCCCAGTGACTATCATGTATGCCACAATGTATGGCATATATGTGCCATTTCTGCACATGCTAATTAGCCAATCTTCATTCTGCTTAAGAACAGCTCTTCTGCTTCACTTGAGGAATTCCTATCTGCACTTAATACATGCCCTTTTTGGCTTTCTCTGCACATTTTACCATAAGGGTTTGTTTATTCCAGTTTCTACATATTTGCTTTAATGCTGGGTGTTTCCTGTATTCATGCTGATTGCCACATGGCTGGCATGGTTTCCTGCTTTTCATGTTTGTCCTTAGACAATTTGATTTCTATGAGCATTTCCCATGCTGCTTTAGCTATGGAACTCAGTCATGGGGTCTTGCCTTTCTCAATGCTTTTTATTTGTATTTCTGTTTGTTCTTCTGCTTGGCATATACGCATTGTCCTTTCTAGTGTCAGATCCATCTCCCTTATAATCGCTCACAAACCTTTTATTGTTACACCCCAGGACCATCTGTTTTTTTTTAATGAGTCCTCTAATAGTCCGTATTTGCAGGGCTGAGTTTTTAGTTTTAAGTCTGTGCCAAATTCTTCTGTTGCTTCCCCTTCATTCTTCATTCTCATGCTGAACATATATCCCTCAAGTAACATTTTTTTCTCGTGACACAAGGATCGTCAAATATTTTTGTTATTTCTACATAGCTTTCCTCTCCCTCCCCCACACCATCTGTATAGAATGTGTTATATATATCTAGGGCTTCTGTACCTATCACTGTTAAGAGCAAAGTAATCTTCTGCTCGTTCTCCAGTTTATTTGCCCCTGTAGCTTTCAGACAGCTCAATTTGCTGTTTGAACCTTTTCCAGCATCTTCAGCATTTCCTCCGAGTCTCACGGCTGATGGGGGAGTTCTGTTCAGTTGCACAGGCTCTGTAGCAGCCATTGCAATGTTATCTATCCACTGGGTCTTCCGGTATGCTGTGCCTTCCACTCCTTAGACTCTGGTGAACAGATAAACCCCTTAATGTGAATAAGAGCCACGTTCAGAAATGAGGTAACAAACTCCCTACTTCTCTCTGTAGCCACAGCCTGCAACTGCTTTATTTTTGGCTCTTTTGTTTCTGCCCCCTTGCAGGGGGTATCCCAGGAAACCAAAGACTCAATCTGCAGTGCGTAGGCAGTGTGGCTTCTCTATGTTTCATGGAGGACTTGCTCTCTAGCACAGTGGCATTATTTTTTTTGAGTAACTTCATAGCAAATAATGTCAGGATCAGAAGCTGAAATTGCAGTGTAAATATTACAATATTTCTTGCCACTTGAGATCCTGTTAATTTCCTAGTATCATAATTCTTTGGTTAATGTTCTTTTCTTTTCTAATGTACATGTTTAAGTCACACAAGGAGGTAATGTCTTTCAGAATGCTTATATCAGATGCTAGCCCTAGTGATGAATAAAACAGTAACCTATGGATACTCAGTTTAAGTGCTTTCATTCTTTTTGGGTGGAGTCTTAGTTTTTAAATTTCATGTTGGAGGCCCAACTAAGGAAATACGACTTTAGAGAGAATGATCTAATACATGTTTTAAGATATGGGTGCTCTTATCTCTCTGATGAGACATATAGCTTGATTGATCCAAAAATTACTTCTGGGGGTGTTATGAGATTTTCCTGGAGAACTTAAACTCCACAAGGTGTTCTGAATTTAAAAATAGAAATGTGTAGGTGGCATAGTGCTTAGAGGTATGTGCTGTAGATGGGGGCTTAGTTATGAATGCAGATTTTCTCAAATTCCTTAATATAAAGCTTTTCCTGATTTGAAAATTACTGTACTTCTGCTTGAAATTAGATGAGTCCTAATTATAATTGTTATCCTAATCAAGGCTTTTAAAACACCCTCTGATATCTCATGGAAAACTTCTAAAACATTATGTTTAGGCAGCATGCTGCTAATATGTCATATTTTCTATTTCTCTTGCTTTGATTAATATTGCTAGAAACAACTGCATTTAAAGAAGTATCTGCATGTTATTTCCTATTATACTTAGATTTAGATTTAGATGCTATGTGACATATGCTGTATGCATAATGTTAGGTGACAATTTTGCTTTTTCTCCCAATATATTCTTGCCAAGTTCAAAGACAGACTTAACAAGAGCCACCAAGATATTGTTTTTTCCTGTTAGTGACACTGAGGTTTCTTGCCTGCTGCTTTCCTCAAGCCCTTTCATAGAAAATAAGGGTTGGAATAGGCCTAAGTAGGTCATTTAGTCCAACTCCCTGCTCAAAGCATCTCCTCTTGTAACTCTATCCCCTTCCTTCTTAATGTCTCTCTCTCCTCTTCTCCTTCCCATAACAGTGCAAGCATGCTGTGGCCTTTTTATTGCTAAGATGTGTACCTGCTTTTTTAGTTAGCACCCTATCTCCATTTTCTTTTCTTCCTTTCACCTCCGGGACACCTGAAGTGTACTGTCTATAGTCATTGCTCTGGGTCCCTCTCATCACTCCTTCCTTAATCTTCTCCAGCTTGGATTCTATTTTCTTCCCTCCACTGAAACTGCTCTCAGTGGGGTTTTTAATGACTTCTTTCTGGACAATCTCAGGCCTTTGCTTCATCCTCATTTATCCTTGACACTCTGCTGTTTTTCAGAAGTACCCTCTTGCTTGATGGCTAGTTCTCCCCTGGGTTTTTTTGGACACTTGTCTCACGGTTGTTCTTCTGCATCCCTAAGCACTCCTTTAGTATGTCTCTTGACAGGTCATCTTCCTCTTCCACCTTTTGGGGGGGGGAGTTCCCACATATCTCTATGGTAGGCCCACTCCTCTTCTTTCTCAACCCTAATTCTGAGTGACATCATCCTTTCATGTGGCTTCAGCTACCATCTCTGTGCCAAAAACTCAAAGATGAAAATCTAAATGACTGACTTGCCTATCTCCACCTAATCTCATACCTCAGCCCAAAGGTACAGTTTCTAGCTGTGAAGGGTGAATCCTTTTTGGGAATGGTCTGAAAATTCATAGATTCCAAAGTCAGCAAGGGCCATCATCTAATCTGACCTCCTGAATAACACAGGCAAAAGAATTTGAGCAAAATAATTCCTAGATGATATCTTTTAGAAAAACACCCAGGCTTGATTTAAAAATTGTCACCAATGAAGAATCCACCACAACCCTTAATTAATTGTTCCAATGGTCAGTTACTCTCTGTTAAAAATGTATGCCTTATTTCCAGTCTGAACTTCTCTAGCTTAATCTTCCAGCCATTGGATAATGTTGTACCTTTCTCTGGTAGACTGAAGAGCCCATTATTAAATATTTGTTCCCCATGTGTGTACTTCTAGTCTGTGATCAAGTCATCCTTTAACCGTCTCTTTGTTAAACTCATAGATGGAGCTCTTTGAGTCTATCATTATACGATGTTCTTTTTTTAATCTTGTAATCTTTCTCACGACTTCTTCTCTGATCCTTCTTCAGTTTATCAACATCCTACTTGAATTGTGGGCATTAGAACTGTTTTCTTTTTATATCCTGTATTTACTTTTTATAGCATAAATTACTATTTACAAATTTGAAGGGTAATATTTGTCTTTTTTTAAAAAAATCATTAAAAGAAAAGCTCACCTATATTTTGAATATTAACTTTTCGGTTGAATAGGTTGTATGCTAAATAATGTCAATTAAATCAATGATTTACGCTCTGTTACAATAATCTATTTGCTTTAGTGTAGTGCTTCCCAAACTGTTGATCATGACCCGAGAGGGTCACTTTATCAGCAGATAGGATCATGGCATTCCCAAGCATTCAGAGGATGCCATTTTACAAAATAGCCTCCTCACAGTATGACCTCACATGCACCATATGCAAAAGGTCACATCACATGGGGAAAGCAAAATGGCACCTCCATGTAGCATGACCTTGCACACGCCTGGGATGTGTGTGAGCTCATGCTGTCCAGCTCATGCTATTTTGGAATGCAAAATGGCATCCGCTTTGTGGCATGACTTTGCATGTACAGTGCATGTAAGGTTACACGGTGGGGAGGACACTATTTTTAAGCAGCAACTTCCGGGCTGTCTGGTCTAGTGAGAAACAGCACATCTGAAAATGAGGTCATGCAGGGAAAACTGCTTTTGGAACTGTTGCTTTAGTGTGAAGCCTATTGTAGATCACATACACCACATTTACAGTAAGTAATACATATTGTGGTAATACATTTCAATCAGAACCTTATAATAATAATAATAATAATAGTCCCAGGCTATACTCTATATTTTATAGTATCACCATAAAGTGGTATTACCTTGTGACAATCTAAGACCCATCTAATCCTACGTTGCAAGAGTTATCTCTGCTGTTGTAGCCCTTAACTTTACCTATGCTTGCCTTGCATGCATATATTCACACATCTCACTCCATACATATCTTTCTTTATAAGTTTAAGAAATCCTGGTTTTATAGTAGTATATTTAGCATAAGTAGGTAAGTTAGCATAACTTTTATATTAGTAGCTGAAATGCAAGGATCCTACAGGCCTCATTGTAAAATATCACAATATAAGCCTGTATACAGAGCTTTGCAATAGAATATAGTATGAGTAATTTTGAGGTTTAAAATATCAAACAGGTTGGGTCTATTTGTTGAACAATCTTTGATGGAAAACCCCAGATAAGTTTTTTTGGATCATGACACATAGGTCAGCAGGTGAATAATAACTTAAATAACAACTTAAGGTGAAACCTTTGGAATTTTGCAAAACCCACAGAAATTCAGGAAAGGGGAAAGGTGATGAGGAACATTCTAAAAGTGTTTATACGTTAATCATATGTCAGTTGTATGCATGAACCCCTTAACCAGTGACACAGATGTAACCATTTCAGGGGTAAGGACCCATATCTAATTTATTTTTAGAAGGGTGTGTTGTTCATGGGGAAGAAGGATTTAAGGTCTTAAAATTCGTAGAGCAGAGAGGCCTCCAGTTCCAGTTCTCAGCTCAGCTTTCTCAAGAAAAGAACACTACACACCCATCTTGCTCCTTCTTAGCTATCTAGTCTTTTTTGTTTTAATAAGTTTAAATATATCAGTTAGAGTTGCTAGACTCTGCACTCCTCATGTCTATTGTAGGCATTGGGCATCCTTCTTGGCTCCAGGTGTAAATATAGCAACTATACGTTTTAACAGGAAACAGTCTATCAAATGATAAACTGCACAAGATTTCCTAAATGCATTCTATATGTATAAGCTAATTATTTCATTGTATATTTATCAATTAACCTTTTCTCAATTTTATGTTTTATGCTTTCAGCAATAAAGGATTTTATAAAGTAATTAAAGCATCTGAGTAACAGCTACTCTTAGCCATTCCCTGGGGGTTCCTAGTTCAAATTTATAATACCTTCTGTGGTCAGATTCGGACGTGAACCCAAATTCCCAGGCAAGATTATTAGGCAATCCCAATTCCAAATCTATATCATAAAGAAACAGGCTATACTGTGCATGTAAATATTCACAGTGCACTGTACTGGTCCTAAATGGTGTTTCCATGTTGTAGCTTAATATACTTTTTCCTGTTTTCTGTGCCGTATTTTTCTCCTGCTGTTCCCTTGTGTGAGTAGCTGGCAGAAACTGTCACTATGTGCAAGGTAGGGGAAAAGGGTATAGTGAATTTGAAAAATCATATATGTTATCTCATAAGTTGTTTGTTTCTCCCCAGAATAAATTCTGCAGGAAATATCTGGCATGAAAGGTGACTGATGCTTTTATAGACTACAAATTTATGAAGTTCAAAATCCTGCCTACTTTTTAGAACATCTCTGGCAGAAGAAGCATTAAAATCTTTGACATACATTTTGTTTACATTATGCAATTTTGTGTAATTTAAATTAATATCTACTTCATTCTGACACAGTGTAATCTCAGGCTATTTTAGGAGCATAAAAGAAATGGCTAGACTGCTAGATTTGTGTGGCATTAAAAAACTTTATCATCATCTTGTACTGCAGCTTTCCCTAGAATAAGATGCTTAGATCATCTAATAACTGACTTTCTCTTTCCTTTCTCCATGGACAGTCTAAGAAACCAAATACTATTTTTCATTACCTCTTACATTGATGGCTGCAAGTCCCAGATAACTAATTATCTTCAGACACCGTAAAGAGAATTTTTCAAACACAGAGTCTTGGGGACCTGAGTATCTACTTTCCTTAATGTGCCATTTTTAACAGGACCTCTGTGTAATTTCACTTAATACCCCCTGTAGAATAGGTAATTCCCTGCAGGGCAGGTGACATTTTAAACCTTCCCAGCTGTAAATCCCTACTTCTGTACATGCTTTATGAAATGCCTGCTTTTAACTAATCATAATTCATGTTCATAATTCTATTTAAATTGCCCAAAATGTCAGTTATTGCTATAAGAGTAATGTGAGAATGAACATAAGAACATAAGAACATAAGAAAGGCCGTACTGGGTCAGACCAGAGGTCCATCTAGCCCAGTATCTGTCTACCGACAGTGGCCAGTGCCCAGGTGCCCCAGAGGGAGTGAACCTAACAGGCAATGATCAAGTGATCACTCTCCTGCCATCCGTCTCCATCCTCTGATAAACAGAGGCTAGGGACACCATTCTTAACCCCTTTCTGGCTAATAGCCATTTATGGACTTAGCCACCATGAACTTATCCAGTTCCCTTTTAAATATGAGTTAATTCATATCACAGGGATTTATCCAACCCCTTTATCCAGTTTCACTTCAAATGGATTTGTACAAAGATCATGAAAACTAATGAAAGTCCACTGAGTAGCAGATAATTTGAGGTGAAATTATAAGTCATTGCAGGTTCAACCTGCTTTTAGATACATGGTGAAACACCAAGGCATTGAAGTTTCACATTGTTTTGGGTTTCAATACAGAAATTTGTCACAGCTCAAACAATGAAGTTTGTTACTAGTAGCTCTTGTTGCTGTCCTCTCTTGGGCAAATGAGTGAGGCAGAAATCTGAGACAACCTGGACCAACTGAGAAGACATGGACTTCTGCTCTTAAGACCCCATTACTGGAGTATAGACAGAAAGGAAGAAGCCGGATTTAAAAGCTTGTGGTCTTTGTAGTCTGAATACAAATTTTACTGGATTCATCAGCTCTTTTTTTGTTCCCTAATTACATACAATAGATATCCTCCATCTCCAAGTTCTAGAAAATACTTTAAAATGTCTTCCATATGTATTGCTTAAATTAGGAAATAAAATATGAGAAGACTTTCGTGTGTATGTTTTATGGAGGCTTCTTAAAACCTAGGTCTGATTTTATTTGCAATTTTGACAAAATATCATCAAACTCAAAACCTGGACAATTTTGATCAGTTATACCAGATATGTGTGGATAGATTTAAATGCAATAGATCAAGTATAGTATTTTTATTTCAATTATTTTTATATTTTAAAATACCTTCATTTAGATAACAATATTTATGCCCTGGAACAGAATAAATTCAATGGAGTATAAATGAAAACCAAACCCCAAAATAGATGTTTATTTTAACCAAAAAAGAATCATATATAGTATGTCTGATGGGCTGAGGCAGGAATTTAAATAATAGATAGCTAACAAAGAGGAAAAATCCATAACTGTATCCCTATTAGAGCTAAAAGTATGGGTAGATACAAATGAAAGCTGCTTTAACTGAATAACATTGGAGGGAAGACCCGTGTTCTTTTAAAATTACAGTAATTGAAGCTGATGTTTGAGTTTTCAGTTAGCTAATCAGTATTTTATATTACAAGCCCAACTGGGATTTTGGCTTCACTGTGATAGGCACTGTACAAACAGTAATAACTTCTGCCCCAATGAATTTACAATCTAAACGGACAAGACAAAGACTTCAGAGATGGTGAATCATGGTATGGAGGGAGAAAATCACTTGCCCAAGGTCTGTGGCAGAGCTGAAAACTGAGCTTGTATCTCCTGAGTTCCAGTCCAGTGCCTGAACCACAAGAGCAAGCTCCCTGTTGAAGCTATATGCATGCTCTGACAAGAGTTAAAGTAGAGTTTTAGAGCTGAAGATATGTTCCACACTTTTTGCCTTGGGTTTTACATACTACTGTATTCACACCAAAAAATGAAAACAAAATTCTCTCCTCAGATCATAATGCAGTTAACTTATTTTGAACTTTACGCTTCAGCAGCTCTGTGCTCTGTGCTTGGAACAATTTTAATGACCATCAGCTCAATGGAACAACTTTCCATGTTAATCTCATTGCTACTGGGAGTATAATGTTGCTCGTGAGATTTCAGTGTCAGTGTTGAAGGATTTTTCAGACTAAGATCGTGAGCTTTAAAGGACTTGACAGAATTCTGTTATACAGTCAACTATAGCCCTATTTTTTGAGTGAAAGTATGTAGTTTTTGCAGGAAAAGTCATATGTTACGGTCAGACCATCCCAAATGAACTACGACCCTTAAAGTTTACATCAGAATGCAAGTTTATCTTTGCTTCCAACTGATTTTGCTTAGAAACATCCTTTTATAATCTTGTAGAATACTCTTTCCTAAATGTCTTATGTACAAAGTTCACAGTTGAATTTAATTATACCACTCATAAGTTTGCAATGTAATAGTTAATATTGTGCAAAGCTCAGCACTTCAACTTTGAAGTTTGTGTGAATGTTTTTTTCTTCAGCTTTGATCCACATAACTTGCCACCTGTTGATTTTTTCTTAGTCTGATTTCAATGAACTAAAAATAACCGTGAAGCTCAGTTGAAATGTCTGTTTCCAACTAGTTTGGAGCAGAATCTTCTCATGCTTTGGGAGCTAGATCATGAATTATCCCAGGTTCACACAGAAAATTTGTGATATTGGAAAGACTTTCCGTAAACCTCCTCTGAGTTCTAAGCTAACAAAATCAGGCTGGTTTCACAATTTTTATTTCAAACATTTGCACAGTTCTCATATGAATAACTTTCTTTATTTGTGCATAGTCTGAGTCATCTAAACCCATTCCTCAATTCTTTTGTACCATAATGATAACATTTTATATGTATTTTATTTACATGAAACATGACTGTTAGAAAGAATAGCCATCCTGGGTCAGACCAATGGATCATCTATTCCACTATTTAGTCTTCTGTCTAATGACAGAGCCAGATGTTTCGGAGGGAGTGAACAGAACAGGGCAATTTATTGAATGATCCCTCCCCTGTTCTCCAGTCTCAGCTTCTGGCAGTCAGAAGTTTAGGGACACTCAGAACATGGTTTGCATCCAGGACTTCCTTGGCTAATAATCACTCATGGACCTGTTCCCATGAATAGATCTAGTTCTTTTTTTAAACACAGTTATAGTTTTAGCCTTCACATCCATCCGCTGGAAATGAGTTCTACAAGTTGACTGTACATAGTGTGGAGAAGTACTTCCTTGTGTTAGCTTTAAATCTCCTGACTATGAATGGATTTGGTAACCCCTGGTTTTTGTGTTATCTGACTAGGTAAATAATTCTTACTTATTCACTTTCTCTACATCATTCACAACTTTGTAGATTTCTACCATATTGCCCCCTTAGCTGTCTCTCTTTTAAGATGAACAGTCCTAAGTTTTTTTAATTTATTCTCTTCTCATATGGAAACTGTTCCATGCCCCTAATAATTTTGTTGCCCTTCTCTGTACTTTTTCTGACTCGAATATATCTTTTTAAGATGGGCAACCAGAACTGCATGCAGTCTTCAAGGTGTGGGTATACCACCATTTGTATAGTGCATTATATTTTCTGTCTTACTATCTACCCCTTTCCTAACATTCCAAAGGGGTAGCTGTGTTAGTCTATTGTAGAAAGACAACAGAGTCCAGTGGCACTTTTAAAGACTAACAGATTTATTTATCGCATGAGCTTTCATGAGAGAAAATCCCACGAAAGCTCATGCGATAAATAAATCTGTTAGTCTTTAAAAGTGCCACTGGACTCTGTTGTCTTTCCTCACATTGTTAGCTTTTTTTGACTGCTACTGATCAATGAGCAGATGTTTTCAGAGAACTATTCAGAATAAGTCCAAGACTGTCTTAAGTGGTAACAGCTAATTTAGACCACATAATTTTGTATATATAGTTGGGATTATGTTTTCCTATGGATATTACTTGGCATTAGTCAACATTGAATTTCATCTCCCATTTTGTTGTCCAATTACCCACTTTTTAAAAATCCCTTTGTAACATTTTGCAGTCACTTTTGGATTTAAAATCTTGAATAATTGGTATCATCTGCAAGTTTTGTTACCTCATTGCTTTCCCATCTTTTCAGATCATTTATGAACATATTGAACATTATTGGTTCTGGTACAGATCCTTGGAGTACCCTGCTATTTATCTCTCTTATTCTGAAAACTGACCATTTATTCCTACCCATGGTTTCCTATTTTATTATCGGTTACTGATCGATGAGAGGATCTTCCTTATTAAACTACGAGTGCTTAGTTTGTTAAAGAGCCTTGATGAAGGACCTTGTCAGAGGCTTTCTGAAACTCCAACTGATTACATTATAACCACTGAATCACCTTGGCCACATGTTTGTTGACTCCGCCCCCCCTTTTTTTTAATGGATTAGTGATTTCCTTTACAAAAGCTGTGTTGACTCTTCCTCCAAAATAACATGTTCATCTATGTGTCTGATAATTCTATTCTTTACTATAGTTTCAACCAGTTTATCTGATACTAAAGTTAGGTTTACTGGCCTGTAATTTACAGAATTTCTTCTGAAGCCTTTTTAAAAAAAAAAATCAGCTTTACTTTAACTATTTTTCCAGTCATCTGGTACAGAGGCTGATTTAAGAGAGAGGTTACATACCACAGTTGTTCGTTCCGCAATTTCACATTTGCTTTTCTTCAGAACCCTTGGGTGAATACCATCTTGTCCTGGTGACTTATTACTGTTTAATTTATCAGTTGGTTCCAAAAGTTCCCCTATTGTCCTGTTGGTTTGAGAAAATTCCTCATATTTGTCACCTAAAAAGAATGGCTCAGATGTGGGAATTCCCTTCAAATCCTCTTCAGTGAAGATGGATACAAAGGATTTATGTAGCATCTCCATAATACCATTGTCTTCCTTGAGTGTGCTCCTTTAGCACTTTAATTATCCAGCCCCCCCCCCCCCCGATTTTTGTGTGGCTTCTGATATGCTTATTCTTTTTTCTGTTTATTTTTGTGTCTGTTGCTAGTTCTCCTCCAATATTTTTGGCCCGCCTAATTATACTTCTACATTTAACCTACTGGAATTTCTTTCTTTCTTTCTTTCTTTCTTTCTTTCTTTCTTTCTTTCTTTCTTTCTTTCTTTCTTATTAGAATTTGACTTTTAAAGGATTTTTTTTTACTTTGTGTTGTTTTTTTTGGTCCTGTATTTTTTTTTTTAATTTGGGTTATATTTTTCATTTGAGTCTCTGTTACGGTGTTTTATAAAGTTCTGATGCAGCTTGCAGGCATTTCATTCTTGTGACCATTCCTTTTGATATCTATTTAATTAGCTTCCTCCATTAGCCTCTTTTGTTGTAATATGATCTAATAGTAGGTATGGGTATTGTTCATATTTTGAAAATTGACTTATTTCTGTGTTAACCTACAAAAAGAAATTCCAGTGCTTAAAAAATAAATGTTTGGATCTTTGTGTGTTTGCCAGGAGGTTGATTTTTTTGTTTGGCCAAAGTAATCACAATAATTTTCTTCTTTAAACTGATCAATATGCAGTAAGTTAATAGCAGGCTACAGTACACCAAATAACTGTCACTGTGCTTCACCAATTTACATCAGAAGCAACGATTAAATCTGTTAGTCATTTGGAATGATGCTAACAACAAAGTCCTCTCTTGTAGTGAAGTAACTTTATTCACATAACAAAAATTTATTTTATTATGCTCTTGGAAGAGAAGAATCCAGAGGTGCTAAATATGATGAAGGATGCTGCATATCAGTAACCTGAACTACAAAAGTTTACTTTTCTAGCTATATTTGTGTAAATATTTATGTCCAAAGTTGATGACTGGTCCAAATACTGAAAGTATTATGCAATGTTAATGATCAGTTTAGCAGGAAATACTTGGAGGCAAATAATCAGTGCTTATTGCTCAGAAGCCCAAACTGTTCAAGGAAAGGTTGGCTTGTCACAAAAGCAATAATAACAGTAATACTAATTCTAAGGGAGTTTTGTGGAACTGCCTGAGAGCTGAACTGTCTGCTTCACACTGCACGTCATCTCTGTGTGTGATTCTTGTATGCTAATCTGGGAGCCCATGGCCTTTTTTCACATCATTTCATTCTCTATGGGTTTTGATGCAGCAGAGGTTGGTGGGATTACTTTGGTTCCTAACTTGAGTTGTGATTAGTGGTTTTGGAGGGTGTTAAACAAGACAATTGTCTTGGTCAGCTCATGACCTTATTCAAAGTAATATCAGGTAAACCAGCTCTGTTATTTTGGAGTTCTTCAGGTCTCCTTCTCTGTTCCTTAATTTTTGTTTTGCTGGGTATGGTACCGTCACACTGTTCAAATCTCATAGATATATCGTACTTGAATGGCTTCATTCAACATCTGAATTAGATCCCAGTTAAATCTCCCTTGTGCAGTTTCTTCATGGATTTGTTCAGACACACCTCTTTTTCAATCAGTATGTGACATCCTGAAACAATTGGAGGAAAATAGAGTAATCAGGAACAGTCAACATGGATTCACCAAGGGCAAATCGTGCCTGACCAACCTGATTTCCTTCTATGATGAGATGACTGGATTTGTGGATGTGGGAAGAGCCGTTGACGTGGTATACCTTGACTTTAGCAAGGCTTTTGATACGGTATCCGACAGCATTCTCGTCGGCAAGTTAAGGAAATATGGGTTGGACGAGTGGACCGTAAGGTGGATCGAAAACTGGCTAGATCAACGGGCTCAGCGGGTAGGAATCAATGGCTCAATGTCTGGCTGGCAACCGGTAATGAGTGGAGTGCCCCAGGGGTTGGTCGTAGGGCCGGTTCTATTGAACATCTTCATTAATGATCTTGATGATGGAATAGACTGCGTGCTTAGTAAGTTCGTGGATGACACCAAGTTGGGGGGAATGGTAGATACTCTGGAGGACAGGGACAGGATCCAGGGAGACTTGGACAAATTGGAACACTGGGCCGAAAGAAACCTCATGAGGTTCAACAAAGACAAGTGCAAAGTCCTGCAACTAGGACGAAAAAATCCCATGCACTGCTACAGGCTGGGGACCGATCGGCTAAGTAGCAGCGCTGTAGAAAAGGACCTGGGGGTTATGGTGGACGGGAAGATGAATATGAGCCAACAGTGTGCCCTTGTTGCCAAAAAGGCCAATGGCATATTAGGCTGCATCAGTAGGAGTATTGCCAGCAGATCAAGGGATGTGATAATTCCCCTCTATTCGACACTGGTCAGGCCGCATCTGGAATACTGTGTCCAGTTTTGGGCTTCCCACTACCGAAAGAATGTGGACAAATTAGAAAGAGTCCAGCGGAGGACAACAAAAATGATTAGGGGACTGGGGCACATGACTTATGAGGAGAGACTGAAGGAACTAGGCCTATTTAGTCTACAGAAGAGAACACTGAGGGGAGATTTGATAGCAACCTTCAACTACTTGAAGGGTTGCTCCAAAGAGGAGGGAGCTAGGCTGTTCTCGATGGTAACAGAGGACAGAACAAGGAGCAATGGTTTCAAATTACAGCTGGGAAAGTCAAGGTTGGATATTAGGAAAAACTTCCTCACTAGGAGGGTGGTGAAGCATTGGAATAGGTTACCTAGGGAGGTGGTAGAATCTCCATCTTTGGAGATTTTTAAGGCCTGGTTAGACAAAACCCTGGCTGGGGTGATTTAGTGGGAGTGGTCCTGCTTTTTAGCAGGGGGTTGGACTAGATGACCTCGTGAGGTCCCTTCCATCCCTATGATTCTATGATTCTACAAGTGTGGGAGATAGTGAGACAGTGTAATATGAACAGTATGTTCATGACACCTAATTATGCATCATGTTTTTGCAAACCTGGATAGTAGATGATTCTTGTCTTGTATTTGGCCAAGATAAGATGACATGGAGTTGGGGGAAACTCAGTCCACACAAGGTGGAGGTGAGGTTGGTAGGTTAGAAAAGCCAACTAAAATACTGTAGCAACATAAATCATTTTAAGACCACTCAAACATTAGCTAAAGCAGAGTCCAGTAATCATTGTACATAGTAACATTCTGCGGGTGGAGCAAATTTCACTTGTGTTCTGTTGGCTACATTAGCTACCAGTATGTTTCTATATATAATTCAAGGTCATTATGATTTGTAATTACGATTTGTAAAGCCATACATGGGTGTTTCCTTGGCTGTTTCAGAAATAATCTCTCAAGTAATATCTCCACATTGAGAATGAAATCCTAATGCGGTCTGCTAATTTGAGCTCTGGGCATTCTCACAGGAAAGCCCTCTGCTTTGGAATTTGCTTTATTGTTTGCTCAGAAAAGGTAAGGATTTAATCTTCAGGACATATTGGTAAGGTACTCATTTATTCAGACACCTTCTATATTCAGCTGGTATAAAGTTGAGTATTCTGGTGGTTGGGTCTTCCTCCTCCCCGCCCCCCCATTAACTTTTGTAAACTGTTACCATTTATATGTAGGCATAATTCCTTAACTAGTCAAAAAAGTCAATGGTACTATAGCAATTTATGCCAGCTGATGATCTGCCACTCAGTTTTTAAATTCAGATCACTTAAATTGTAAATTCACCACGAGCTTGTGATGAGTGTACATTTTATAAATCCATCAGAAGAAAACTTTGGCCATTTATCCCTGTTAGGAGTAGTACAGCCCAGTAGTACAGAGTTGCTCCAATGAATGGCCACCAGAGCTGGAACAAACTGATTTCAGGCCTAGCTCATTTTAAGACCCTGATGCTATGTCATACACTCCCCTGCATTTAATTTCCTCCCACTCTGTAACTTTCCTATCTTCAAAGCGTCTGACGAAGTGGGATTTTCTCCCACGAAAGCTCATGCGATAAATAAATCTGTTAGTCTTTAAAAGTGCCACAGGACTCTGTTGTCTTTCTACAATAGACTAACACGGCTACCCCTTTGGAATTTGAGCACATTTATTGTTTGGGTGAAAGGAGCCAGGATTTTCTGCTCCTCCTCTTCCATGGATTTGAGGAAATTCCTTTGCCAAAGTCAGATTGCTGCAGACGGAAAGAGGCTGCTTGACTTCCAGTTTTATTAGGTGTTAGAATAACCTCAACCTGATTTTGGAAGGCACTCCCTCTTTGATGTGGCCCGTTTAGAAGGAAAATTACGTCAGAAATTAGTCCCTGCTTCGGAATACAGCCTGGGAAAATTATTCAAATCAGTTGCATTTTACATTGGGAGGATTGATTAGTGAATATTTATAAAGCTCTATGGGATTTCCTTAGATGAAAGATGTGGAAGGATGAGTGCAAAGTGTTAATATTATTTTGAAATAAATATTTGATATATCCACTATTCTATTAAAACAGCAAAATATTTCATAATAAGGAAGTTACTGATCATAATGTCTATAAATTTGGATAGAAGTTTTAGTGTTGCAGTGAAGTTCTTCGGTATCTATCATTTTTTCAAGGAGCCTAATTATATTTTTCATTGCTATATTTAAATATTCATAGTCAGAACAAGTTTGTCTCATAAAAAGGCCAGATGAGGTAAACAGACTTTCAGGAGAGGTAGCTCCCAAGAATGCAAAGATATCATAGTAAATATTATTTCATAAAATTACTTTGGGTGACATAGAATGTGGTTCTCTAGTTGCTAATACTGAATAAATGAAAAGTTATCAAGTTATACATTTAATTTTTTAATTTTTTGATCCAATATAATATTGTTTCTAATCTTGTCTTTTATAACCATTTAACATTGTAGTGCTTGTGGCATGGATGTAAATGTGTTCAAAATGTGGACACTACTGCATCAAACTTACATTTTTGATATTTTCAATGAATAACCATTATCTAATTTGTAACAAATCCTTGTGAAACTAAGTATTTTAGCATAGTAAATATCTGCCAGCTCTCAAGTTTTATTAACTGGGATTTGGTAAACAAGTTAAATCAGTGCAGACAGTCAAATTATATATGGATTTCACTGTTTTTCAAATATTTACCTTATTTTTTTCTTACCTTAATTTCATCCCATTGCTCTCAGTTCATCTTATTAGTCACAGTTGTATTCCTTGTTGTCACTCTGAATAAATCCTCTCAGTCCTTGGGAATACTTGATCCACATATTATTTTTTGTTTTGTTGCTACTTTTTCCCTATCTAATCCTTGTTCACCTAAGATGTACACACCCATGAAGAAAGACTAAAATAGCTAAAGATTCTGATGAGCATTCCTCCTTCTCCCCTTCTCCTCCCCCCCGTTGGTCCCCCTGAATTTCTGCCTCAGTATTCTGAAACCGTGGTTGTTTTACTACATCTACTCAGTAGTTCAGAGAGTACTTTAAAGAACGTATATTTCTATAGATTCTTTAGCTGTCTTTTAATTCTTGTTTTCTGCTCAACGTGAGTCTGAACTTTGCTTTGGCTAACCAGCTCCTTTTTATGGCTGTCTCTGCTTTTGTCTTTCCAGGTTGTGCTGCTACTTCAGGAGGTTCTGAAGATGAAGGTGAGGCAGAAGCTGGATGGATTGAAGGTGCAGCTATTCTACTCTCTGTTATTTGTGTTGTACTCGTCACTGCCTTTAATGACTGGAGCAAGGAGAAGCAGTTTCGTGGGCTTCAAAGTCGTATTGAGCAGGAACAGAAATTTACTGTGGTCCGAGGTGCACAAGTAATTCAAATCCCAGTGGCGGAGATAGTAGTTGGGGACATTGCACAGGTGAAATATGGTAAGTTTCTCCCGGTACATTCTCACAACTACTTATCTGGTCTTCAGTTTGTCCCAGAGTTACTAACGTTTCAACTGATGATACAATGGGGTGACAATTAATTTTTGGGACTGACTACTCTAGACATGATAGCAAAGGCAAAAATGATTCATTATTGAAATTGTCAATGGTTAAGATGAATGCAGTTAGGGTAAAAGAGGTACATGATCTACCTATGGTCTTGCCGTTTTGTTGCCTAATTCTAGGGATGCTAATAAAAGTTGGTTAGGGTAGTAGGGGTTTCTAAGGGCAAGGTGCACAGAAAAAAGTAATTCTGTTTTGTTGAGGATTTCAAAATATGGTTTCTTTCTGATCAAAAACAACTCTCCTCCTGTCCAATTTCAAAATTTTCCATGAAAGAGAATAGAGCCCTGGTGCAGTCAATTTTGGAACTTACCCCCTCAATAAAAAGTTCTTTGTTTTCATCAGATCCACAGATTTCAAAGAAAAAATGTTATGTCTGAGTTTTTCTGACCAGCTTTAATGCTCATCCTGCTGCTACCTGCTCCTTCCTCTCACGAGTGCTACAAAAGGAGCAGCAGGAGGAGGAAATTGTGAGTTGTTTCATAGTTGTCTGCAAAAGAGGCTCTGCACAGTCTTTGCAGGTAGGAGGAACAGCTGCAGGAAAACGAGGATCTAGTGTGAGTGTGGGAATTCTTGATAAGTCTTTCAGGTACCCCAAACTTGGGAGCCCTGTCAACCAGTGCTGCTAATCAGTCTTAAGATTGAAGTGAGAAATCTCACACACCCTGTCACTGATCAGTGAAGGGACCTCATTATCTACACTTGATCCCCTAGCAATGAAGGGGCTGCCTCCTACTTGTCTCTGGGATGGGAAACATCACATTAAAAAAAAACTTTCAAAAAATTAAACTCATCTGCAGTGGAATTTGAATTCACTACTCATGCCTTATTAGGAGTTCTCTTCTTATTGGCAAAGTACTGCCTTAAAATCTTGGCTTTCCCCTCAACAGACTTTATCACTAGATTTGGGAGAATCAGGAATATAGGGGCTGATGTGAACTGTTGTGATGTGTATTTTTCCATCAGCTGTTTAGTTAAATGCTTATTTTAATTGCTGCCAAGTTATCATAATGTTTATAAGATGAACCACATTAAAGAAAACCTCCCATCTTACTAAGTTGCTCTGGTTTTCTTTTGCCTTGATCTTGACTGATAGGTGATCTCCTGCCTGCTGATGGGATTTTCATTCAAGGAAATGACCTTAAAATTGATGAAAGCTCTTTAACTGGAGAGTCAGACCAAGTCCGCAAATCTGTTGATAAAGATCCTATGCTGCTGTCGGGTGAGCCTGTTTTTTTTTTTTTTTTCTGAACTAGTAGTTGATGATATCAAACTTTTTATGCTTCCCCCAACTTCCTGGCCTGGATGTGATTAGATTGTGAAAAGTTGTCATTAAATTAGAAATGTTATTGATCTGTTGTATACAGACTAAAGCAGAAACTTTGGAGAGTTTGTTTTATAACAAACTTAAGAATTTATTTAAAATAAATTCTTAACTTTTTTATTCATGAAAAGGAACCTCTTTCCTGGGTAGCTCTAAAGTCCTGCTAGATGTTACTTGTGGATAGTATCTTTATATGGGGATTCATTAAACAAGTTGGTGGATTTCTGAGGTGCTTTTCCCCAGTAAACCAGTGCCCCACCATGGACTTAACAGACAACTATTCCTGCAGTACTGTGAGTGATTGCTAAATAGCCGTGCTGTTTTACATGGGTTTGTAAAACCAGGACTCTTCACCCTGTCTTCTTGGCAAATTTCTTATCTGAGAATTACACACCTAAATTTCACTGGGTAGCCTGGATTAACTTGGGGTGCAATTTGCACACATCTCAAATACAAGTCTACAAATGTAAGTAGTTTTCCAAAAAGAATTAATAGAGATTGTTGAGTCACGTACACAAGGACATGAAGATTTCATTAAAGCCCAAATTTGTGCAAAATTATTGAAGTTCCACAAAATTTAGATAGCTACAACAAAATATAGACACAGACAACATAAACATACATGTCCCTAGGATTGTCATGGAAAATATAGCTAGCCAATGAGATACATTTCATGTGGGATGTGCTGCTTCAGCTAAACTGACATTCCCAACTAGGGTCCAGTAACCACCTTCTTTATACACTTTTTTTCCCATTCTACCTGAACATGTCCATTTGATGCTTCCTTCTCTTCCCCTCTCAGCCATGTATCATATTCTGGAGAACTTTGTTTGGTATTCTGGCTTGTTAACTAAACTTCTGAGGAAGCCATAGGTAATTTTTACTGCTTTTGTGGGGAAAAAATACCTACATTTGGCCAAGTTATAAGCCTTTGAAAACTTTTTCCACAAATGTGTTAGTTTATCTCCTTAATTATTCCAACAGTCCATATGCTGTGAATATGCTTCAGACCAGCACTGCAAGGACTGAGCAGGAGTTTGCCTGCAATTATCGCTGCAGGCCGCTATGGCACCAGACACAGAAACTAAGAGCTTGTCTACACTGGGGGTAGGTTTGTAATTTGATTTTAGGCTGCTGAATTACAGAAGGTGAAGGCGAGTGATCACACCAGATTGCTTGCTCAGGGTTTCACATCCCCACTGTTCACATTACTTCCTTGCATTGCACTGTGGATAGTAGGTTCAGGGGCTTGTAAGGAGGCAGTCAACTTCCACTCACTTCTCCTCCCACCCCCACCCCCAAAGGAAAAAAACAAGAAAAGTTTTCCTTACTGTTTCTTTGCCACAGGCAGGATAGACAGGGATAGTGCTTCAGGCAGAGAGAGGAATTAATTGAAAATTTGCAGCAGGGGAGGAGCTATGTTGTCATGGTAAAGGGATAGGAAAAACCGGTTGAGCTACTCTCTGGCTACAGGGACCTAAATTAGAATTGTAGATTTTGACCTCAGTGCTACGCTACTTGCAGGGGTGGTGGTAGTAGATGTTATAATTATAATAAATGTATATAGATATATAGATATAGATATATATAGCTATAGATATAGCTATATATAATATATATAGATATAGATATATATATAATTATAATATAGCTCCATACTTTTTTTGAATGTATTGCTCTGACAGTGGAAATACAGGCTGCAGAAGGACGAGATAAGCAGCATTATGTCAAACTTCACTGTCATTGTAGACCAGCCCTCAGAGCAGAGGGACTCTGTTACTTATGCTCTCAACACACTTATGACAAGCTTGATGGTGTGTAGGATTTGTTAGCTCTAACCATCTGGTACTGGCCATTACTAGAGACCCGGTGCCAAACTAGATTTACCAATGGTCTGGCTTGGCATGGCAAATCCTATATCCCAGAGCAGAGATTAATATGCAACTGATGTATGGATAAAATATTTCATTTGGAGCTGTATTCTAATAAGTAAACTGAAAGTCATTCTTTTTTATTTTGTCGTCTTTATGTTACTAACAGTCATTTTGGTGAATAGCAGTTTCATCTTTAATCCAAAGGCATTTGTTTGCCATATTCTGTATTCAGTTTTGAAAAAAAAAATTCTATTAATAGCGGATAGGATTTATGAAATTGTAAATATGGCCATTTATTAGGTGCTATCTGCTGGAATGTTTCCATTTTACTGTAGTAGGTCTAATGCTTATGTGTTAATTTCACAAATTTCTATCCTGAAACATCTTGAGCTTTTATAATTTGAAACAGCCACTATTGTAATATTTTCAGTGGCAGCTGATATAAAGTACGCATACTCCGGCGTATATATGAATTTTATTAGAGCTATTTGGATGTGCATAGACGTCTGTTGGTAACTGAAAGAAAACTGGAAAATGTTAGCAGATGTCTTGTCCTGAAAAGATAGCAGGGGGAAAAAATAGTAGTCAAATTATGGGAAAAGACATACGATGTCCCTCTTCTGCTGCCAACCCTGCCCCCCCAAAATCTGCCTACATAAAGAGAGGAGCTTGGCTTTATAGTTTTATGACACAATTAGACAAACTTTAAACATGTTCTAAGTTTCCCTTTATTGTGTAATCATGAAGATGGTAAAAAATTAATGTGATATTTTAGTGAGTGCTAAGTGAGCTTTCATAACTTGCTAATTGATGGACTAATTTAAACTGACACTATTCTCGACGAGTTCTGAACTCTATTTGCTCTCTTTGTTCACTTGTGCTTATCTCCTAGGAAGTGCTGAGCATTTTCCAATTATCAGTACCATGTATGGACCAATTTTGATGAGAATAAAAATAGCAGCATATCCCTTCCATTCTTATCATACATTAGATAGCTAATGTGTGTGAAAAATATATGTATGCAAAATTCAGGTAAATAGAGTGGTTCAATAAAGGAAGCCTCTAGCCCCAAATGTGTTTGGGTTGGGAACAGTTGTAATTAGATGTAACTTGGTTTATACACGTTTTGACCTGCTATTGTGCAAGGGAAACCAAAACCTTTATGGGGGGCTTTAAAATTTCATCTCCAGTCAATGGCCAAATCATGCTAGCCTGGACCAATGTTTTAAACAAATTTGAATGGCTATTGTACTGTAAACATCTTAGATTCTCCTCTTCTTTTGACATATGCAATACATGGGTAGACTATTCGAGTATCAAGGTAAACATTTTCAAGCTAAACAAACAAGGAGTCTTGTGGCACTTTTAAAGACTAACAAATTTATTTATCACATGAGCTTTCATGGGAGAAAATCCCACTTCGTCAGATGCTTGAAGATGGAGAACGTCAAGTATCTGACAAGGTAGGATTTTCTCCCACAAAAGCTAATGCCAGAGGTAGGCAACCCCCAGCATGCTTGCCAGTGGTGGCACACATGCCTATTCTGAGTGACACGCAGGAGTCCTGGCCTGCAGCTGCTTGCCCTGGCTGTTTCTACAAAGGTTCACATGCAAGTAAACGGTTCCTTGCAAACAATGGTGTAAAAAACATCCGATAAACAATATCAGCATGTTACCAGAGAGAAGTAGAAAGCAGACAGTTTGGATTATTGTTTCACCACAGTTTGACAATCTTAAATTGAAGTGGAAGGTTAGAAACTGGATAGTAACTGAGTTTGGGATTTTTTTTAGCAATCAGTTTCCTTAATAGAAGTGAGCAACCTGCCTTCCTAAGGAAAGCGTTGACAATCTCAACCAACAGTGGATCCAGTACTTCCCCGCTTGCCTTCATCAGCTGGGGAGACCTGGATCCAAAGGGCAGGTTGTAGTACAATGTATCTTAAGAGCCCAAGCGAGCAAATCTGGCCTAAACTCAAGGAAAAGTGACCTGCATATATGACTTCAGATGCTTCAGTCTGCATCTGCTCATTTCATTTCCAAAGTGACATGAATTTTCTTTGTTCTGGGGGAAAAACTTGCGTCAGCCACCAGATCTGAAGACAGTTTAGATTAATCAAACTGTCCACTACTCAGAAGAAATCCACTGATTGAAGCTGATGGGTCATTTAATTCTTGTGTTGTTCAAAGCTGCTTGCTTGACTAAATTCATAAATGATAAATACAGAACTTCTGAACATGAGACTAGCCTTGTCATTATATATATATATATGTATATATATATATATATATATGTATATATATATCAGTATTCTTGGATACTGTGTGATAGGTAATTGCTAATTTTCTGTACATCTCTTAAGACTCAGTGTTACAGATTTTGTCCAAGTGTTTGTGAATTTAGTTACAAATATGGGCCAGTTGCATAGAAGAGCAGAATTAACTGAATTTTACTTGTATGTAAGAAATTATTGAAATGGAAAGGAAACAAAGGTATTTTATCTGAACTTAATTTAGAGTCTCCACGCAGATGTGTATAAAGGCAAAGCAAAGATCTGAAACAAAGAGAAATCAGTTTATTTAAGAGCAAATAAAACAAATTTTGTGGCCCTGGAACTTTGTTAGTTTCTGAAAATAAAAAATGAAGCCGGATTAAGGAATCAGGTCAGTAACTGCCTGGAGAAAAAGAGCTCAGATTTTGTCTCGATTCTCTGCCAGTAAATATTCCAGTCTGGTCTTCTTGCAAAGCGGAAACCTTTAGAGCAAAGCATCCAACCTTAAAAGCTCCAAATGATTTCGGTTAGACTGAAATCACAAGTAGATGACTTTGATGGAATGTTCTTTTTCTTTTATTGAGGGATTTTTGGTAGATGTTTCAGTTTATTGATAACATCAATTATAGCTTAGCAGTTGCAGCGAAAGGGCTAAAAAAATTGACTGGATTTGCAAATAGAAAATGTGTCCCCCACAATTTTTGTGTTAGCATCTCACTTTCAGGGCTGAAAGTAATTATTTTTTCACTCACTTCTTCATGCCATTTCCCCATATTTAAACAGTTTCGTTCTCAGATGTTTGGACTTCTGGAGTCTTTGGTCCACTCACTTTTAGTTACATTATTGTCCAGAAAAAGTCTGTGGTAGCATAATAGCTTCTGCCAAACATCCTAGTCTACATACATTTCATCAATTTTCCTCTCACTGAGGTATTTTCTTTTCCATTCTGGAAAACTAACCCTTTATTAGCAGTTTCAAAAGTCAGTGATTTTCTGAACTGTGCAGTATTGTGTAAGTTTTGGCGCCCACAATAGGAAAAAATGAATTTCTTTCATATTGGAAAAAGCCTTGTAAAGGAAAGAAATAAACACATTCATTTCACATGAACGTGTCATACAAGATTTAAGATTTCATATTCAGTGCACAGATTAGGAGAAAACCTGAATTCTTTCCATATTTCCAACTACATGATTCTAGTTAATAAAGATTTAGAGCCTGATTCTTCACTCACATTGGCGTATATTAGTCATAACTTAATTGATACCAGTGGAGTTACCAGTGTAAAGTGAAAGAAGAATCTGTCTGTCTGGCTATAGATATTTAAGAGCTCTTCAAAAGTTACTAGTCAGATGCAGCTTATTGAACTACAGGTACTCATTACCCATGCAGATATATCCCTTTAAGCTTTAAATTCACTTCTAAAATAATATCCAGACTTACTAGAATTACATAAAGGATGAGTCTAAAATTACATAAAGGATGAGTTCAGATAGGTAACTAGAACTCTGGATATTTATGTCAGGGACTGAGCTTCAGATTTTTGGGTGTGACTTCTTACAAGGTTTCTGATTGAGGCGGTGATCCAAAGAATAAGCTTTCTGTAGGTGTTTTAATGTATATGTTTTTGTTCCAGTACAGAAAAAATACATGAATAAAAATTTTTCTTTAAAAGTTTAAATGTTCTTGAATTTCAGGAAAGGCTCTCTTTTGTATGAAGTTTCAGGTTAGTTCATGTTTCAGTGGACCTGAACAGGCGCACCTATCATTAATTCTCTAAACATTTTCTCTTCCTTCTGACTTCACATTTCTTCAGTTCTGATTCTTCAAACTTAGTACAGGTGGCTATGCCTACACTGACAGTTTCAGTTGATTTAAGGAGGCTTAAGTCGACTTAAACTAAGCCACGTCCACACTAGGCTTTCATTAAGTCGACTTAAGAAATTTCTTAAGTTGACTTAATGAAAGCTTAAGTCAACTGAATAAGAACCACTGGGTAGGTTGACTTAAGCCTAGGTTGACCTAAGCCCAGTGTGGACACATAAGTCCTCTTTGTTAAGTCGACCTAAAGGCAGTTAGGTTGACTTAACAAAGTGGACTTAGTCCACATCCATGGACAGCACTTTGTTAAGTCGACTTAATAAGGTCGATTTTAAGTCACGTTAAAGTCGACCTTATTAAGTCGAGTTAACAAAGTCGACCCAACTTTTTGTAGTATAGACATAGCCGGTGTGTCTAAAAATGCAATATAAGGTTATTGAATTGAGCCTTAGTAGATTGGCATCCAAGGTAATGCAGAAGCACAGTTGGACAATGACATTCCATACATCGACCACTATGGTTTGTGTATAGAGAATGAGATTGTCAGTACAGTTGGCTGGAGAATAATAGCTATGTTTTGTGACCACTTTTGAGGTTTCAGCATTTGTTTTTTGTTCTGCATTGAAATGGAAACAAAACCTTTAGCAAAACTGAATTGTGTCAGAACTTCTTTTGTCAGATCAAAATTGTGAGGTTTTTTCATTTAGGACCCTCTAGCTTTGGAAACGACCTGAAGTACACTCCAGACTCCTGAAACCTTCTCAGCAATATTTTCATTAAATCAACATGTCTCCAGAAAACATTTCAGTTTTAATGTTTTGCTGAAAATGTTCCAACCAGCTCTAATTATCAGCACTAATTCAGTCTTGATTAATTGGAAGTATTCCTTTCTAGTTCTAATAATCTTTGTAAGAGGCAGTGTTTGGAAGAGGGCTAATGCTTCACAGTCTTGGGTAAAACTAAGACTAATTAACTGTTACCATGGGGAAACTACACACTGAATCACTTTGATGTGTCAGCCAATAATTCTCTGACAATACGCTAGCTCACTGAAGGCTTTAATACGGTATGTTTGTGCTCAGTTTATTCAAGTTGCTCTAGTAAATTTCCTCAAGGATTCATAAGATTGATTATCTATTCATCTAAACACATGTTTAGGTATAAACTCAGATTCTTTTCTCAAAGTCATCATGTTAGTTCTAGGTGTATCCCTGGACTTTTAAGTGACCCATTAGGGAAGGACATCACTAGTGGGCAGGGAGAAGGGCAATTTTAATCAAGAACTGGATCGAGGTGAGGGGAAGCCATCAGAGGATGGTGAAGGGGGTAACAGTAGTCATTTAAAAGCATTTTGGTGGCTGCTTGACGTGAAATGAACTACTGTTGTTCACATGCTGTCTGAAAGTCACTCTCTTTTGGAAATATGGAATTAAGAACATTCAAGCAGTGATTCTGATTTGGTTGAGAGGATTGGGCTTTGATCAGTAGGTTTTGTTTTATTGTTACCAACTTGAGTCTTTTAGAGTGTTTGTCTTGTAAACAGTTTTGATCAAATTTAGTCTCTCTGTTTACCTCACTAAAAGAGATAGTTAGAAGCTAAAACTGTTTTAACTGTATTTATTCTGTTACATCTTCCACCTGTTTAAATGATCATATACAGTATTTCTAGGAGATATAGCTTCTTTGCATTGGTTTGCTGATCTATTTGATGAACATTTTCTACATACTGCCAAGCATCCTGCATATCATATTTAAATTGACTTCCTTTTTACTAATTTCATGAATTATTGGTGTTGTGAGGACCGGTCCACCACTGTGCTTCACACTGTCTCTATAGGCTCAAGGCGGGGCCGGGCACACAGTCTCTATGGGTTGAGAATAGGGTTTGGGAGGGTCTGCAGGTCAACTCGGCTCCACTGCGTCTGAGCCCAGGCTCCTATCTGAGGCTGGTCGGGGCCTGGGGTGGGGTCAAAGAGGTCCTTACCGCAACACGCTGGCGCCACTTCTGGGGCCTCCGTTGCTGGGTCCTTATCCCTCGATGTCACTGCTTACCCCTGTTCCTGGTGGTAGCTGGGTGTCCTCCTCCTCATTGGGGTAATCCCCAAGGGGTAGGTTGCAGAACCCGTCAATATAATCTGAAGGTGGCAGATCCAGCAGCTCGTTGGGGCTGTCCGCAGACAGTAACTCCTCCAGGTCGGGGCCTGCCTGGGATTCCTCCACATCCTTGAAGGCCAGCAACTCCTCTAGGTCATAGGATTCTGGGAAAGCTGCTGGCCCCTGAGGGTTCAGTGCTGGGTGGTGTGTCAGCAGGCCCCCACCTGCAGGCAGTTCTTCCCTCGGGGCCGGGTCCCAGGCCGCAGGCAGCCCTCAAGGAGTCAGAGGGACGTCTTTCCCCTCGCAGAGCTCTGCCTGGACTGAGCGGACGGGCCTTCCTTTTAAACTTCCTGTCCCGTCCTTTGACTTCCAGCCTGATGGGCGGACTGGCTCAGGTCCCACCCCCTTGAGGCTCATTGGTTCGGCCCCCTGTCTCTCAGAGATGTCCTCCGTCCCGTCACTACAATTGGCTACTAAGGGAAGCTCTAGAATTACTAGCCATCTGAAAACTCTTTTTTTTTTTCATATTCATGAGATGGATGAGTATGGAAATTGGCAGAAAGCCGCACTTCTGCTGTTCTTTTCTGCTTTACTTAGCTGTCAATATATAGGGTCCATTTTCGAAGCTACTCTTTTGTACTTGGCATTAGAATGACATTGAAAAATACTGTCTACACACACTATTATATTGTAGTTGCTGTAGATTTATGATATAGTATGTAATTGGGGACAGAGGGGTACCAATATACACTGGTGCAGAAAACTCCAACTTCAAGGTTAATTCCTGTTCTAAATGGCAGAATGGGTTAAATGCAATAGGATTGATAGAAGTGGGAGATAACTTATTTTAAGAGCTTTCATAGTTTCAGTACAGTACAATCCCTACTTATTTGCTGTATTTTTTGACCATACAACATCTGTCTGCTGATAGATTCTCACTTCCTGGAGTGTTTTGCCTTAAGGAGAAACCCATATCCTGTGTTAGAAGCAATTTCTTTTGAAATACTAGTGTGGAGAACTTGGAAAGGTTTGATTTATTTTTTATGAAAAAATGTGACTCAGTTTCCCCCATTGCATTCTATTGTTACTTACATGGGCGAAGGGATTAACCTTTTTTTCTTCCAGTGAGAAGATATGTCAGAAGCATGGGAAATGTTAGACACTTGTATTGAGGTGTACGGGATGCTATAGGCACATAGAATATACATGGACGTTTTCATCGATAAGTGCAATATGCATCTTTGTCTTCCTGGTTTGCTGGATTGGTTTCCTCTGGAATCTGAGGTGGCTTACGGCTGATTAATGTAAAGTCCCACTGCTGGCTGTGTGGATACCCAGACTTTGAAGATTTCCTCTGAGGAAAGGGGCATTGATTTGTTGTATTTGTTTCAGGAGAACTGGGCAAAAAAAAAGCCCCAAACTGTATAAAGGGTCAGCTTGAATGGAGTTTGACCTACAAATAGACTTGAGTCTTTAACCAAGAGGAAAAAAAGCCCTGCTGGAAGGGTTGACAGGACTTTGAAAACCTATCAATCTTTTTGTAGAAGATAGGTGACACCCGACAAGCTTAGCATGCATGTAGACTCTTTACTGTTTTATAATATATTTTTTCTGTGGTGCTTTTGTCGTAAATAAATGTACTGTGTTTTATGAAAGCTGGCTGATCGTTGGAAAATGGTCAAAGGCCCATGAGAGTGAGTGCTGGATTAAAGTCAGACCTGCTTGAATGAGCTCTGGGGTTGCAATCATAAATTTCTGGTCTAGAGGGTTCCAGCCCAATGACAATTAGATGACTGAGACCAAAAGGGGTGCCCTTGAGAAGAGCAGGATGGGAGCAGAGCTTTGCCTGAATACCTTTCCTTGCATATCGCATGACAGAACAGCTTATGTATGTGTATCTGAAAAAGCTGGTGAGAAAAAGTCACATTAAGGCTACCGTAAATACTAACATGATATTGAGCAAAGGGTATTGTGATCCTGCTTTATCGCTGAGCTACTCCTGGGTGGGGATAGTTTACGTTTCTTTATCACCCTGCCTAGAGAATTGCAATTTGCCTTCATATTTGTACAAGAGTGTTTTCTTGGTTCAGATTTTACAGGTATAAGGAGAAACCATGTACTGAGATCTGCAAAGTAAAATGAGGCCAATACTGGCAAAAATAGCAATTTTTTTCTTGGCTCATTTAGCATTCAGTTAGAATCTGAGCCCAGTAGTAGAGAGAAAGACACCGCTTAGCATAGCCAATTTTGAAAGCTTCACTTGTGAGAAATGTTAATCTGGGTTGAGTCAGAGGTTATACATCTGTTCATATTTTTATGTCCATTTCATTTCACACATCTCAAAGGACGAGGCTCAACAGCTCAGTTATCAGAGATCGATATTTCTTATTCTCTTCCCCAACACACCTCTAGATTGACGATTTCCTCACCCAAGTTCGGTCAGCCTCAGTGTCATTAGGTCACGTTAAACATTCAGCTAATTTTGTGCAACTTCCTATTTTCATTGGGGGAAAACCAGGGTTGGATTCCTGTTTTTCTTTTAAATGAGTGAGAGAGATCAGTCTCATCTGGGACCTCATGCTCAGTGCCGATAGCCACTGCAGAAGAGAAAAAACAGCTTATCTCTTTAAATATTATCCCTTGAGCTGGGAGAAATGGCAGCTTCCTCCCCACATTTCTTTCCCTGTTGTGGACGTAATAGCTTTGGAGCTCAGATTGGTACTGGGTTGGGGAAAAAAAGTAGACTTCATCACCATGAAGGAATCCCATTCTGTAAGAACCCCATTTCCAGAGTAGTAGGGTAGAATATAGAACATTGCCTGGAACCACAATCAAAGGAAAGGGAGGGGGCAGGAGGAAGACTACAACACAGGGACCCCATTCATGTGCACAAGGAGATGGGAGAACCCTCTGCCTTCGAAAGCCCGGGTTTGTTTAGCAGAGAGAGAATTGCAAGATCTTCCATCCCACAGAAGCCAAGGCTCTTTTCTTCCATGCCTGTCTCACCTGGTATTTGACTCGTGTTCCAGCTCTCCCCATGGAGTAGGAGCACCTTAAACAGAGCCTGGGGGACACTAACAAAGAGGGGAGGATAGAACCACCAAAGGAGAGGCAGTAGTAGAATTGGTGAATTGGGAGGAAATCAGGATAACGTGTGTACTGTAGTCAAGGGGAGGAAGAGAACGAATGACAGAAACTTCGTTCAGAATTACATTCACTTTGGAGGTTAGAAGGAAATGGGAAGATAGAAAAATGGATTGAGATCACATTTTCTTAGTCCTCCTGTTGTTGTCCTGCAGCTTTTAACAGTTATTTTAAAAAATAGTTGTAGGTAACTCATTTTGGGTCTGTAATTCAGACAGGGCAATTGACAAGGAAAATCGAGGTAGACGAGATTCAACACATTTGACCACTGGAGTTATTGACAAGTGCCAATGAGTGCCTTGTTGTATCAACCCCCAAGCATACCAAAGGATGGATTTCAGAGACGGCAGTGCCATTTAGACTGTGGCTGACAGCAATCAAAAAGAGGAGAAAATATCTTGGAGGGACTCAAATTGTACTGAAGAGAAACAGCATTTCCAAACATGAACAATCTTCAGTGCACTAAGAAATTCTTTTTTAACATGTCTGTCTATCAGTGCATTTTAATTGGTATTGCATCTGCTGGAACGGTGCTAGTGCTCTGATGAGATTTATGCTCAAATCAGCCTCAGCAAGCTGTTGACAGAACTTCCCACTATGCTATGTTTGCCAAACCAATCAAAGGGACCAAAGGAACATTGGTGGCACAAATTAATTTTTGTGATTGCCAGAACAACACATAACTGCATGCAGACAACGAAGCAATGCAGGTTATCACAGCACAGTCATCTAATAACTTGTGACACCTCTGGTATTGACTTCTAAAACCTCTATCTACCTTTGTCCCAAATATCCACGTTACAATACTTTTTCCTGCTTTCCAGGTTCTATTTGTCATCTAATGCCTAAAGATTTATGTCGTTTCACTCGACTGGCATTCTCTTGTTTCTGTTGTCCTCTTAGCTTTAGCAACATGGGAGGCAGAGTTGACTGCTGGTGTTGGGTGTGTTTGAGGATTGCAAATGTATGGGGAAAACCAAAGGAGTGGAAAACAAGTTTAGGGTCTTTTGAGGCTTAGGTAGAGACTAAGGAAGAAGATCTTGGGAGCTTGTTTGTTGTTGTTGAAATAGTAGTAGTTGTTGTAATAATAAAAATAATGGTGAAGTGGGGAATGGCTGAGTGCCCAGGTTGTGAATAGAAATATTATCTTAACCTATAAAACCATTTCTGTCAGCTGCAGGTTGGCTGCTTTAAACAAGTCTAAGTGTGTTAGTTACAATGTTCTGTAGAAATTTGCTGCTTTATTCCTGGCCATGAATCTAGACGAACAGAAGAAATGATGAATCAGTTTGGTTTGCCATTGTTTTATCTGATAGACAGAATTCCATTCTCAGGAAAAGATGTTGCAACATATCTGTTCAGTAAAGACAATGGGTTTACATATCAGATATTTTCTTTAGCTTTCAAAAGAATTAATCAAAATGAACCATAACTCAGGGCGCCATTCAGAAATTAGGTGAAAAAGGAAGAAAAATATTTTGATGGCTGGCTGAGCTTGGCAGCTGTGAAAACCAAGCAGGATTCTTTGTGGCAAAATCAAAAATATTCTCCCTGTCCTGCATAAAATCTGGGGCTCTGCCCTGGTTGATTGGTTCATATTGCAGTTGATGAGCAATCAGTTGCTGTGTGCAGGAGGAACTGGGGTTTCATGAAGCCTGCTCAGGATAGTGGTATTCCACAATGGTTGTTGGGACTGCTCTGCTGAATACAAAATCTTGCACTGGGACGTTCTGAGAAGTCAAAAGAAGTTCCTCTTGTTCTCAGATATGGAGCAGTGTTAGTGATGTGGTATTGGGGACTATGCCTTTAAGGGCTGGGCTTCCGAGACAGAGAGTCTGTGAGGGGCATTGTGAATTTAATTCTTGTTATACACAGTCTTTTGGAACCAGACCAAGAACAAAGGAGAACTCTTGAAAACTCCATAAGCAGTGAATGATCACTGAACACCACATGGAAACAGGAGTAAAAAGGAACTAAGACAATACTCTGAGTGGAAGAATGGAGCAGTAAAAAGCCCCTATCAGTGCTGAAACTCTCTGGAGATGTGGAAGACAATTGTCCAGCCATACCAGAAAAAAGACAGGAGTTGGTAGCTGTGGTTTAATTAGGCTGCAACTTTGTTCACTTTAAATATCTGAGAGTACCTATGAATTGGACATTGCAGGTTGTCATTGTTTCCTTAATTCTTTCTACATAATCCCCAGCCCTGGTGCCAGCCATCTTATTGCTGGGGTCCTACCACCCTCCTCTCATGTGAGGAAAGGGGGCTTTAGAAGAGGAGAGTTGGCTTCTTGCTGCATCAGACCATAGGAGCCTCTGATCCCACTTTCTGAGCTTCCTGAGGGAAAAATTTCTTTCCAATCCTTTTCCAATCCATTAACTGTATGCCTTTCATAACTGGTATCCACATTGGCTAATTGACCACAAATTTAATTAAATTGTGAGATTATATCCTAATCTGCTACCCCCACCATGGTGAGTTCCAAACTGCTGTGGGGAAGGTGAAACCCCTCCCCACCCTCAGCCTTGGCCAGTCTAGTGATGAGGGAAAAATTCCTTCCCAATCCCCAAGAAAAAGGGCATATAGTGGGATACACATAGCAAATTGTGAAGGGACCTAGTCCTTTCTTGGATTACATGAGATGGAGGGGGTGTACTGCCAGCATGACTCAGGTGAAAAGGGTTGCTCAGGACTGCACAGAGTATAAATAACCCCCCTACCCCCCTTCTGGTCAGCAGGAAGCAGTGATTCCTTTCTCTCTCACTCCCCTAGGTGTGGTCCAGCTGCTTCCTGCTCTTCCCTGCTCCACCCTTGTAAATATTGCCAACCCATCTGTTTTGGGAGGAACCCTAAAAGGGGCAATAGTCCTGTTCTTTCAGCCAGCTGGACAAGAACCCATCACATCAAACTGCAATGAGCACTCTGGAGAAGGTTTAAAGAGTGTTTCACTCTGTATCTCCATGCAATAGGTGCCAGCAGGCAAAATCAGAAGGTGGCCTTATTACTGACACTAGCTGGTTTCAGAAGTACTTTGTGTTTAACAGTTTTCAGTTATTCAGGCAGAGGAACTGTGAACTGTATTACAGAAATTTCAAATGTATTGTACGGAATGCAAAAAGAAACTGATAAATTATTTTTACAAGAAAATACAAAAAGGTGAAACCATAGAAGAGCTTATGATTGATATGAAGTTGAAGAAAAAATCTTTGCAATGTTGTTGTGTTGAGTCCCTGATAAGAGACCTGGATTGAGACCTGGAACGAGACCTGGAACAAAAAAGGCCATGTCTATGTTCAAAATGCTGCATCGGCAGGAATAGATTGAGCGGCCAGGATAGACCTACTCAGTCGATCCCAGAAGTGCTCTTGTGTTGATGCAATAACTCCACCCCTCCAAGTGGAGTAAGGCTGCATTGACAGGAGAGCATTGCCAATTGATGTTGTGGAGCGAAGACAGTGAGGTAAATGAGAGTAACTAAGTTGATGGGAGATACGCATTCTGTGGCACAGGATTGCATATCTCCTGTCGACATAGCCCCGTAGCATAGACCAGGCCTAAGAGAGACTACTGTATGACCAAGAATTAACCCTTGATAAAGCAATTAGAGTTTGAGAAGCAAAGGAAATCATCTAGTCCAGAATGAAACTTGTAGAGGGTGGGCAGTTCTCTGATGCTGTAGACATGACAGAGAATCCAGAATGCTACCAAAAAAGAGACCTGAGGCAGGAAGTATGCGTAACTCAGTTGGAGTCCTGCAAAAACAGCATATGCAGCTGCACACATTGTGGCAACCAAAACAAACCAAGTCAATGCCCATTATATGAAAAAGATACAGGAATTGCAGGGGATTTACATCACTTTGCAAGTTTGCAAGCACCAACAGAGTATGCACACTGTGGACAAATATAATGACAGCACCACTAGCTCAGATAAATTCTTCACAAGAGCAACTGCCTATGTTGCAGCAGAGGACGGTTGGACTATCAACCAGACATTTATTTATTTCAAGTTAGTCTGTTGCATTAGTTGGTCAGTATTCCAACCTTGCTCAGGCTGGATAGCCAGAAATTTAGTCTGCTGTGGCACAGTGCTAGTTATCTGATGTGTGTTCACTAGTGCAATTTGCACTCACTTGTAACCCAACTCCAGGCAGGTCTAGTACCTCGGATCCTTGAGATCTTTTCTCCAAGGTTGGCTCAAAGCAGTAGCTTTCTCCATCTCTTCATGCTCCCGCCCCCAGCTTGAATTTGTTCACTACCCATCCTTGGTGAGCACATCCATGTCCTTCCATCTGTGTTCCAGGCATAAAATAGTCAACTCCGTTAATTTTCTCAGATTTGGCCCAGCTGAAAGACTAATTATCAGTGGTTTGCTGTCAAACTGGAAGGGTGTATCTCGAGGGGTTTTACAGGGGTCAGTGCTGGGTCTGGTACTCGTTAATATTGGATAATGAAGTGAAGTGAATGCTTATAAAATTCTGGAGATTACACTAACCTGAAAGGGGTTACAAGCAATTTGGAGAACAGGATGAGAATTCAAAACAAACTTGACAAATAAGAGAATTGGTCTGAATCAGCAAGGTGAAATTGAATAGAGATAAGTGCAAAGTGCTTCACTTACAAAAGGAAAATCAAATCAGAGCTACAAACCAAGAAAACACTGGGTAGGTGGTGTTACTTTTGAAAAGGATCTGGAAGTTGTAGTGAATCACAAATTTAATATGAGTCAACATGATGCAGTTGTGAAAAAGGTTCATATCATTCTGGGATATATAAACAGGAATGTTGTGTAAGACATTGGAGATAATTGTTCCCACTCTACTCATTACTGGTGAGACCTCAGCTGGAGTACTGTGTCCATTTTGGCAATGCGCATTAGAGATGTGGGCAAATTGTAGCATGTCTAAATGAGAACAACCAAAATGATAAAAGTTTAGGGAACCTGATCTCTGAGGGAAAGCTAGAAAATGTGGGTATGTTTCATTTTGAGACAGGAAGACTAGAGGAGGGACACGATAACACATACGTTAAGGGAAGATATAAAAAGTGATCAGCTGTTCTCCGTGTCCACTGAAGTTAGGCCAAGAAATAATGGACTTAATCTGCAGCAAGAGAGATTTAGATTAGATATGAGGAAAATATTTAAAAGTTTAGCATTGGAATATGCTTCCAAGAGAAGCTGTGGCATCCTCGTCTTTGGAGGTTTCTAAGGACAGGGTGGACAGATACCTGTCAGAGCTGGTCTAGGTTTACTTGATCCTGCTGCAGGGAGCTGAGCTAGATGATTCTTCCATGTTCCTATCAGTTCTACATTTCTCTGATTCTATGAACTATCAAGAGTTATATCTGCCAGTGACATGCAGATCCTGTGGCTTCTGCTTTCTGACCCACATTCTCAGTGCGTGGGGGACACATCTCATAAAACTGTTCCAAGCCAACAAATTAGAGACACAAGGTGGAGGATGAGGTAGTAAAGGTATTACCTCACCCACTTTTTCTCTAATATCCTGGGACCAGCACAGCTATACCACTGCATACTAAAGTGACAAAGACATACAAACCATTTAGGACAGTGATTCTCAATCCTTCCCACCCTCACCCCTCTGTTTTCTAAATATTTCAGCATTCATAAAGGAAAAGCCACAAAAACACAAGGAAAATAGAAAAGCTCTGCAACTGTCACTATTCTTTTATGCTCAGATAGTGGGTAAATCAGTATCAGTCTTGTCTGGTCTTTAAAACCTGTATCCAATCATTACCTGATTATTATTTAAGACTTTAGATTAGGTCTACATTACTAAATTAAGTGACAGCATTGTCAAAGTTTTGGCACTGTTCTTTGAACATTTGCTTTTATCTTTTTTGGATCAACAAACATTTTTTTCATATTCTTTTTATTAAATTTCTTTAAAAGTACAATATCACACAAGCTTGTTCTTTTCTTTAAAAAAACCTGTAGAGGAGCACTTAGTATAAAACTGTCTGGTTTATACTTTGTTGCAAATTACCTGTTTTTGAAATTCTACCCTTTTTTTCCAAAAATGAGGAAGTAAGCTACTGTAACTCTTTCCAGTAACTTCTATGTAGGCATTTTTCCCTTAAAAGAACAAGAATCCCTCTTCCTATATATCCTAAGAAGCTTGACGTTTTAGTTGCATATATTACACTGAATTAATTTCTTGCAAATATTCTCAAACTATTTTCTCTGGTGCCTAGACCTCTGGTTTGTTGCAGTGTGCTGGCTCTTCTTGGGTTCCAGCAAATTGAATGAAAATACAGCAAAAATACATTAAATAGATCTCCAATATTAATTTTCCATTTAAGCAATTCTTGTAGTTGCCACTATAGGAATATTATATAATCACAGCTGGAAAGGAAAGTGGTCTGTGTAATTGCACACGGGTAGGAGGGAAGTTCCTGAGACAGCTTCTCAAGATGTGGCTTACCCTGTGAAAAAGAGAACCCTTGATTTAGGGTCAGTCATGGTGTTTTTGTCAGCATCAATATGTAATGCACCAACTGGCCCTTGTAGGACTGTTTGAAATGGGACTACAATAATGTACACTAGGGATTTTTACTGTATGCCTACAGGGTCCACATGGATCCGTTAATATGCAACATGCTAGTGCAGACTAAAATTTACACCCTGCTGGGGTGTAAAAAAACTCTCTCTGCCCTACCCAGAGCAAAAATTCCTTTTCAGACTGAGTCAATTTCATGTGTGTGCAGACTTCTCTATGCCATTTGAAATCATTATCATTTGATTAGTAAATCATAATTTGTTATTCATAATTAGTTGTGCAACATTTCACAATGTTTTTCACTTCATTTAAAGGTGTGTGATCAATTGAAACATCATACTTATCTGAAAGTATTTTATTACAAGTAACAACTGAAATGCCTGTAACTGAAAGAGATGTGAAATGTTCCTTATGTTTTCATTTTGCTTGTGCATTTGACATTGTTTGGCATATCATACATTTTGCTGCTTTTCCTATCAAGTCTTAAAATAAAGTTCATCTATTTAATTGCTGCCCAGGCACCTGAGACTTTCAATATAAATACTGTTTATTGCTTATTTACTGATTGGGCTCTTTTCTCTGGCATCTGACATGACTGTCACTCTAGATTTAAACAAGTGTAACTGAGATCAGAATCTGACCCACTGTCTACCATAGTAGTAGGCTTTAAAAAGTACATTTAAGGAGTATTCATATGGCACATTAGCAAAATTGTTAACTTCTCTTGTATCCTGTCATTTCAGGTACCCATGTCATGGAGGGCTCTGGGCGAATGCTTGTAACTGCTGTGGGAGTGAATTCTCAGACAGGCATCATCTTTACTCTGTTAGGTGCTGGAGAAGAGGAGGAAAAGAAAGATAAGAAAGGTAATGCCTTCATATCACATCTTGGTGTTCTCAAATTATTCTTTATCAGCAAAGCACCCCTCAACTGAAATAGTATCTAAAGTACTGTATTTAGGGGGGCGGGGGGTTCTCTTTTTTTTTTTTTTTTTGGTCATTAGATATCTGAGGGAATACGGCAAGAACTATATATCCTTAATATATATGTCATAAATAAAAGTTTTTTCATTTTAATTTGCAAACTGTAGTTTGTGATCAAATGAAGGGAAAAATAAAGATATATATTCCCATCACCATATTTTAATATCTCACATAACTTTACACTCACCTAAATTTTGCCCAAATTTTGCTATCATACATTTCCATCTACATAATATTAGTCTTTGTAAGTCAGACATAGAAAGAGCACTCTTTTTTAAGTTTGAAAAATGAAATGAGAAAAGTTTGGCCCTTTTGGTGATATAAAAGATAGTGCCCGTCTTTGTAGTTCTTGTTATGGATTACCTTGCTAAGCACACTTCGTTCATAGATACCTTTTTAATTCTCAAGATTGACAGGACAGGAATACAATATTGGAAGAAAACCAGCCTAAGTGGCAGCAAGACTTAAAAGAGGGTATGATTTAACTTGAGGTGCCAGGCAGGCAAATCAAGAAGTCTCTTTAGATCTTGACCTTATTGTAGGATAAAGTCAGAAGAACTTACTAAGCTTATGGGCTACACAGTAAGCAGAAAATTGGTTTTTTAATGTCTTTCTGTCCAGGTTTATATACACAGTCTTCATTGTAATCTGTTCAAGTCTGGTTGCTGCATTTCTGGCCTGAGAGTAAAATTTTGTGGGGGTTTTTTTGTTTGTTTGTTTTGTTTTGGGGGGTATTTTATTTTTTAAGCTATCCTCATCTAGCATTTAGTTGTGTTTAAGAGTTAAGAAACACAATTTTTAGAAAATCTCACAATTTCATATCTTGTCAGTAATAAAAAAGCAATTACAACATCACCTAAAGATTTTACTTGACCTACATGTTCCTTTGGGATACCATTTCTTCTTCTCCTGCACTGCCTATTTTTACTTTCGAGGCTGCAGACAGGAAGAGCAGACTTGGATGGTTTTCAGGACCTAACATTCCCCATTTACTGACACCCGCCCTCTCACATTTTTATGAAGAGTGGCAGAAGGGGATTGTCATGAGGCCATAAGTGACTGTGCTCAAATCCACATTTCTACAAGATAACTTATTCTGTCTTGAGGAATGATTTGATGAGATTTGTACCACATAACTTCACACAGACATCCACAGTAAGCATTACACCGAATAAAGGCTAGGAGCATTAAAGAGAAAATATTTGCACTTTCCCAAGGTGGGTGCTTTCATTGCATGATGTTTTTTACCGCATTTATGGCCAAATCCGGCTTTTCTTGAGAACAGTAGGAGCAAAATCAGGCCTTTAACAGTAACACATTTCTGTTTTGACAGTCCACATTAGCAGGGCCAGGATGAGTGAGATATTAAAATTTCAAGACTTGTTTAGAGCTGACATAGATTGTCTGCAAAGACTGTTCGCTTTGGACCAAGGAGAACCTCTCTTTTGCAAATCTTCTTGCTCAATGTATATATACTGGTATGTATCCCAGTGCTATGTAGTCTTTAAATAAGAAGAAGCAAATCTGCCGTGGCAGATTAATGGAACACATAGCGATCCTAAAGAAACACTGAGGGGAGGGGCTTTTTGGAGAAATGCACATAATTTCATATAACACTCCTTAACTGTAATTGGAACTGCACAACTTCAACACCAACCAAATGCTTTCAAAATTCAGGCTGTTATGTTGCAAGCATGATTATGTAGGTCCAGGGGTATACCTGCATGCAGCTGGGTGTGAGAGTCAGGGCCGTATTCCCCAAAATATATGCTCAGTTTAAATGAACCTACCCTCTTCTGAAATCCTACCAAACGTGTGTTTATATTTCAGTTTTCTCTAGCTGTATACCTTTATGTTCATTAACATTTTGTGAAAATCATCATACAGGTATGAAACAGGTGGATGGACATCAGCTTCCAGGTAGAGTAAGAAATCTACCAAATCAGATAGAAGGATAAGGCTTTTTAGCTGCTGCCATCTGACAGATTGTGGTGGAAATCAGGGCTGAAAAAATCAGGGTTCAAAAAATTTTCCTTGAATGTTTTCTTCAAATTTCAAAAGTTGATTTCAGCTGATTTAATTTGAGCCATGTTTATTTTCAGCAAACATTTGAGTGCTCAAGTATTAATAGTACTGTAAATCATAATTTTAAGGTTAAATGCTCAATAATTAATGAAAAATAAATTATTGTATATTTAACTTTTAAATGTGCAGTTAGCTACCAGCACTTTTTGCTGTACTGGTTAATGAAAACATCCAGCTGCAGAAAAAATAAATGTAAATACTCAATACAGTATGAGTTATGAGCATTGTAATCAGACATGCAATTTGAAATTTACATGTATGTACTACCCGGTGAATTTCAAATTCTGTATTTCATTGTGTTCATTTTGCACTACATCCAAGTGAAACACCACTATTTACATCAGGTTGAATATCTCAACCTGCACAGTTTGAAATTGTCAGTTGTGGGCCAAGCCTCGGACCCCGAAGAAGTTCGAGTTTCAGAAAGGAGTAAAAGTGACAATGGTTTCTGTGGTAGAGAATCAAGCAACAGAAATTCATTGAATCCACTTTTTGTTATGAATTATTCCCTCCACTCTAGTGCAAATGAGATTTAACAATAATAAACAAAACCTTCAGGGAACTTTTCCTCCTTCCCTTCTGACGGAGCCTCTTGTCTGACCAGTTCCCGTGAAATGAGGATGATAGTTGAAATCTAAACTAGGATTTTATTTTCTATTATAAATCATTTTTAACAGAGAGGAAATTGAACAATGCCTAATAATTGTGTAAATTAATTATTTTAAACCAGGGACCAAATTTAGCAAGTTGCTATAGTTTGTATTTCCCCAAATTTCTGTATGTACTATTAAAAATGTAATCTATTTAAACCAGTGAAGCATATTAAATAAGTTAGCATAGCACACCTTTGCACCTACTAATTGTGTACATAGTAATATATTATACAATTTGAAAAATATAATATGGGCTTTATAAATGCATTTATTTAAGTCAAATTATATTTTAGCCGATTTAAAGACAACTCATTTGTCAATAAAGCATCTGTGTAAAGGAGCAGAGTTATAGAAATACATAGTACTATGTTTAGACAGTTGTCACCAACTCTGTTAACTGTGTTAAATGTGTCTTTCATATTTATTTTTTAAATATTCCACGTATGAGTTTTTTTTCTGACTTTGGTAACATCTTTGTAATAACATTCATTTTTAGACATTATGTTGCTTAATTTAAAACAAATCTTTTTTTGAGAAAACTAAGCTACACTAGCCCATAAATGTTATTGTTTCTGTCACGTGAATGTGTTCATATTATTTATTATTCTTTTTTATCCATTATTACTCAGTAGATTCTTCCCATCCCTCCTCCCACCCTCCTTCAGCTACAGATGGTGCAGCAGGTGCAAATGCCACTGATAATGCAAATGCCAGCTTAGTCAATGGTACGTCAAGAACACCTAGTTGTTTTATTTAATGGATTTCTCTCCTGAATATATAAGCTTTCCTCTTCCTCTTTGGACCTGCACAGATGTTGTATGTGCATGTGATTACCCTGTGAGAGCTCCTATTCCATATACTCTTCAGTAGCTTATAAGAGATGCCACAACAATATTATTTCACTAGCAGTTTACATCCTGTCTTCATGCTGAACTAAGAATGGGAGAGAAACAAGTAGGAGTTTTGATATGTCTTTTGCCATTAATTAAAAATGGCGATTAAGAATTTTTAAAGTATGTTCTGTTTCAAAAGCTTTAAAATAAGTAGCCTTTTCTTAACGTTTTTTGGGTCAGACTGCTCTTCCCATGCTTTTTAACATAGATTTGAAGCAGAGCACTAGTATACATTTCTTTTTACGTTCTTCTTTTCCAACAGGCACTCTCATAAGCACTCATAGTCTCAATGTAGCTTTTGGAAATAGTGCTGGGGTCAGGAATCTGGCTCAAATGCAACATGTAGCACCGTGTTGGCATCTTTTAAATAGTATTCTTAGCATCCTTTTGACAGACGTTATGATTGAAAAGAGAAACACTCTTATACCAATTTGTGTCCTTTGGCATAAATTGTTTAAAGGGCTGCTTTTTTTCTTTTACTGTAAGATACCATTACATCAGTTTTGATTTTAACATAGTACAGCTTCTTGACCCCAATTCTTAGCATGCTAATACCTTAGTAATACCTGTTGTGGTAGTCTAATTATAGTATTAAATATAATGGATAGATACAAGTTTAGTCTTTGGAATAGCTTTTATTTTTTATTATCATTTACATAGTGGAATCTTAATCTTAAATAGTGCACTTTTGGGCAACATAATCTGTTCCTTATAATTATGCGCTATTTACAACACCAGTGACTGTGATGGACTAGATCATTTCTGTTTTACATATACTATATGCCATTTGGAAAAGTGGAACCTCCAAGCCAATTTTTTTCCTCTGGTTGACAAAACCTTAGAGATAGAGAACCACTAAATTAATAATCAATGCTTCATTCTCTCTACCATGATGTGTTTTATTGCTTTAATAAATGTATTTGCAGTATATTTCATTTAAGGCAAACATATGCATAAGACAAAGCCTTGCTAGATATTTTCCTTTAATGCCCTAATGGACCAATACTGTATTAAAGGCTCAGTTCTTCAAGGTGCTGAGAATTCTGGCTCTGAAAAGGTTAGGCAGCTGCTTAAGTGCTTTGCTGGATCAAAGCCACAGTTTGAGCAATATGATGCAGGATTGAGCCCTATGTGATTCCATTTTAGCTTCTCTCTTTTGAACCCTAGTCATTTTTATTGAGCTGATACAGGACTGCTGTGTTTGGCCTGGTTCATTTCCACTTAGTAATTTGGTGGAGGTTGCAGTAATATTAAATCAATATTTCAAATCAAGTGGTGTATGAAATTCTTTTTCCAAGAAATTGTAGTCACTGTCCATGTTCATCCCAGAATTTTGGTTCCCAAAACCACAAACATCTTGTGTGATGCACAAGGTTAAAAAGGCAGATTCTATGCAGTTCATTCTATCCTGTGAATTTTCCCCATCTTCTTTTGTGATGCTTTCAGCTTCATTCCTAGCGAAAGATGGATAAGAACCCCAACCCCAGTTCAACATGCCTGCAGCATGTCTTCTGAGGAGAACCAAGACTGCAGAAGTAACGCATCTGCCTCAGATTAGGAATGATTTGCTTTGTGTGAGGCTGGTAGGGATGATTTCCAAGATTTGGCCCCCGTTTGTCCTATGGCTGTACCCTTTCCAGACACCAGTGATGGTGATTCACTTTTCAAAAGCAGTTACAATGGACCAATTTTTTTTTTAATTCAGTGAAATTCTAAAGCAAAAAAGTAAAAAGTTTACAAGACATTAGTTGGGAGTGGATTATCTATCTGTCAGTTTCAAGAAACATCCATGTGAATCTACTGTGCTCTCAACAGAAGATATCTTCAAACAAAAACGTATCTATTATAAATTAGGATGTGAAATAAATACAGTGTAGCACTGTTACAGGAAGTGCTGCTTGACAGGAGCTATACATCAACAAATTACAACAAGCAGATTATGGCACACCAATAATTATTCAGCTGTCAACGTAAATTCAAAACAGAAAAATGTGCTTTTTGCCTTGGTTGGATTTATAGTGACATAATGGTTACCACAGCATTCTTTTTATAACTATCACTGGTTAAGAAGTTATGCTTATAAATTCCAACAGTTCTTTTACTAATTTTCAGTAGTGAAAAACTGAGCCTGAATAATTGTTTTGTATTCTTTTTTTATAAATACATTTATTTATTTATTTTTAAATACAGAAAAGTGTAGATAGAAAGATGGACTTCTTTTTAAAAGTTTTGAATTTGAAATGTTTGTTTCCTGTTTTTGCCAATCTATATTAAAATAGGGAGAAAACAAAAACAAACAACCTCCCAAGTGTAGGTTGTGCAGAAAGAAAAGTAGTTCATAAGGACAATTTTCATTATATATTTTGTCAAAATATTTGTTATGAAGTCTTGAGGAGCAACAATGATTGCAAACATTAGGAAACTTGTTCGTCCCTGCGAATTAAAATTAAATAATCACTCAGCCACAGAGTTAAATAAGATTGCTCGTTTCCCAGTGATCTTACGTAGGGTCTTGCTTCAGACTAGTGGATTGATGAAGAAAATGGGGAGGTACTGGGAGGGACCTTGTCAAGCCTCCTAAGGCTGTGGAGCAACGAGCCTGCTAAGGGCCTGTGGGAAGGAGTGGACTCCATCTGCTTCATAATGGCCAGAAGTGGGGTTGCTGGGCAAGTATACTCTTAAGGTCTGCAGGAGTGAAATGACCTTGATTTTGCTGTTTCTATATTTTTGTTTTCCACTAACTCTGTTCTCCTTTATGCTGTTGACCTTCTTCACTTTACCTCACACTGCTTACCTTCTTCCTTCTTCCTCTGTCTTCCCCTTCACTTTCCATGCCTTCCTCATTGCCTGTACCAGCTAAACGTTGCTACATGCCTTCTCTACACACACTCTTATTCTCACCCACAACCACTCCCTAGACCTCTTGCAGACCTCCTAAGAAACATAGGAATCTCTAGAAGACCAGAGGAAGAAGGAGCAGAGAAAAGCAAAGCCAGGAGAAATCTCTTCTTCCTGCTCATTCAAATAAATGAATCCAATTAGCTTAATTTTTATCCTCTTCTACTCTCTGTTCTCAAGTTATGATACAGCAAATACAGGCTAAAAGCATTTTCTACCAGAGGTGTCCACCACTTTACTATTACTATTCCAGTTGTTTATTTTCAGTTTTGGTGTAATGTTGTCCTTTTTATATTGAGTTCATGGGGATTAGTTTATATTTTGAGGTCTGTGTCTTCAGGAAATTAACCAGCTGTCAACTGACACTAAAGCTGGGTGAAGAAAATTAATTGCATTTTGCAGAGGATTTTAATGCTCCAAAATTTGTTTTCATTCTGATTTGTAATGAAAACCAAATTCTCCACGAAAGGGAACGGCACTCCAACTCTTGGGCACTCAGCTTGGTGGGCTGCCCATGAGCTGCAAGTTGGGAGCTGGGGTTCAAGCAGGCGAGAACACAGGCAGGAAGCCATCATGCTAGACAGGAAAGTTGTAAGGAAACCAGTGTAACAATTCGAGGTTCAGACCAGAGAGAGAGATTGTTTCATTGCTTGTCCTGTTATCCCAAATACCTTAAAATGCTTTACTGTTCTAGCTCCCTGTCTGTACGTGCCAAGCCAGACAGAGTGTTCAGCAACATACCATTTAAAGCTGTGTGTGATCATGGTGTGTAATGGAAGCTAAATTACTCAGAACCTCAATTATCTTTATGATAATATATTTCCATTGGGAAGTATTTGTCTGTAAATCATGCCTCGACAAATGTGCCACACACCTAGGTGCCAGCCCAAAAACTCAGGTGCCTCTTGCTGTGTGCTAGTTAATGGCCCCCTCACTGCCGAAAGACCACCGCCACCACTTCTTCTACCAGTGATGCAGAGCACGCAGGGCCTCCTGGCACCAGAAAACTGCAGTGTCTGCTGATATGTTCAGTGCTGACAGCACGATGCGTAGAAGAAAGACCTCTGCTGACGAAAAAAGGCCATTGCTGGCGGTGCTTTCAGTAGCAATGCCTGGGGGTGGGAGAAAGGAGAAGAGAGAGTTAGGCACCCGGAGGCATTCGCAACCTTGGCTGCTGCAGCACTGTTAAACGCCGGAGGAAAAATCGTGGGTACCATAGCGTCCTGGCACCTAGGATTTGTTGAGCCCTGCTGTAAATGATAGTTACTTGAAAGCTCCACACTCAAAGTAAATGAACACAGTTCCAGTTTCCCCAGTTGCAGTTACTAGAATCCAGTCTAGCAATTCTATAACAGTGCAAGGATATTACTGGTTTTCTTGTGTTGAAACTGTAGAGCACATCTTCCCTTGATGAACTTGCATGGTTGTCTTTAGAACTGATCAGAATTACACGTGGAAACCTTGAAGAGTCCACACAGCTGTCTGTCATTTAACAGCGCAACACATTGACAGTTACTTGGAAATCTTTGCAGGAAATGCAGTGAGGGATAATAACTGATAGCCTTTTAGGAATTTGGGAGTGGCTGTATTCTGATTGCCTAACAGAAGGTTATCGTATTCTTAATTCAGGATTTCCTTACTTTGAGGGGCTCAGGTCAGAAACTTAATGTTATTTCGTCTTATATTATACCATACTTATTTGACAGAGATATGTCATCCCGGAAAAGATTTGTTTAATCCAGCATCTCTCAACCTTCCCAGACCACTGTACCTCTTTCAGGAATCTGATTTGTTTTATGTACCCCAAAGTCTCTCCTCATTTAAAAACTACTTGCTTACAAAATCAGACATAAACATACGAAAGTGTTACAGCACACTATTACTGAAAAAATTGCTTACTTTCTCATTTTTTCTAAATAGTTATAAAATTAATCTATGGGAATATAAATATTTCACTTACACTTCAGTGTGTAGTGTATAGAGTGGTCCAAACAAGTGATTGTCTGTATAAAATTTTAGTTTCTACTGATGTTGCTAGTGCTTTTTATGTAGCCTGTTGCAAAACTAGGCAAATATCTAGATGAGTTGTTGTACCTGTAGGAAATCCTGTGGATACCTCCAGAGGAACATGTATTTGGGAACCACCGGCTGAGAACCACTGTTTTAACCTAGTGTTAACTGTGATGGTCCCAAGAAAATTATATATGTTTACCACTGGGATTCCTATTAAATAAGATATAATTCCTTAATATATTGGATTTATAGAGTTGTAGCGGAAGTTGAGTTAGACAGTGATTGCAGAAAACAATTCTGTAAAGGTTGCTATTCATTACAGTGATACTGGAGGTACTCCGTTGCTATTAGTCTCAATTTTGCTAACCCACTGTGTCTGAGACTACACAACATGAAAGAGATGCTGTTTAATTCTGTTTAAGCACTTTCCCCATCATATTTTTGTCATGCTTGCTGTAAATTTCTGATCTTGTTTACCTGTGGGATTAGATTGGCTCTGGGAAGAAGGAATAGTTCATTTCCAGTGCAAGATGATAGTTTGAAAAATCATTATGGTGCTGTACCTATCCTAGTATTATTCTGAAAGAAGAGACTGTAATTAGAATTGGTTCTGCTACCAAGTTTTTAAACAGCAGTTACCACCTAGTATTCAGTTTCTGAGCCACTCTTATGGATTCCTGTAATTTTTTGTGATTTATATACCCCTAATGCCAGCTATATGATTTGGATATCCTGCTACACTGGCCTATATTAGATTTGAAGGAAGAGAGTCAGTGCCTTAGGGCATACTATTACCTCACTTTTAATATTCGACTTAAACCATTGGATTTGAGTGTGTATGTTACTAGACAAAATTGCTGTGTTAGGCTATCCTTGAAAGTCTTTCTTGCTACATGACAGTATTGTTTTGGCATGATATGTATTTTGTGGGTCAGTCTTCAAATTTCTCTCACTCACAGAAACATGCTGACATTGCTTCCAGCTGAGGAAGATTGGTTGCGCCTCATTGGGAACCTTTGCAGTGTTGCTAAGAGCAAAAAAGTGTGCTCTCTTTGAAAAAATGAGCAATGATGCTCCTGTTAGAGGACAGCAGTAGACTTAGTTATGGTTCTCATACCCAGCGAAAAGGTGCAGCTAGACCTTGAGGCATGATCAGACTTCATTTCATTTGTAATAGATTGGTTCGTATATTGTTGTCCCCTGAAGAGTTCTCTTTTCATTAGATCAGAAGAGCCTTCAGTACCTTAATTAGTTGAAACAATAATTAAAGATAAAGTTATGAAATACCTAGATAATTATAATATGGTAGAGACAAGTCAATGTGCCTCTCCAGCCTATTAGAATTCTAAGGGAGTCAACAGAATAGTGGAAAGAGAAGAATTAATAGGCATAATTTATCTTTTGATAAAATTCCTTGCTAGAGGGAGTGAAGGGAACTAAGCAGTCACAGCAAGGAAGAAAAGCAAAGTTTTCTCAAGAAATTATCAGTTTTCAGAATAGCCATTGATAGTGAACACCTCAGGAATCTTTTCTTAAAACATCTTTTGTTTGATGTACTAACAATCTTGAAAAGAGGTTTAATGGTGATCCTGCTGAAATTTGTGTTTGACACAAAAAGTTTAATCAGTAAGGCTTGGGAGGCATTTCAAAATAGCCAAGTAAAGCTAGGTGAAAGGGTAGCATGACAGATTAAATACAGTATTGATGTATGTAAGGTAATGTAGAATGGAAAGAAAAATTGGAGCCCAGTTGAATGTATTCATCAAATATATTATAAAAGAAATGTTGCCAATTTTAATCAATAGGTTTTGGTATTTAATATACTCTACTGCTCTCACACACTGATGTGTCCTAAATTAACTGTAGCTGATCAAGAAAAAGACTCATACACTATCATTGGCCATCTGTGAAAACATCACAACCGCTTGTGAAATAATTGTTCAAAAAAGCCAACAAGATGTAAAGTTGTATTAAGAGAAGTGATAGAGAATCATACTGGAAAATTCATAGTGTGAATCAATGACACCATTGATATGAACTCTTGTTAAATATGGTGGTCAACACTATTCACCGTCCTCATCACAAAAAGAGTTTAGTAGTTATAAAAAGGGTTCACAGAGAGGGGGCAATGAAAATTATGAAAATTAGCAGTGGCAATGAAACATTTTCAGGTGAGGAAAGTTCAAGAGGAGGATTAATTTAGAGTACAAATAGAAGATACAAGAATGCACATAAAATATTTAAAATATATAATATCTTGAATGTAAAAGACAAAGTTAATGAGATACTTTCATTTACTTTTTCATAATGCCAAGAGCAAAACTGAAAGGCTATGTCTACACTTACTAAAATTAGTTCAAATTAGTTAGTTTGAATGAGCTAACTAATTTTAATTAGTTCAAATGAGCTTAATTTGAACTAGAAAAAATTAGTTTGAATTAGCGATCTCCATTGATTTCAATGGGCCGGTTAGTTCGAACTAAAAAATTAGTTCGAATTAACATAGCCACATTAACATGGCCACATTAACATAGCCACTAGTTAGTTCGAATTAACCCTTACTTCTAATACCCTATTCGAAGTTATTAGTTCGAATTAAGGAAGGCCTTATTTCGAACTAATTAAAGTCTAGTGTAGCCATGGCTTTAGATCATTCGAATTAAGCTTCCTTAATTCAAACTAACTTGCCAGTGTGGACATAGCCAAAGATTATAATTCATATGCAACACCTTTCAAAAACATAAAAAAGATACTTTTTAATACAATGCATAATTAAGCTTTGGAACGCTCTGCCACAGGATAATTTAGAGACAAAAATTTAGCGTGATTCAAAAAAGGAGTAGTTGTTTATTTTTTCATGAATGCTATTTGCATGTTATATTTTAATATTTCTAGTTAGACTAGGTAGGATAAAAATTTAACAAGGATAGAACCCTCTTGCTTCAGGATATAAAACAACCTGAAAATGGTAGAATGAGAAAGATATTTCCCACATAGGCTTGTCCATGTTGTTGGCAATAATTGTTTATTGTGTGGGTTTTATGTTTTACTCCAAAGCATCTTATACAGGCCACTTTCATAAATGGGATGTCAGATTAGATGAATCATGGATCTGATCAAAGATGGCAATTCCTATATTCTTAATTATGCAATAGGTATAGCGTATAATAGAGAAACAAGGTGTTTGAGATAATATTTTTATTGGATCAAAATTTGTTGGTGAGAGAGACAAGTTTTTGAGTTTACACAGACCTCTTCTGAAGAAGAGTTCTATATATAAATTAAGATTTTGGCTCCTAAAGAAGGATTTTCTTCAAATCAAAAATCAGTATCTCCAAAAATATTTGGGGTCTTTTGGTATATATATTAAAAGCCACTCTAGTCCCAAACTTTCCTTAGATAGTCAGATGCTACATTCAACTATGCTCTACTGTAATTTTAAGATACTACAAAAATGTTTGAGCAGCTTTGTACAGCTAAAAATAAATTTACTTTCTTATAATTCAAACTTGAGGGAAGCATGTCTAATCAAAAGTATTAGTCTTTTGAATATACATATCCCTTTCTTTGAAATAGATTGTTCAATTTACATTGTTTCTAATGTGGGAATAAGATTATTATATCATCAAAAATTGTCAAAGTAAACTCAACATATGTGATTTAAATGATCTTATAAACTGGTTTGCTTTCAAAATTAATAATTAATGGAATTTTTAAAAAGTCTTGCTGCTAGCAAAAGAAAAATGGTGTTTTTAGTATAAAACTGATAACAGATTTGAATGATCTCTTGCAAAACATTATGTACTAATGTAAATAGTCTACCATTTTGAATCATGGCTTTAAGTTTCAGCATAAATATAGACAAGATATTGGTGCAAGGGTTGCTGACCTCAGAGAGAGAGAGAGAGAGAGAGAGAGAGAGAGAGAGAGAGAGAGCATTGTAAATCCAAGATGTAAGTGTACTCTGCTAGGCTTTAATGGGCCTTCTGAGTATTAAGAACATCAAAGTATATCAGTCCTTTCTCTTAAAATAATTCTATAGTTTAATCTCTCTCTAAATTTCTCAGAAATCACAATCTATTAGGGTGCATCTACACTGGCAATTTAGGTCGACTTAAGGATGCTTAAGTTGACCTACACAAAGCCACATCCACACTGGGCTTTTATTAAGTTGACTTAAGCGCTTTCTTAAGTCAACTTAATAACAGCTTAAGTCAATTTAGTAACACCACCTCTGAAGGTTGACTTAAGCCTTAAGTCGACTTCTTAAGTTGACGTAAAGCCAGTGTGGATGGGGAATAGCGCTAAATTGACCTTATTAACTCGACTTAAAGCCAGTGTGGATGCTATTTCTACTGTTAAGTTGACTTAACAAGGTTGACTTAAGTCGACTTAAAGTGTAACCACTCTGTTAAGTCGACTTAAAGTCAACCTTGTTAAGTCAACTTAACAGAGTCGACTTAACTTCACAATTGTAGACATAGCCTTAGTGCAGATTACTGATTCAGAGTCTCTGTTGACTTTTCTGGTCTTTTGAATTATATTTAAATAGAATCCAGTATTTGTTGACCTCTAAACACTGAAAATACAAACAAGACAGTCAAGAGTAGATGGATTAAAAAAGTAATCCTCTACAGTCTATTTCTTAGTCACCCAATTATCTTACTATAATAAGAATGTGTTCCACTGCTACCTAGAATTATGTAATAAACTTGTTGAAGCATAACTGCTGCTTCTTTGATGCCCACCTATGTGTTAACTTCAGCCGTAATATAACCTCTAAGGAGCAAGAATTAATTGCTATATCTTTTTTTGTTGTTGTTGTTGAATTGTCAGACTATTTCATATGAAGAATGGGCCAAAAGTGCTATGACAATATTTTAAGTACTCCACTTCGTTATTGGAGTTTTTATATTAAGCATTGTGAACACCCAGCGTCCAGCAAAAGATAAGAATGTATTTCAACATGTGAATATAACATTTTTAGACTCAAATCTTTTCCATATGAGAAATACTCTTGTCACTGTAGAAGGTGCACAAGGCCTCCCATTTCCAAGAGTTATATGTAACTTGAAACTGGCCACATTTGATTTAGGCTGCCAAAGTGTCTAATGTCAATTAGCCAATTTGCATTCACGATTACAGAGGGTAAAACATTTTTTGGCTGAGTAATATCACCTTTCCAGAATATGTAATTTCAATATGTCACTTTTAAAATCAAGATTGGATGAAACTGTAGTGTGAGAATATTATTTTAGTTTAAACTCATGCTAAATGTTTTATTATATTTTTCCCTAGGTAACTAATTTTCCCAAAATATATGCACCACTGTTTTAATTGCTATAGGGGAACAAGACTGACATTATTTTATCTGGTAAAACATTGGACATGGTTGAAGTTCTTTGTGTTTGTTCAACTAAGTTTTTCATGCATCTAAATAAATACATAGCAAAGCCTGTTGATCATAAATATGTATATAAAACACATTCATTATTTTCATCGGCCCTTTTTATTTAAATTCCCATTGTGGTGTTCTTTCAGTGTGATGACTGTTTATTGTCTGTTCTCTGTTGTCTGTTACAATTCTTCATCCTATAGGCAAAATGCAGGATGGGAATATGGAGAACAGCCAGAATAAAGGTAATTTTCTTTCATATTAAGCAGGTTGTGGATTTTTATGTTTAGCATGTAGTTGGATTCCATTTGGCAAATAAAATACAATTTGGGAATATGTGTAGGAAAGATCTTATTCGTTTGAACATACAATATGATGGCAAAATGTGGGGAAAAAATTGAGTAGTAGACACATGGTGAACCCAGCTCACAGAAGTATTGAAAATGCAAGAGAAAATAAATTGTAGTTTATAGAATTTTCACTTATCAGAATTGGAGTGGATTAAAAATATGAAAGTAACTTCAAATATACCATTTATTCATATGACATGTCACAAAGCTTATGAATTCTTTTTTTCTTGTGCAAGTTACAAATCAAGACTTATGCTATTTATTGCTAATACATTGCCAGATCCTATTTTTACTTAAGTCTTGACTGCTTTGTTTGGCTAATGACATTATATCAGCATATTTTTCTTTGCAGGAGAAGGTAAATAACATTACATGTAGTGATAGGAAAGGCAAATCTTAATCCAAATGGACTTGGATCATAATGTAAAAACACTAGTACATGGGTAATGTTGAATAATAAGAAAATAAAAGCATGTTATACTGTATATTCTTAGGAGGAAATTAATTTAAATATTTTCCTTCCTCTTTGGATAAGTTTAAATTGCTTTTTCATTATACTGAAGAGATTATTAACCATGATTACTTCAGAACCTGAGAAATAAACAAATTAGTAAAATGTATTTTTTTCTTCTGAGAATTATTTAAATGTATTCCTGCAGAGTGTGAGATGCAGCAGGAAATGGTGAGATAAACCCAGTCTGTCATGCTAGGTGATTGCTAAATAAAGGGACAGTTCATGAATGCGTCTTAACATTTGGGAGACCCTTTCAATCTCCTAGACAAATTAATATAGCTTCATATGAGTGATGATGTATGCCAACTCTGAGCAGAATGGCTTTGTCTCATTTCATTCCATTTCATGTAATCTATCCATCTACCTTGTAGACATATACTGACCACACACAGGAAGATGGTTGCCCTTAAACAAAAGTGACAGTTTTGCCTTAGACACTATAGTTGCCTTAAATACTAGGTAAGGTTTCTTTAATACCTGCAGTATTCCCTGAAACATCCTATCCAGTCCTGGTCCTATAGAAATCCGTCTTCGCTGAAGGAAAGGAGTGTTTTTTTTTTCCTTTAAATTTTATACATAAGGTTTTTGGGTGGACCTGACTGCATATGTATTTTTCAATTGTGCTAGAAAGCACAGCCAGCAGGGTGATTGAAGCTGAAATTCTTCAGATCCTGGGATTATAAAAAAAAAATTGCAATATTGAACTAATATTAGTCTCAGAGGTAAAACAGTTAGCATGTCTATAAGGGTGCTATACACACTTGTGCGCATGTGTTCGCACACATGAAAACAATATTATTAATAGTAAGAAGGTATTGATTGCTATAATTGTCCATGGCACTTTAAAGTCATATTCCAAATAGATAGACAGACAGACAGACAGACAGTCAGTCAGTCTTAGGCCTTAACCTTGCAAATGAATAGACCCTTATGTAGATAAGGAGCAGAACCTCTTGTGGACATCTGGTTGCAGGATCAGGATACTGTTTATGTTCATAATTAATCATTCACGTTACTACCAATTCCTATATAGGTTATTACACGTTGAATTTAGCATGTATGAACAACATCAGAGATTTTTCTTTAAATAAAAGGGTAGAAAATTATATTGGACAAAGTTCTGGAGTAATGGTTTTCTTCTGCATTGTTAGCCAAGCAGCAGGATGGTGCTGCTGCCATGGAGATGCAACCACTGAAGAGTGCAGAAGGGGGAGAGGGAGATGATAAAGACAAGAAGAAAGCTAACATGCACAAGAAAGAGAAGTCTGTCCTCCAGGGAAAGCTGACCAAGTTGGCTGTCCAAATAGGCAAAGCAGGTATGAATGGGTAACTGACAACATAACACGCTATGGTAATGACCACATCATGGGATTTCAGAGCAAATTCTTGTGAAAAGAGGTAGTGTTTTATTAAAAATATTTAGAAAATAATTATTATAGTACTCTAGAATTGTATGCCAAAGATCTTTTTTCTACAGACCTTCAACACGGAGAAACTAAAAGCTTAAAGCAACTGGGGATGTTATGAATATTTGAATGATAGTGAAGTGCCATTTCTTATAGCCAGTATCCCCAAGTGCAGTAATTACAAGGTATTTAATTTCCTGTCCCCTCAGGACTCCTGAGAATGTGCATTCAAAACCTGTAATATCATCTCAGGCTTGGAGCCATATCCTCTTCTCCCTCTATGGATTCTGGCTTAATTCTACTCCCAGCTCTCCTCCATCCTTGCAATAACTTTTTACCAAATCTGACACGGTTTTATTCTGTTCGTTCAAAAAAGGAAGAAAAATAAACCTGCTGATAATAGTGTACTTAAAATCAGCTTTAATTTGGGTTTCCGCTGCATCCAGGATATCTCAGTGGTTCATCCAGATTTTGAATATTTCCACAAATAACATCTTGCTCTCTCTTGAATATACACAATTTTTATATTGCTATTCTCTGTTGTGTGTTTCTTGTAAAGTTTCATTTATTGGGTTAGATGATGTGGTTAGAAGTAATTCAATTGCATCATATTTCATTCCTCTGATTGGTTGAGTCTGTCCCATATGATCAGGAGTCTTCCTCTTATCAGTTTGGCAAAGCAGGAACAATTTTGATTTGATTTTTTTATACATGGAAGACAGATGCTCTTTAGATTCTTTGATTCAAATCTGGGAACTCTTTATTATTGAACTATGAAGGCTGTAGTTATTGGGCCATAAATGAATAAATCTTTCAAACACAGCGACTCCAAAGAATCATTTAGGCTGTCTTGGCTTTAGATTTCAAATGAAGGTAATGATACATTTAGAAATGTGGCCCATTATTCAATAAATGTTATGGCTATAAAAGAAAATAACTACTTTAGCAAGCTAGCAAATAAAAGAGAAGCCAGTAGTCTGACAGACAAGATTTTCTAGAAAGTACATGGTTATTATGTATACAGTAATTAAAATCATATACAGTATTCTGTCTGGTTAATATTAATACTAGAAATATTAACTGTTAATAGTCATCTATGGCATCTCAAATGGTTTTCTTCATGCATAAAGAGATAAGGGGGCTGAATGAGGTAATATATTTTATTGGATAAACTTCTGTTGGTGAATGGACACATAAGGATAATATGTAAGGTGAGAGACAATATTGAATGGACACATAAGGGTGTGTCTTATTACAACAATCCGTATTGCACTAACCGCTTCTTTTTGTCTTATGACTTCAGAGTGTTAACAGGATACTCTGTCTTGAATGGTTTCTAGAATATGTCCTAACTGCTTATGCTAAACCATCTGTTACACCTTGTATGTAGCTGTGGTAATCAGAATGTCTTTCCTTGCTCTGAAGAGCTCTGTCTGGCTCAAAAGCTTGTCTCTCACACCAACAGAAGCTGGTCCAGTATAAAATATTGCCTCACGCACCTTGTCTTTCTAATATTCTTGCACTGAAATGGGTACAACAAGACTGTGTTCTTCATACATGTTAGTTAAGAAATCTAAATATCACAGAAAAAAATCAGATAGAAAGCTACTCCTATTGCCCCTTTCCCCTGATGGAAATGGAAATTGTGGATGAAATTGTACCAGCTCCATTGGAGGGGTAAAAAGCAAGCAAACAAAAAAGTTTCTCTCATCATAAGCATAGACAGATATCCTATGCCTAATTCTGATGGAGAACTCCTATTTCATTGCTTTAGGGTTTTTTATTGTTTTTTTTAAAGGCAGCATTTGTCCCAAATAAATTGTTGACTAGAAGTCACTAGCACTTTCTTCAGTGCTGGGTCAAGAAGACGTGAGCACAAAGTTTTTCTGGTAGATTGCCTTAGTTAGAAGAATATTTTATTTCTTTATTTTATTTGTTTTAATCCTGTGGATTACTCAAAAGTTATTAAATGTTTTATTGAAATATGTTAAAATAATGGAAGTATTAAAATATTTGCTATGTTATTAATCTTATCAATGTATGTAGCCCTGATTAGTGAACCAAAAAAAAAAATGCAGATTACAATCCTTCCTAAATCTAAGGCAAGCACGATCAGATGGCACCAATTATAGTTTTCATGGTTTCCGAATAGTTGCAGATTGTGAACTATAAATACATTTAACTTACGATTATTGTAGCAATTCAAAATGATCAGAGCATTTCTTAATTCTTGCATATGTAAAATAGAGACTAATATATGGCCAGTGAATCTGAATGATAGAGTGAATGCAGCTGTTTGGTGATAGGAATTGAAATGTTTCTGCACAATGCTGTGTAACACTGTCAAATGCTCAACATTTGAGAATTAAACATCACTTTGAAAACACTCTTGTTTATTTTTGTTTCTGTAAATTGTGTAAATGATTGTCCTAGTAGCCAAATGAACCTTTACTTTTGCAATCATGCTCAGCCCCTGGCTCAAGAGATTGGTCTCTAATAGTTCATAGAAAAATAAAGACAACAACAGATCCTTTTCCCAAGAACTAGTAAGGTGTGCTTTTATTTATTTATTTATTTATTTATTTTTAAAAAAGGAAAGGAAATCATGTGGAAATGACATGGGGTATAAATAACTCCGAGGTAAAAGTGCAACGAAAGTGGAGGTTAATTTTGTTATAACCGCATAGATTTGAGTTGTATTAGAAAGAATAATGTCTTTCAAATTGAAAAAGGAAACTTATTTTAGACAACAGGAAATCTTGTATTAAAGTAAGCAGATGGAACAGTTTTCCAAGGGTGATCAGTAAGACCCTGGTACTAGAGTTGTTGAAGAAACTAAATTTGATGACACACAGGTGTGGTATAGAGTTCAATTCTCTTTCATCCAAAGGAACGCAATACATAAACCAAACCTCCTTTTAAACACTTTCTTTGGACTATGCTCTCCTGATCTTACATTTATGTGATTCCTCATTAATTTAATATTGGTGCTGGGATTTTTTCCTGTATCCCAAGAGCATAGGCTCAGATCAGATTAAAGCACTGGGTTCAAACGACAAATGCTCGGATCTGTTAATATCGCTCCCTGTAGTGAAACGACGTTTTGTATTTTCAGGTTTGGTGATGTCTGCCATTACTGTAATAATTTTGGTACTGTACTTTGCTGTCGACACTTTTGTTGTGAAAAAGAAGCAGTGGTTGCCTGAGTGCACTCCTATCTACGTTCAATATTTTGTCAAGTTCTTCATCATCGGTGTCACTGTGCTTGTGGTCGCTGTTCCCGAAGGACTTCCACTTGCTGTCACTATTTCTCTGGCTTACTCTGTTAAGGTAAGCAGCCCCCTGCACAATGGTGAAAAAAAGAGCTCTTTCCACCGGCTCTCAACGTTTTTTCGGTTTGGTAGTGGCTCACTGTTTAATTTTACGTGGCCTGGGGAAAGGTGGATCGCATTTCAATAAAATCAAAATGTATACGATGAGTGAAGCTGCTTTAAATGTGTGTGTGAGAGAGCTTGTATTTATGCAACAGATTTACAAGATCATTGCAATGTTTAATGGTTAGCACAAAGGCTGGAGAGTCCGGCTTTCCTACTGCCTGGCTGTGTGACTATGTGCAAATCACTTCACAACATCATGCTGTGCCTCTGTTTCTCCCTGTGTAAAATGGAGAGAACATAATTGCCAACCTTTGGAAAGCACTTTGACATTCTCATCTGAAAGTTTTATATAAACACATTGTGTTATTAGTAGACTAGATTGCTTAAATAATCTGAGAATACACAGTTTGATAGGAGAATAATCTACAACTCCAGAATGCCAATTTTAATTCCCTTCAATTTCCTAATGGAAATCACTTATATTAGCTATAGCAACTAAAACAGCTTTTAATAAGACACACACAAATACACATGTAAACCTCATTTCTCAATGTAGAGAGAAGAAAACAAAACCTTCCCAAATGTTATATTGATAAACCAGGTAATGGGAAGATAAGCAGATACTCTACAGAGAAAGACCGTGCTTCTCCCATTAATACATTTTCACGGTGATGTTTCATAAATGAGCATTGCAGAAAAATATACTAACCAAAGACATTTACTTACTGAAGACAGCCTATCAGACATTCACCGTGAAAATGTATTAATGGGAGAAGCACAGTCTTTCTCTGTAGAGTATCTGCTTATCTTCCCATTACCTGGTTTATCAATATAACATTTGGGAAGGTTTTGTTTTCTTCTCTCTACATTGAGAAATGAGGTTTACATGTGTATTTGTGTGTGTCTTATTAAAAGCTGTTTTAGTTGCTCATAGCTAATATAAGTGATTTCCATTAGGAAATTGAAGGGAATTAAAATTGGCATTCTGGAGTTGTAGATTATTCTCCTATCAAGCTGTGTATTCTCAGATTATTTAAGCAATCTAGTCTACTAATAACACAATGTGTTTATATAAAACTTTCAGATGAGAATTTCAAAGTGCTTTCCAAAGGTTGCTGCGATTTTTAGTAGGAAGTGTCTTCGTCTGACCTTGCTCTTCTCAGTCAGATTCTATTTACACTCTTTAGTATTTGAAATTTTTCATCGGGCGGGAAGTTCATTTTTAAACAGTTAATTCCTAGTTGTTAAATCTTCACCTTTAGGTCTCTTGGCTGAAAATTCTGCAAACACTGCAAATTCTGATATAACTACATCCATTAGTCCAAACGAAAATTGGCAAACATTTTAAGGGGTGACTGCTGTATGCTCTCTGCATTGACGCATTGGTAAACAAGCATTACACTATAACAGACATTTCAAAATTCATGCATTTTTACTATGATGAGTGATTTTAAAAATCTGTCAAAGCAAATTTTGAAGACTTCTTATTTTGCTTTCCATCAGAAAATGATGAAGGATAATAATCTGGTCCGCCACTTAGATGCCTGTGAGACTATGGGTAATGCTACAGCCATCTGCTCTGACAAAACAGGGACCCTAACAACCAACAGGATGACAGTAGTTCAAGCCTACCTTGGTGATGTCCACTACAAAGAGATTCCTAATCCAGCCTCTATACCAGACAAAATCCTAGATTTGCTGGTTAATGCAATTGCCATCAACAGCGCTTATACTACAAAAATTCTGGTAAGTAGGCTTTTGTGGTCAATTAAATGAAACATGGTAGAAGAAGCAGCATGGGTTTTGAAGCATTGTTCATACTTTAATAACCTGTTATTGATTATGAAATATTAAATACTGTTGAGGTTCCCAAAACGACAGTAGAAGGTACAAAAATGTACACATTTAACTATTTGCTTCTTCAAGAATGGAAATGTTTTCATATATTATCAGTCATTTTTCTTGAAAGTAGGGTAGAAATACAGTTGATCCTTGCCTGGACCCCAAAACAAGGGCCATATTATACAGTGAAACCCCTGATATTGTTGAATCAATGTGATTCAGGGCCCGAGCTGTACACTTGCAAGTTTGTTTGCACAGATAGTTTTCAATGACTTCAGTGAAACTACTTGTGTTTAAAATTACTCATGTGCACAAGACTTTGAAAGACTGGGATCTTCATTCTTGAAATATAAAGAATTAGATTGAAGGAGGGGGGATCAATGGTCTGTATTCATTCCACATTTAGTAGAGGATGAATTTAACTCACTGTGCAAAGGAAGATATTCTGGAAAGAGTAGATTTCTAATGGGACTGCAGATTCCATGACACTGGGATAAACAAGGGGCTATAAAATTTTGATTTCTGATGCTCTAATTTGTTTATCATTTGAAATGGCAGATAGTGCTTTTTTAATCTTAATACCATATACTGGAACATTTACAGAATGGACTGAGGCTCATGAAATAATGTTTTCTCCATTTGTAAGTTTGTATTGAACTGCCTGGAGTGGCCAAAGTAAACATTAATATGATTTTAAAAGCTGTCATCCAAAATACAGTCAGAGATAATATATTAACAGAAACATGGATGATATCTGGTGAGCTACTAAATACAAATCAAGGTTTTCTTTGTTACAGAATTTGTTAACAAAATGCTTTGCCTCTTGTAATTCCTGGCATGATTTTTAGGAGTGATGATATGTAGGCATTAGTAAGTAATTATCAAGTATAGAAAGAGGAGTTTGTCAAGCAGCTTGACAAAAATCTGTCAGCAGATGCCAAGCATGTTTATGGTGAAGGAGTTTTGCAACAAAGGCTCGTCTTTCAGTTACTTCTTAAAAGTGTTGAGCAGTGGGAATATTACATTCTGCTTACTCTGAGCTGCATTTTTAGGTGACTTGACTCATTTGAACCTTCTGTTCAAGGCTGTTAGTGTAAATGTAAGCCCAGCTGGGTTGCAGCTCATAGAAGGTATTTTAATATAGTGGCTTTTATAAGACTAAAACTAAAAAGACATGTCTTAACCTAGAGATGTAACTCAACTTTTCTATAACACAGAGCCAAATCTTGAGGAGCTGAGTCTTGATAAATAATGATAGCTGCAGATAGTGAGAGCCTCTCCCAATTCGGGCCTTTGTTTACTCTTTTCAGGGATCTTACTAATTTACCTGGTTTGAGTCTCTTGTTCATGGTATATGGACATCATTATCCTTAAAGGGAAATAATGGGAAAATGCCAGATTTATATTATCCTGTTCAATATATTATATGTATGCTTTTTAGTGCGCACATTCTGATCAAGAGTCAGAGTGCCTTACTGAGTCTTTGTCTTATGATTTGACCACTTGCGATTGATACTATAGATATTTCGGTTCAAGAGGTTGTTTTAGTGCAGGCATGCTACAGATTTCAGAAGCCAGGAAAGAGTTGATATGCTGCATTAAAATATATTTTAATGCATCAATGCTCCATTAGCTTGTGCTGCATATGAATTGCTTTTTCCTTATCTTTTACCTGTGATGGTTCCTAAATTCAGGTCTTCATTCTGCAAGGCCCTGTACAAATAAAGGGAATGTAAATAGTCTCTGACCGAATGAGCTGTCAAAGTTTCATTTTGAATAAACTGTTCAGTGGCCAAACCAGTCGGAAGTGACTGCCAGACACTAATGATATGTGGGCATCAGTGTTAGAGGAAGTTTTTCAGGGAGGATTGAAGAGGATAACATGGTGGCTTTCCAAACTGAATTGGGAAGATTTTTCCATCCATGAGGGGCAGTGTGCAAGAGATGTGCAAAGATGATTGTGGAAAATGTAAATAAGTTGGTCATTGAGTGGTGTTACCAGTAGAGTGAAAGCAATATCCACCTCATCTCATTTAAGCTTTAGTTTTGTATTTACTTTTGTTCATTTTTAATTACTGTGGTTATAAGATGTTAAAGAAGCATCTTTGTCCACCTTCTGTACCAGTTGAAAGTTTCCCAGCATCTTGATACTGAAAATAACATTTGGGTGAGCATTCCAGATAATAGGATAGCAAAATGTCTTCAGAGCAATATACCAGTGACTTGGACAAATAGAACCAATGCTTCCCTTTTCGCTTGGAGTGATGGTCTCATTGTGGATGAAAATTAATTTCTGATCACGTGTAATTTAAAAATCTCATTTTAGTCTCAATATGATTTTGTTTTCCTGGTAAAGTTTTGATCTCAAAGCTTCTGGTTTAAGTGTATACATTGAAACAGGTAAATCATTGTGCATTATCATTTCAATTCATTTTAGCTTTGGATAGAACAGAAACTCTACTTCTCTGTAAAACTGATAAATCAATGAAATTCTTGGGAAATACTTAACTGTTGTGTCCCCTGTAGGATTTATGTAGAGCCAGTGTTCGGGCTTTTCTGTTTAATGTTAGCTGTGATTATCTGTCTTATATTTGCATTATGAGGTCAACATTTACAATATAGACTTCAATGAGAATCACAACTGTGTTATATGCAGAGTTATCTTCATTTTTTTTATTATATTTATGACAGCTAAAGGGAAGATGTGTCCAAAGTCTTAGCTATGATGAAGAGAATTTAACCATTAAGTCCTTGTTCCACAACCCTAATTAATTCTTGATCATAAATACGTCTAGAATAAAATATACAAGGAAGCTTTTTTAGGACTAGATGTCCAAGGTTATTTTTCTATTAGTTCTGAATGCATACTTAGTCATACATTGTTTGAGCATATTTTGAGGAAATTGTGAATATCAGCTAACACCCAAAGGGCATTTGTATTATGTCCTAAAGATGGAAGTTTGCTTGTTCTATCAATAGATATGCAGAATGCTCGCCGCTAGGAATTTGGTCACCCTCCGGGGTCTTATTCATCGGAGGTGGCGTGCTGACCTGGGTTCTTTTTCCCTCGGAGGTAAAACCTCCGTTTTTATTCGGGGAGTGGTTTTTGGAGGCCCATGTTATAACATATGTGGTCAGGATATAAGAGCAACAAAGTACAGGACAGAATCCTCCCAGCACCCAAGCTATTAGTAGCAGGACTGGGTGTTCGTCCCAGGAGAGAGGGATTGAATATGGTACCATGGCCAGGAAAATTAGGAGGGCCAGGAGAAATAATAAGGAAACTACAAAGAGTGTTGTAAGTAGAAGAGACAATTTATTTTTCATGATTGTCATAGCTCTGTAGAGCTACAGGAAACAAAACTTAAAGTACAGAAATGCAGTTTCCTTAGCTTAAGCTTGATTATCAGTCTATGCCGTCCTATGCGGTTTCTTTCTGATGCAGCTGCTTTTAAAGAGACAGTAGATAATTTTATGCAAACTTACTCTGTGTACACTAAATTCCCGTTACATCTATGCGCATTATACTTGTACTTATACTAGTACTTATACATAAACAACACCCTGTTACAATGCTGCCGTTGCCCCTTTTTAAGGGGGCCCAGTACAGCCCTAGCCTGCCTGTACTCCCAGGCTCGGGGTTCTAACCTACTTCTGTCCTAACTCCAGGACTACGGGGTTCTAAGCTTGACGGGTGTAACACTTACTAAAGTATCTAAGTAGCTACTATCATTATTCCAGGACTCAAATTTGATCCCTTTCTAGGGCCAATATTCGCTAAAGTAATTTATTCCCGAACCTCTTTCGAGGGGGGCCAATATCAGTAATTTATTCCCGAGCCTCTCTCGAGGGGGGCCAATATCCGCCTAAGTCCTGTGCATATGCCTTCTGTACTTATACATACCAGCGCTCTTAGCCTCGTGTCGAATTCCGCCTCTGTAGGGATTTGGATCGACCCTTTGGTTCCTTTCCACCGTGTCAGTCCCACGACCTGTTACCAGGTCGGGGCCGCTGACTCCTCTGCCCAGACTCAGTGACCGTAAGGACGAGCCCTATGATCAGAGATCCTTGTTCCGAGAGACAGTCTAACGTCTTAGAAGCTCTGGAACTCCGACCCCCTCTCAACATTTGGGGGCCCCAGTTATAGGGTTTTTTGGGTCGGCCCTGTCTCTCACCTTCCGTGAGGTGTGAAACTATGGCCGCATGATGTCTGGAAAACCTCGTTCCTGATTGGTTGACATTTAGGTTGCGGGTAACACTTTGTGCCCCCAGCGTATGGGAGGCGGAGTGGTGGTCGAACACCTGGACCCATGGGGGGCCTCAGGCTATTTGCATATTAAACAGGCGGTTCGAGTTCTGGCTCAAGATCAAAAAGAGAGTTTGCTGGTTTGACAAGGCCTCAGTTATTTAAATTAGTCTTGTCACTAGGCAGATGCATAGAGTAGGCCCGTAGAACAATACACTAGCTACCTTAACTACACTTTATCCTTAACATACTATACCTACTTATAATCCTATATGAAATACCTATACCTATGTACCCCACACCCCCCTTAGATTTCTATACAGAACTGCATAGTCTGTAAATTGCACTTTGTGTGAACTTACATTGAGTGATTATATATTGAACCATAAAATTAGTTAAGATACGCTGCTGAATGAGCCATGATGAGTTCCCGTTTGCATTATCTTTTGATTAAAGAACAGTAGAGCCAATGATAAAAATACAAAAAAAACCCTATGTCACTGCTTGGGATAAAATATTTGCATTTCCCTGAGAAATTGGAGACAAATTATTCCACTAGAGATACAATATCATTAAATTTAGCCCTTTGTAATATTTTTTAAGACTAAGGGATGGGATGAACATGGGATGAACAAGAGATGGGATGAACTAAACAGGTATTCAGTTCACTTCAGAGCAATGCTATTGCTGCTTCTCCTTTTAAAGCTATTTTTCAGAAAGCCTTTTTTTTTCCAGAATAAATATTTGAGATAACTTTGAGAGATGATTTTCCAGAGAGAGGCCAATTACAGCTCAGACAGTTTTGCTTGTAAATTGTAGAGGGGACTTAGTTGAATAATTCTCTTAATTTGAAAGCAAAAACCTCTATTTTGGGAATTTTTTTATTTCACTTTGAGTAGCTATAGCTTGTCTACCATGGAGTTACTGGGAATGAAGACTTTATATATCTGATAATGGTATTAACTAGCAGCCACACCTTTTCTTGAATCATATGCTGGCACATAAGTTTGATTTAAACCAAAAAGGTATTTATTCCCCTCTTGTCAACCTATCCAGTGTGGTTCTCTCCTTTGCTTCATGGTATCAGAAGCCCCTAAGAAATGGAGACCCCAGTTAGTTCTAAACTTCGTAGTATTCAATCCAAGCCAAAGTATGCCAACAAAATCTTTTTTTATTAGGTCTTGACAATGGATGCTTGTCTGTTCTGCATGATAAATCCCATCCTTTGGAGTCAATAGAGTCAACCCAAATTCACATTAGCTGAGTATACCTAGCCCCGTTTATCAAAGTACATTTTACATGCAGGTTGTACAGTTTTGGAGGCATGTCATTTACTGTGTTTGTACAGCAGAGCTGTGTTGTTTGTCTCCAGCTAAGAACCTAGAAATGTTATATTTCAAAGGGAAGTACAAAACTTCAATTTTCTTCTCTCATATGCCAAAATATGATTTGAAATTCAAAACAAACCCATCTCTCCCCCCATTAACTTTCTGGAAGAATTCAATTTTAGTTCAATAATTCATGTATTTAACATGTAAATGCTTGCAATATGTAGGCATTTCTAATTAGCTACAGAAAAAGGCATAACTGAAACAAAAAAACAATATACCATTCAAAGAATGTACACAAGTTTATGGAGCGGCAGTACAGCAAAAAAATGCAGCTCCTTTTCATTATATTACATGATATCATCTACCTAATAGTGTAACATTGCCCATTGTTGTTGCTGTAATTTATTTTTTGTTACGCTCCAACAGAATGCTCTGCATTGCTCAAGATAACATGAAGAGAGTTCTTCCCCAAAAGGGTTTATATGAAATATAAGACCTCTTGAGTGAGAAATGAAGGAGTAACTCAGATTTTTTGGATTATCTAATGAAAGACCTTATTAAAAGACATGTATGTAGGTGGAGAGTTAAAAATTGCTCTGAAAAACTAATTCTAATTTTGTAGGTAGTGATAGGAATTCAAGAGATTTCAGGCTAGTGGTTTGCTTGTAAGGATAAATACTGAAGTAGAAAAGGGAATATTGCTCCATCAAAAAAATGCACCTAAAAATCCAGTTCAGAATACCTGTATGGACACTTCATGTTTTTTTACATGCACATGAGTAGCCTCTGGGCTGAGAATTAGTACAAGGGATTGTTTTTCAGAAAGTGACTGTTTGAGCAAGGTGGAAGTAATTGAAAATAAATCTTTAGTGAAATAGGTAATGAATTAGCTGCCTTGGAAGAATAAATGAAAATTGCTTTTGGATATTGAGAAGATAGAATTGGAATCCAACTCAAGGGTTCTTATTATTTTTGAGGAAAATATTTGCACCCAAAATAGCTATCTATAGGGGAATGTGATTTTATAAGATTACTTCTGTTGGAAGTAAACTTATATGAGACATACTTAAGTACCTAAAATAGAGTTTTTCTTTTACAGACTGTTCTTGATTCAATGCCTTTCAAAGCAAATACTGAAAACCTTTTTTAAAAAATCAGAGAGGAAACACATTGAGATCAGCATAGCTATTCCATATAAAGAATCCAATCAATGACTTCTCACTAGCATATTACTGTCATTCACATAATTTAATTATTCAGAAATGCGCCTCTATATTTGCTGAACATCATTACGTACATCAGTTACGTCATTAGCTTGAATCACTGTGCAGGTGACTAAATGAAAAGTTAAGGAGGTTTATTGTTAGAAGCTTATGTTGCATTGTGGAGGTTCAAACTCTTTGGAAAGTGTATAAACTTGCTGACATGATCTTCCTGTTTGAGAGTTTATCAAATCCAAATAACCTTTCATCCCTTGTCCCAGCTGTCATGAAAACAAAGAACACCTCCTTACCGCTTGTGATCATTACACTTTGATGCATGAAACCAGCAAGAAAAGCTTCCCCTATTCACTCAGTGTTTGTTGCTATCTTGCACGTCTTGTTCAACAGTCTTTTGCTTTGCATATAGGAAAGAAGCTACTGTGACTACTGAGAGTACCTAGGCCTGTGAAGGTTCAGTTTCTATTGATGGCCTCTGTAATATACTGCACATGTTTCATAGACAATTCTATATTTCCAAATGAAATTTCTTGAAATGAGTTAAAATTGTCCTTTCTGATTCAAGAATACACGTGTGCCTTGATAGACGCTTTAAAAACAGATACGATGAAACTATATGTGGGAATATACTGTGTTTTGTTTTGTTTTTAAAGTGAACAGTTCATTTAGGTTAGTCAGTTGATTCAAAAGTTCAAAATGACATTCATGAAGCTTTGGCAAAATTGGTTTTTAAATGCTTCCTCACACTTCATTAAAAAGTTATCAGTGGGTGGAAAGAGGTCTTTACAATGGAAGTGAAATCTCCATTCAACTGTAGCCAATGCAACTCTGTAATCCAAATACGTTGTTTGACAGAATCTACCCTTCTCATTCATTTAAAAAAAATGAAGTGGTGTTGTATTAGAAATGGAATAGAAGCAGGAAGGGTTAACAGTTTAAGAAGGATTGTTTATTCCCACAGAGTAAAATGGGTCAGGGTGATTAACAGGTCAGACATTTCTAATACAAAGCTCAAAAACACAGATCAGCTTATACTATGTCTATCAGAAAGCAGAAAATAATCGGAGTTTATAGTTACCGAAAAAACAGCACATTACTACAGAAAGATCATATATTTCTTGTAACTGCCTGCCAATGGAAGAAATCATGTTAAAATAAACCCAACTATATAAACTGAATGGAATCCTTTCCTTAAGCAAAGAAAGCCACAAGAAAATAGCTTTTTATTTTTCCAAAGAAATTTCTACTTATTTCACTACTTGAAATCAGGAAGTTGGTTTTGTGCTCAATTTTGGTCATTTAAAAAAAAAAATCAAGCCATTTCTTCTTGTAATTAAAATGTGGCTGAAGTTGTCTTCTCAAATGCAGATGAAGGTTCAGCTTGGATATTATTTTTTCAAGACCAGCTCACCCATCATTTCTAACAGTGTTCTGTGGTGGATGGATGGATGGGTGGATGGATGGATAGATAGAAAGAAGTAAGGGACCGAAATGATAAAGAATGAGGAAAGATTGAGGGAAAACTTTCATTTATATTAATCCAAAACCACATACAAGTAAATGACATGGCCTACATTCTCTTTTATCTATTACATCATTTCCTACCTAAAAATTGTGAAAAAATTCTTAGCAATCTCATTTGTTGACTTGCAGAGGTCTGTGAGACTGATAGGTCACCTAGCAGGCAGATGGTTCAGTTATCAGCCAACTGACTTACCTGCATATAAGTAGGTCATCTTTGGAGAGGAAAGTTTGCAAAGGGGAAGGGGCAGTATGATGACAAAGTCTATCCACTCTTATGAAAAGTGTCATCATATTTTTATCCACATGTGCTTTATCCACATATAGCAATGACTTACGTCTTAGGGTCTTCTCTTAAAGGATAAACTGTATTGTTCCCTGATGGCAGCCGGGGTAGGAAGTTATGTTTTTAGGATCTGAGCTTATGGCACCAGGGTGTGTGTCTAGGTAGTTTAGGTCTACTGCTTAAACCATGAACCTGGGTTCCCCAGCTCTGCTCTTTGAATTCCATTTTAGTAATAGATTATATTTTACAATGGTCTGTGGTGTGAAGTTTTGTTTTAGTGAATTCTTTTCTGTCTTGAATAACACTCAGAATGTGCTGACTGAGTAAATAAGGACAAATAAACAGTTCCTTTCAAGGCTTATCATTCGATTTTAAAATATTTTTAAAAGCAGTGAGACAGATTAATTAGGTTATAGAACCATTGCTACACAGATGCACTGCTGCATTTATTCTGAAGTGCTAAAATGATGCATTGTGCAGTTTTAAATGCAGTAGCCATTAAAACCATAATTTAATTTGAATTTGAAATACCATTTGCTTTATTTCCAACATCAGTGGAATGATTTTATTGGAGAGCAACATGATACTCAAAACCAAAATAATGGACACTGAAAATATAAAATGCCAATTCCATTAGAAAAACATAGTAAATATGTGGTTCAGGTTGCTTCAGATTGTTTTAAATTCCCTTTATAAAAAAGAATGCCTTGCTCAAGTTTTGTTTCTGCAATAGTATACGATTTACATAAGAGTTAATGATGGAAAGGTGTACACAAGACTGAATGAATCATTTTTTAATTCTAATTCTGTCTTGTCTCCAGCTTTATAGGCAAGTTACTCAACCTCTGAATCTCCACTTTTCCATCTGTAAAAGATGAAAAATACGTTCTTGTTCATAGAAGTGTTGTAAGGATTACTTAGTTTAGGTACATTGTAGATGGAGCAAGCTACGCATTACGGTATTTGGTATTATTCTGTACATGTTTATGATAAGCAATGCACTCACCACAAAACATGAAAGTAAAATAATGTTTTCTTTAAAGCTTTTTTTTTTGTAAAATATATGTCAAACCTTTTCACAGATTAATTTAGGCTAAAAGAAAATGACCCATAATGGCATATGGTTCTTTATAAATAATTAATATTAATAATGGGTCATTTAGTCAATTGCCTTTACTTCTCGAAGTGATAATTAGCAGAACATAATAAACTTCATGCATGGTTTGCCATTGCCGTTTTATATAGTAAGGGAAATATAGCTACTTATTCTCATTAAACCAGACTTAGTTACTAATTGGAAGAAGCCTATTAAAAAGATTGTGGTACGGTCATTTGCATCATTATGAGTAAAAGATGACCCCTGTGTTGTTTCAATTGACATTTATTTTGTTCTTGGAAAAGGTGCTTGACTGACATTGTTGTAAAATGAAGTTCTCAGTTACTCACAGAATTCCAACAGCTTTAGCAACAATAATGGCTGTGAAAGCTTTCACATAGGGCTAGTCTATACTTCACTGCTGTCAGTTCGCTCTTCAGGGTTCGATTGAGTGGTCAGTCAAGACACTCTCAATTGATCTAGAGTTCGACTCAGTAACTCCAGCCCCATAAGAAGAGCAGTGCTAAGTTGAACAGACAGCATTTCCCTTCAACTTAGCGCAGTGTGGACAGGGAGGTAAATGGGAGTTACAAAGTCGAAGGGAGATACACAAGGTATTTTACTTACCTTGCGTATCTCCCTTCGACTGCTGCCGAAAAGTGCTACGAGTGTAGACTAGGCCCTAGTACCTGAGCACTCTGCATTTACATTACAGAGTCCAACAGCTTTAAACTCCTGTCATTCATCCAGCACCATTTCATACCACTGAGGGTACAAGGCTGTAAAACATATGAAAGTTTTTCAATTATTATAACTGTTGTTTCTGCCATTGTCTATTCCATGTTGTAAGACACACTCACTGAAATAGTTTTTTAATTTTGCTTGTTTTAAACTTAACAATAAATTTTTTACTTTACCAGTGAATGTGTTTCTTAGTACTTAGTACTTTTATATGTGATTTTAAAAAAAAAAAAAAAACAGTGACCGTTATATCTTCCCACATAATTTCCTTTCAGCATAAATTTACAGCTCTCTAAATAGCTCCATATTTGTTGAGGAAGGTGGATGAGGTAATATTTCTACTGGACCAACCTCTGCTGGTGAAAGAGACAAGCTTTTGAGCTTTGATTTGTTGTTTAAGCAGAGCTCCAGTCTGTTTCCATCCATTTTTAATTTATGCTGAAATAGCAACATATATGTGTGTGCATATTTGTGCCAATTTTATCTCTGAACAGAAGTGTTTATTTTCATGTATACATTTTCTTCAGGTCATTTCTTGTAAGGTGATCATTTTAGATAACTAATGTTTCCCCCTGGTATGCAGGAAGAAAGACAAGACACAAGCAGTATGTTTTAACCAGGAACTATCCAGCAATAAATTGTACAGTGCAGATCATCTTTCCTTCCCTGATCTATTCACTTGCCTGCAGCCCTCCACACCTGTCCCTGCCTAATTCTGGGACCCCACCAGCCTCCACTTGTATGAGAGTTAAGGAGCTGAGGAATGGATTTTTCCTCCTTGTTCTGTCAGACAGTAGAAGCCTCAACCTAGAGTTGATCAGTCAAGTGGACTCCCTCACTGAATGACAACCCGCACTGGATGTGACATACTGCCAATATCCTAAACAACTTCATAGAATTAAGATAAACTTTAGTGAACTAAGTTCAATCGTACTGAATTGGGTTTAATGCCTTTGGGGTACATGGTAATAAAAATCAGTTGTGTATGTGGTGTCATGGCATTGTATGTACCTTCTCTAGTAGAGATGGAACATAACAGTGTTTGGGGAGATATGCATTACAGTATTAGTTCAACTCGGGTTCTCCAGAGACCAACAGACAATGAAAAGACTTTTATATAAAAGCTTGGATAAAAGTTTAAACTGATTTAGGGCCTTCCTCCTGACCCAGTGGATGGAGAGGATCCCTGATCCACGGAGGACCCCAATCCTAAACTGAGGATTGGAAAGGACGAGGCTAACTGTGAGGCCTCCATAAGGTGGAGTACTTGTTCTGAATGGAAATTGGGATGAACTTGTAACCACAAAGAAACCCCCAGTGAGGGGCAATGTCCAGAAGGCTTATTGGCATGTGGGCAGGTTCTTTTATTGTTTTGTGTAAGTTTCCTCTGTAATGCATTTTACTTAAGAATAATGTAGGTTTGAATAGAAAGAGCTATGTGGTTACTGTATCTATACTGTATCTGCAGCAATCATTCTGTTCTCAATCTCAGATGAGAAACCAAGCAGATCTCTTTAGGTAGATATCTTTGCTGAGAAATATACTGTGCAGCATGGACATGTCCTGGTCAGATGGGAGTGAGACGTGGGTCTCTAGACAAGAGAGGTAACAGTAGAGAAGCTGGGAGCCTGAGAGGGGCGCCCTTGCTGAACAAATGAGGGAAAATACCGGTGCAGTTGCCCTCTATTGTGACATTAGACACCCGCTAAATTGCAACAGTTCAACCCTTGCCTGTTGACTTATGCGCTGAGTCCTTGGGCTGCTCTGGGGAAGGAAAACACTTCCCCAACACCTTGTCCTGGCCCATCTGGTAATGAGTCAAAAATTTCTTCCCAGGCCTAAAATAGGCAACAGAAACAATGACCACAGCAAATCCCCAAAACCTCAGTCTTACGAGTGTGGGAGCTGATGCTCTGGGTGCTCCGTGGTCCCTCATTGCACGGAACAGACTTTATGTTCCCTCCTCTTGGGTGCATAGGAGTCAGTGGGATGCAGCTTAACTTCTTTGGCCAGCCAGTCCACTTGGTCAATGCCTCCCCCTCTCCTACCCACATCTGTGCTTTCCGAATCTATGAGGAAGCTGGGTCTCCGGTGCGGGGGAGAGGGGAGATGGAAGAAGGGGAGCTTTTAAAAGGGCAACAATCCTTTTCCATCTGCTTCTGCCAGTCCCGACAATGCCTCCCTGATTTTAAAGATACAAGACTGCATTTTTAATTTTATTCTTTGGAATAGCCTGGACTTGTAAGAACCCTTTCCTGCCTGATCACTTTATTCCTTCCAGTTTCATGCTTAGCTTTCCCAGTTTACAAATGTGCAGCTGACTACAGTTTATGGCCCTTATATTCACTGGTTTTAAAGATTCATCTGACTCCACTGATCCTTACATTTGAAGGGATGAGATCATTACAATTTGAATAATCCTTAATTTTGTATTGCATTCCACTCTAGACCTTAACTTGCAGTGATTACTGTTAATGTATAATTTATAACTTAGACTTATCTGCAAATGTGGGAACTTCATCAATCTATAATTTATACAGGTTTGAGTGCACCAGCTGTTTCCCTTGCACAAAAACATTTAAAATAATTAAAGAACCAAGGAGAAACGAAAGCGTATTTGAAGAGAAACCTGATACATGTGCCATATCAGGTTGCCTGCCTCCCACTTTTCTGAGAGTTTTAGAACTGTTCTCTGAAAGAAGGCTTTACAATGGTGTTTAGGTGAATTAGGGAAGACAGAATTCTTCAGCTACTGTATGCGATCAGGTAAGCTATTCTACCACTTGCACCTTTATCAGCAGATATGTACAAACAAGTGCTGAAACTATGAAGTGCAAAGGAAATGAATTATAGGATAAGTTTGAATTTTGAATTTCCTGGCTTTAACTGATTTGTGATTTCCATAACATTACTTTGCCATGATTATTTAACTTTTATATTATCACTCTTTAAAGTATGTGAGAACAGGTTATGAAGGATCAATCAGAACTGTTTATCTTGAAAACTACACAGTTTTTAATGACTATTATTTCTGGATTTCTTGAAAGGCATGTCTTCCCTTGAGTTACAGTTGGCATCCTTAACTATATTTTTAACTATTTTAAAATTATGTAGGATGCATTTTTTGATACACAAGAGATTTATTCCATATTTTTATAAACAGAAAAGTTGGTATGATATATAATTTTGTACATAATATTTTTAATACTTTCTGATGCCCAAAATCATGCAGGGTATTTTGGTGACGTATGCAGTTTTGCCAAAGTTGACTCATGCTTTTGTCTGATGTATTTGATTGATAGGAAAGCTTAAATTCAATATTGCACATGGAAAACTTAGTATCAGAGAGGTTCCCTTGATGGGAGTATTTTTTGTTATTTTTACCTGAGTGGCTCTAAGCTGCTGATTTCAGCATATCTATTTTTAGTGTGGACTTTGTCTTGTGTATGGTTCAGGCAGATAACCATTTCAGATCTGAGAATTTAATACCAGATTTGCACTAAAAACTATGATGGCTTTAAAATTAACCAGGGTTAAGCAAACAACTTCATTAAAACACAGAATGTTGCTGAAGATCCACTCCAGAATACAGCACGATGAATTATGACATTAATTCTGTTGAATATAAAGGCTGTGCACATTGCGTTAGGAACTTTGTTTTCTGTTGTTTAAGCCCTACTCTGGGTGTTACTTTCCTGACTAATGATGAGTAACCTATCAAAACTAAATTTTAGACCTCAAATAATATATATGACAGGAGACAACTAGCTATGCCCCCAACTTCTAGAGGGTGGTAGTACTGAGCTTCTTAAAATGCCTTAATGATTATATTGAAATAGCTCATGGAAACTCCTTCCTTAATTCATCCATCCAATGATATGTCATTAGGACGTATGCAATTAGGTTGAATGCTTTAGAGATTCTGACCTTCTGGAAGGGTTTTACCTATTGTTTTGCAACAAGTCCATGTCATATCCTAACCACCCATTTCTGTCACTGGCTTCTGCCCTACCCCCAATTATCTTCTCTCTACCAGGACAACCCCAAATGCTACAGTGTTCCATGGCTATCTGTAAGGGAGTCTGATGTGCACCCGTACTAGTGTGGGGAGAACGTTGCATCCACAACACTTTGCTGTCCTTCCAAATGAAAGAGAATATTTGGTGTTTTTTTTATTTGAAAGAATGGCATTTACCCTCTTCCCTTCAACTCTCACACAGGGCATGGACTTGCATATCAGAGTTGCAATGTGTTTTGCTTATAAGATACGAAAATGTAGACAAATCTGGTTCTACAGGGAGGCTATTGCTGCGTAGCCTCTGAGCTCCAAGCTCATCTGGCTTCTCAGTGCCTTCAGCCTGATACCCTGTCAGGTCTGTCAATGGTACAAAAACCCAAGGTCCTCTTACACAAGACTCAAGGCACAATTTCCTTTCCCAGCCTCAGCACTACCTTATACAATGTGCTTGAGCCTCAGATATTGTTAGCCTCATACTACCAACAAGTCCCACACCAGGCACTGTTAAATCTAAAGCAGAAACAAAGACAAAATGGACAGCACATATTAAGACCTCAAGAATCCCAACATTAATTCTTCATCTGGCATAGCTGCCCTTAGCACAGATCCCAGGCCAGTGATTATCTCAGTATATCAGGTGCAGGCCAATGTCCACTGAGGGAAAAGTTTGAGGAGTTTGTGGAAGATGCACTGCATTCTTCATACATAACAAAGAGATTGATCCTCTGATTTAAGTGCAAAATGGAACACAACCTTAGCTGTGGGGTTGCAACCAGCACATCCATAACAAAAGAGAAATTAGGCAAACTACTATTGCTTTGTTTTAGATCTTTTAAATTGAGTTTTTGCTGAGGGTTGGTTGGAGACTGGTTTCACTTATGTGTGGCCACAGAAAAAATGGGAGTTGGAGAAAAACTGAGTGGGGTGGTACAGAGGATAATTACATTTTGCAACAACTTTTGAGGTTTAAAAAATTGGTTTAATTTCTTATTGGAATGAAAACATAACCTTTTGAATGTATCCATGAATCTGGAATTGTGTCATAATGTCTGTTTCCAGATGGAGATCTGAGCCCTTTGACTTGATTTAGTCCATGAGCTTAAAGCAAATAGCCAGGGATATGGAAGACCCAGATTCAAGTCTGTGCACTACCTGATTCAAAGCAGAGTATTTCAACGCAGATTATTCTGAATCAGGGACAGTAGGGTTGTGATCCTGGGCCTCCCACAGACCAGTGCACTTACCATTAGGCTATGAAGTGTGAAAGTCTCATTCTCTCTCTCTCTTTCATTCTCTCAAAAACAAAAAACAAACAAACAAAAAAAAAACAAACCCCACCACCTGTCCAGAAGACAACATATAAATATTTCCACAAAACATTCTGGTGTTGACAAAACAGAAAATGTTCCAGCCAGCTTTAAATTTGAGCCTGAACTTAATAAAAGCCTCTGTGTGAGGGATCTGGTATCTTAGAGCAGTGGCTCTCAACCTTTCCAGACTACTGTACCCCTTTTGGGAGTCTGATTTGTTTGGCGTATCCTTAAGTTTTACCTTACTTAAAAACTACTTGCTTACAAAATCAGACATAAAGCCACAAAAGTGTCACAGTACACTAGTACTGAAAAATTGTGTGTTTCTTTGTTTTTACCATAAAATTGTAAAATAAATCACATGGAATATAAATATTGTACTTACATTTCAGGGCATAGAGCAATGTAAACAAGTCGTATGAAATTTTAGTTTATACTGACTTAACTAGTGCTTTTTATGTAGTCTTTTTGTAAAACTAGGAAAATATCTAGGGCTATGTCTACACTACAAAAAGTTAGGTCGACTTTGTTAAGTGGACTTAATGAGGTCGACTTTAAGTCGACTTAAAGTCGACCTTATTACGGCAGCTTAACAGAGTGGCGTCCATGGATGTGGACTAAGTCCACTTTGTTAAGTCGACCTAATTGCCCTTAGGTCGACTTAACAAAGTGGACTTAAACGTCCACACTGGGCTTAGGTCGACCTAAAGAAGGGTTAGATCGAACTAAGGAGGCTTAAGTTGACCTAATAGGTGGTTCTTATTAAGTCGACTTAAGCTTTCATTAAGTTGACTTAAAGAATTTCTTAAGTCAACTTAAAACCTGGTATGGACGCAGCTTAGTTTAAGTCGACTTTAATTGCCAGTGTAGACATAGCCTAGGTGAGTTGATGTACCCCCTGGAAAACCTCTGTATAGCTCCAGGAGTATGTGTACCACTAATTAAGAACCACTATCCTAGAGGAGGGGTAATGGCTAGATAACTAGCTAAAATCCATCCCTAGATAATAGAAACTTTAAGATTCTCTCTGGGCTGGAAATGATTCAGGATATCACCTCTGAAGGAAGGATCGAACAAGAACATTTAGTTAATATTAGGATCTGCTATATGTCTATATTTTAGACTTGTTGGTAAAGGACTATTATTGTTAACTATGAATTTATTTTTTCTGTTACAATTATTTATATCAGAAGATCATAGATAATCTGTAATACATTTAGTACTGTATTTGTTATATTCAGTCACTGAAAAACTCAATGAAGAAATTACTTAAAAAGCAGATTACCTTTGATTTTAAAAACAGATAATTCTGTTACTTTGAGATGAAAAATTTCCCCCCAAATATACATTTTTGTCATCAACAGGACATGCTTCTCCTTTCTTCGGGTGAGCCTGCTTTCAGTCTATTGTTGCTTTAGAAAGCTCCTCAAGTCACCTGATTATGTGCTGTTAATGTTGGGAAAGCTCTATGTCTTGATGGATCTTATTCAATCTCAGTGTCTGAACTATGTCCTCTATGGCAGCTCATGTCTATGGCACCAGTATTTGAATGTTGACATCCTGGCACATTTGACAAGAAAGAATTCTCTTTCTGAGATGAACAGTACTCACCACAATGGCGTGCAATGAGTACCGTTCACTCGGCCAGAAGAAAAGAGGTTGTCACCGCTAAAAGGTCTCGATCAGCAACTGATGGCAGAGGGGAAGGGTTTCCTGGATGAGAGCAAGGAGGAACAGAAAATGGCCGGAGCAGGTGTGGCAGGGAGAGGGGGAGAACGATCCTTCGAAGTGACGAAGATGATATTTATATCCCAGGCAGGTCTGATGATATCCTCTCTCGCTGGTATTGAGCTGGTTACACTCATCCTACCATCTATGAAATCAGAGTAGAACCTCTTTTCACCATGATCTCCTGTGGACATTACGCTAGTGATCCTTTCTCCTTGGGGGCTGAGAAGGAATTTTCCTTCACCATCAGATTGGCCCAGGTGGGTTTCCCCCCATTTTTCTACATTGATGGGAACAGGGACACCTCATGGAGCAGGCTGTGAAATTAGGTTAAAACATCAGATCTCAGTAAATAAAACAAATGTGGCAGCTTCCCTGTGCAGGTAATCATTAGAGAATGGAAATGATTAGTGGATAAAATGGGTTTAAATGGAATTTAGAAGAAAGTAATCCTCAAGAGAGCTGGAGAAGGGAGAGCAATTAATATCTAATATAGCAAGAAGCCACACCCCCTTCTTTTTCAGCCCCATAATACTTATAGGAGAGGACTATAGCTGGGTCCCAGCAATGGGCTGGCTGGGACCAGTTTAGTAATGAGGAGGGCTGATGGCAGCCTCCCAAATAGATATCAATAATTAAGGAAATAATTATGACCCTCACTGTACAATTTATTGCCAGATATTCCCAGATATTTTAGGTGAATAAATTTGCAGCCTAATTAAAGCATACCCAGTGCTTTCTGTCTTTCTTCCAGCATGGCGAACAATGAGTGTCCTATTTGACTTTTTCTAAAGGGGTAGCCGTGTTTTCTTCAAAGCGTCTGACGAAGTGGGATTTTCTCCCACAAATGCTCATGCGATAAACAAATTGGTTAGTCTTTAAAAGTGCCACAGGACTCCTTGTTTCTATTTGACTTTGTTCAAGTTCAAGATAGTCAATGAAAATCTCGAGATGGAGCCTCATTCATTGTGTCACACAACCACTCCATTATTGCCCCCAAACAAGGTCTTTCTGCCTTAATATACAGTGATCTTGTATTGGCAGAAAAAGGCCCTAAATTTGGCTTTTGAACAAACACTTGGTTTTCCTTAGTGGGAAAGTCAGCCTGCAAAAACAAACTTGTCTGATTTGAGTACAGAAATACAGTTCCCGGAGAGCAGAAATGAAAACAAGGAGCCCTATTAAAATATAATACATCTGATAAGCATTCAGCCAAAATCTATTTAATAAACATGCTTCTCCTTGGGAAAAAAGATATGCCATGGCACCAATATGTAATGCATCCTTCAGAAATGGTGTAGCACACTGTCAGAAAGATAGCATAAGAAATGCACAAAAGCACTAAGACATTTCAAAATGCCTACTAAGCCAAGATTACTGGGTTTAGTAGCAAGGCATGTACATTAGCCAGTACTAGGTTACACTTTTGGGCAGCTGAGATGGTTCAACTTACTCTACAAATAACTGACTGGCCAACTATTATAGCTGTCTGTGGGCATATTACATGCAGAGTAAATAGCAGCACCTATTATTAAAGGTTGCCTGACACTCCCTATTATAAGAACCTTTTTTTCAGTAGCCTGTATCTTTGCCAAACTTTAACCATTTGGGCTATAATGTTCCACTCTGGGTGTCTGCCTCAAGATGAATTTTTCAGGAAAATTTCAGCCAAAACAGCCATTTCCAAGAACAAGGTTAGTGAAAAATACAGTGTTTTGCCCATTTTAAACAATTGTGACCACCTGTTGTTTGAAAAGTTCTAGTGCTCGATGCTTTGGAGACAGGACTTGAATTTTGGCAGAGTGGTGCAGTGGTCTTCATGTCAGGGATGCACCTTTTGCTATGCCAGTGAAAATCCACCCAAATCGATATTGGCCATGCTCTAGCTCTGTAAATGCAGCTCTGGGCTGCTGCTTCATGCCAGGTCTGAGCCCATCTCTCCTGTGCTCTCAGGCCTTTCCTGCTGGGCCGAGGCAGAATGGAGGAAGAAACTGCCTGATTCAAATACAGAGGGAAAGAGCTGAACCTGCGGGGCATGAAGTAGAATAGGACAAGGACACTGAGGATTGGGGGAGATGGAGCTTGGAAGGCAGGGACTGATTATGACATGTTATAGCCCTAAGCAATGTCAAGATTCAGAAGCTCCTTACCATAAAAATAAAGAGAAAAAAGTGTATTACATTATAACAGAAAGGGTAATGAGAAAATAAATGATAAACCATCATATTTGTATATATACATAGGCAAAGATGCAATGAACAACAACTAAATAAAACATGTATCTTGCAAAAAGCTTTATTATCATTATCAATTTCAATTATGATAAATCTTCTGAATTATCTTTGACATATTTAGAGGCCCCTCGTAATGTGAGGCCCTAAGCCATGGCTTACACCTAAATAAGGCACTGCTAGAGAGGAAAGAGAGGGAAACAAGGACAATTAGTTGGAGTAAAGGGAGATTGGAGTGGGAGCTAAGAGAAAGATGGGGATAGGGGACTGGGTCTAACTGGCAGAAGATAGCAAAGGAAATGGAGGAGGAGACTAGGGGTCAGTAGGTTGAGGAGAGACTGAGATCAGATGAGTAACTGATAGGGAGAGACTGGGGTGAGAGAACCAACTGGGCAGGGAAAGGAGATGAGGGAAGATAGATTAGATGAGGAGCCTGAGTGTGGAGGAAACTGGGACTAGCTGGGTCAGGGGAGCCGTGGTAGAGCGGAGAGTGTGATCACAGACACTGAGATTGCCTGAGAAGCCCAGGGAGTAAGACAAACTGGGAGACAGTGGGAATTGGGAATGTGGGGCAACTGGAGATCAAGTTGGAAGCTGTCAGCAAATATCTGTCAAAGCACTGGCAGAGTGTCCCACCCCCCAACTAAGGTTGATCCAGTAGGGTGACAACCCTCTATTGTCATCAGTCACTCTGCTAGCTCAAGTGGCAGAGGTGTATGTGGTGGATCTAAAGGTTCTAACCCTTCTGAGGAACCACGTGGGTGTTCACAGCATGCCACATGATGGAATTTTTTTTTTATTTCTCTTTTTAAAAAACCCATGAAATTACATATAAAACCAATGTTAAAAGAACATTATTAAAATTGTAATATTAAGCTCTACAAAAATCAAGAAATGTCAGCATTAAGGTGGCCTGTGCAACCTTAATTTGGCCGTTTTGTCCTGTGAAAAAAACACTGAGTGATAAAGTGAAGAGTATCACACATCACATCCCTCCTCAAAACCCTCCTTTGCCATGATGCCTACAAAGAACTTGAAAATGGTTAAGCTGCTGTTGTACTGTGACTACTGCCTAGCATGCTGTCTCATTGGTTACTTGTACTCTTGCAGCTATGTCTGTCTGTCTGTCCCTTTCTTCTGTCTCCTGGCTTATACTTAAATTGTGAACCTGGAGCAGGGTCTGTCGTCTTGTTCTGTTTTTGTACAGCCTCTAACACAATGGGGTCCTTGTCCATGGTAAGGTCGGTATGTGCTATGATAATACATAAAAAATTACCAGGGTGCACAAGCAACTTTAATACTAGCAATTCCTAACTTTCAAGTGCTTGACTTTGTAACCAACTTAATGTTCTCTTAAGATTTTTGTGTATAATGTGTATATAATGTTTTATGTTGGATTTTGTAAACATATTCAATGAATATTTATTTTAAAAGGAAAAAAACTCTGAATAGCTACACAAGACAAGTTGGTCATTTTAAACAGACTGTCATATAGCTCTGTTGATGGAGTTAACCGAAGTGCATTGCAGTCAATGTTAAATGACCACAGTTAGGATTCATGTCATTTTAAGCTGAATCTACTGTAACTGCAAATATTTTAATACTTGTTCCTCTCTAATTAATATTTAAACCCTTAAATGAACCCTTGAGTTTCTTCTACGGATTTAATACTATCTTCCCAGACTTAGGTCTGATGAAAATCAAATTCCATTTTTGCTTACTTCATTCCAGGGCAATTAAAAGACATCACTAAGTGCAATTTTGGTAGTAAATACTAAAGATGCCGAGTCAATTAAACATCTTCAAATCAACAAAGTAACCCCTGCATATTTACTACTTGTTTTAAGGCTGTAAAAGAATAAATATGAATTATCTTAAAGACCCTACTATGCAGAACTTATTCAGACAAACTGACTCGACTTGAATTTAATGTGTATTTTCTTGAAAACATGCAGACTCAAGCACTTCAGAAATTCAGGGTAAAACAAATTCCCTAAACCCCAACTACATATAAAGAAAAAGGTATCAAAAGCTTCAGAGTCTCAATTTCCGTGAACAGGCAAAGGTTTGAGTGATTTTTGAAGGAGTAGTGACGAAGTGGGATTCTCCCATGAAAGCTTATGAGATAAATAAATTTGTTAGTCTTTAAAACTGCTGCAAGACTCCTTGTTTGTTTTGCTGACCTAGACTAACACGGCTACCCCTTTGGAACATTTCTTTCCCTGTTTCTAATCCTATTCAGAAAAAAGGACCAGCATCTCTTACTATTTCAACATGTCTGCTTCCTGTCCCAAACAGAAAAAAAAGGAACCATAAGAAAAATCGTGAAAGAAGAAAAGTCAACCTTAACCTCAGAAAAGTTGTATGTTAAAGAATAAACATAAACATGAAATTGGTCTTTATTTTATCTGTTTCTTGTTCTCCATTTAGTCCTAATTATGACAAATGCTTACTAGAACATAACTTGAACAAACTGTATATATTAACGTAGTGGTGTCAGCCTATGTTATGGTCCCAAGATGGTAATATACCAGCGTAAAGTAATAGTTGATATCAGATGCAGTGCATATGGGTGAACAATTCACTATTATTGCATTAAAACTGCTGGTTGGGGACTGATGATGGCTGCTATAAGGGTACATGGCAAGGAATCCTGCTCCTGCCTGCTAAAGTTGTTTACCAACTGGTTTAGGAAATGCTGACATCACCTCTGGGACTGTGTCTGCTGGTGTTGTGAGAGAAGGTCTCCCTGGAAGTAGAATAGGAGAACTTCCTCTGAGAAGAGAAGAGGGCTGACTTAATCCCAGAGATCAGGCAGTGGTTTTAGTGGCCTTGATCTTTCCCAAAGCACCATTAGCCATGTCCTAGAGAGACCACTGCCTTCTAAACTGAAGTTTTCATTTATTCCCTGGGATTCTGGCATAAGACCAGAGGACCCAAGTTGGGAATAGCCTTCTAAGAGCCACTTTTGGTAGCCACTACTCATGCACTAGTGTTAAAAGCATGAAGTGCTGCTCCTAGAGAGTGTAATGAACATATAACCCTCAGTGACCAGGGTCCTGGAAGCTTCCTTTTCTTTCTCCCGCAAGGAGTCCAAGAGGGGGGCCTGGTTAGTGGAAGTGAAAAGTCAGAATTTCTGTTCTGCAGGAAATTCTGCCATTTAAGATAAGTTTCATTCCAAACAGGAGTGAAAACTACAAATTTAGAAATTTCCTATGGAAAGGGAATTCTGAAAAAAAATGTTTGGGAATTACCAAAACATTTCCATCCAATTTTTCTGAAATGAAACAGAGCAAAAGAGCATTCAGCTGCCCCCTACCTCTGGGGGACTCTGCAATATAGTCCTTCCACTGCTCTGGATTATGGGTGGAGAGGCATTCCAGGAAAACTCCATGGCTCCAGATGATAGTGAAAGGAAAAGGTAAGGTGCAGAGTAAGCAGCAAAAAAGATGAAGACGGTTTGCTAGTAGCCGCTGTGCTGGACCCTCTCTCAGACATTGGGAGACTGAAAGTCTTATCAGAATTTGAACCAGTGAGGAGTCCAAGTTAGGTGGCACCAAGACTTCTTGTTCCAGAGGAATGTGGAGAAGAGGTGACAGGGAGCATGCTCTTGGAGGGGTTTTGATATAATTATGAGAATGGGAGATAGATGCTTCTTTTCCCCTTCTGTTTATCACTCTTTTTTGAAGTGGCATCAGCATAGCAGGAGGAAGTAAAATGCAGACATTAGAACTCATAGGCTGGTCTCCTCAATTGCAATCTCCCCAGTACAGCCTTCTAAACTAGTAAATCCATTTACAAGTCAAGGACCAGATACCTTCGCTGCTGTGTGCTTTAACTGCGGTTTGTACCTTAACATGGTTTCTTTTAGTTAAAGAAAACTCTGAATTTCCTTGGTTTGTCATTTTTGATTTGGGGATAAATATAAACATCTTAGTAATATTGTTTTTGCTTTAAGACACAGAGCCATACATGCAACCTTAATTCCATTTTAACAACTTTTTGTTTTGGAATATAGAATATTAATTATAAACTGGAGGAAGTTCAGATTAGAACAGCAAAAACTGTCAGGGGTGATGGGAGTAGCTTAAAAAGCACAATTAAAAGGAATTGTTGGGGGGGAGAGGGGAACAATGAAGCTAACACAATACAGCTAGTTGATGCAGACCAAATGTGATATACAATATCTTAAATCGGAGTATTAGGATGAAAATAAAAACTTTTTTTGAATATCACATAAAGTTTTTCTGAAAGTGAATTTTAATATGGAGAATAGTCACCTAAGGGAAGTGGAAGCTCTTTTACTTTCAATGTTTAAAACTAGACCGACCAAAATATTAGAAAACCTAATAGCTGGAGGATCTGTGAGGTTTTTCCTATCTCTGACTTCTTTGATTCTATGATATAGAATTTAAGAGAAGATTTACAATTGAATTGCAAAATTTTAACTGCTAAGACTGTATAGCTCTTAGATCTTTGTCCTCTATCACAATAAAGATTTAGCAAAATATAAATTTAAAAATATAATGTCAATAATTTGGCTAATAAGGCACTTAGGAACATAATTGGAAGCTTTCAAAGAGAATATTTGTCTCTCTTACAAATGTAATGAGACAGGGCAAGAATCCCGCTGTAGAGCAAATCCAATTCATGTAATTATGCACTAATTAGTTTGAGCCAATTCTTTTTGATAGATGTGTTAATTGTGTTGGTTAGTGTATGGCAAATAAGGCATTCTCTTATGTTTGAGTCATAAACATCTGCAAAGCTACCTCATTATCCTCCTTGAAACTCTGTTGTTCTTTGATGGTTATAAAACATGATGATAAGATTCCTGCTGTGCTGAGACCACTGTCTGTTGTGTTGACCAATACTGTCATCTTATTTCCTTGTACTCCCCCCTTTATCCATATCCATATCCATCTGTTTTCACGTGCTTTAGTATTTGGGTATGTCTGCAATCATACAGCTGTGAGTGCACAACATGCAGATATATCGGAGCTAATTTTGATCCAGCTAGCTCAAATAACAAGAGAAGTGAAATGGTGGTAGCACAGGGTAGCCGCTCCAGTACATATCCAGTGTCCCAGCCAGAAGTTTACACCCTGTGCTGCCCCCAGCCCCACCCCCACCCCACTGTGTCAGCTTCATTGCTGTGGTTGTAGCTGGCCTGATCAAAGTTAGTGTAGCTATGTCTACATGGGCAGCAGTCACACCTGTGATTGCAGTGTAGACATACACTTAGATTGTAAGCTTTCTGGGGCAGAGACCGCCCTCTAGTTCCATTTGTACAGTGCTTAGCACAGCAGGATCCTGGTCCATGACTAGAGCTCCAAGGCATTATGATGATAGAAATCCCAGCAACAACATAAATATTGTTTTCTAATAGTATTTTGCAGTGGCTCTGGTAAACACTTTTAAACTGGAAGTTTTCATAGTAACAGAGGTAAATAGTTTTGCATGCTGTAGCTCTTAGTTGCACTGACTAAGGCATATTTTTAATTATTAAGAAAGATCTGTGACACTCAGACATTACGCACCTATTAAATATCTGGGGAACGGCAAACACCCTTTGAATTTTAAAACAAATGCATGTCTAATAGCTTCATGGTTAATACTTTCAGAATGGAATACATAATCATTCTTTCATCTAATGTGGAATTCACACATCTACAGAGGGCCAACACAAGGTGTATGCACCACTTAGACCTTTGCATAATATGAGCATAATTTGATTACTCAAAGTAGAGTTCAATCCTTTGTTCTGGTGCTCTAAACAAATGTTATTTTCACTTTCAGAATGAAGGATTAGTATTAAAATACTCCTAATAGATATCTAGAAGAAATATATACTACTATCCTCATTTAGATTCCAAAGTATTCAATATCTAAAACCACTTCAGATGGATCAGACTGGGTAGTTTTCCTCTAATGGTGTGAAGATTACTTTCAAGAAACCATAAGATAGTCATGGAACTTACTAAATGCCAACAAAGTAAGTTCTACTATCTGAATTGTAAGTGTCATTCCAGCAATATAACAAATACCTCAGTGCCCAGAGTTTATGTGAAATATTGCCATAAAACAGACTGCTATTCAGGCCAACTACTACTACTGAAGTGTAATATTACTATTGGACTGCCAGATAAAGTGTTTCTTAAATCGGAGTTAATTATAGATTCGATGAGAAAATTCACAAAGGTTGTCCTTGTATAAAAAGTAATCAGCATAATAAAACAAATCAGTGAGTTGTAAATAAATGTCATGATCTCAGAAAATCCTATAATGGATTCATTAAATGCTTGGTATGGAGGGGATGGATAGATTGTGCCTCTAACAAAGTTGCAGCCTGTTCCTTAAATCCCCCATGTCCATCTTCCTTTCATCTGTGAGTCCTGATGAATATCCTTATTTTACAAGTCTTTAGAGTCACCTTCATTTGTAGCTACAATTTCCTATCCTTAATCCTTGCTTTTCAAGTAGTGTTCGAAATTTTTGTTGCTTTACATATACGAGCTTAAACAGTTTCTGTGTTGTATTAGTGATAAACTCATATGCTGAAAGAACTCAAACCTGCTTTATGGAAAAACAGCGGTGAGTTCCCTACCAATAAAATTCTTAGGTTGTGCAGAGGGGGATTTAGCTTTGCTGGTTGAGTTGCTCTATATATTAAATACAGTTTATTCAGAAGCCTTTAAGGTAAAGTCTAAACAGCCTAAAAATTTGCCATAACTATGGATTCCTCTATAATCTTTCTATTTATTATCTTCCTAGTTATGGAATTGGTGGAAATAGCTCTAGTTGCTGGACTAATTATTCTTTTAATACATAAATGTAATTAAAAAAACCTCCCAAAAAACAAAATCCCAAACATGCATCTAGAAACATTGCACATTGTTTCTTTGCATATATGAGAAAATGTATTGTAACGACATGTGTGGTGTTTTGTGTTAATCACATACCTTATTTCTAACTTGTCCTTTTTGTGCTTTGGGAAGATTCTCATCAGAATAATGACATATCAGTCTATTATCTTGCGAGAAAAATAAGGGAAACAGCTTCAGTGCTGCTGTAGAGTTTCTGACCGTATCATGAAATTGCCAAAAGGCGTAATGCACAAACTGCTCTTTAAAACTAACGATGATTTAGTTATTTGCTGTTAAAATTAAAGGCAGTGAGTTTTACCCCTGTATATTCAAATCGTATCAGTATAGGAGGCAAGGAGTAGAGCTTCACCTATTCCTCTGTCTATTTTTATGCATTATTTCCTATTTGTTCACAATCATAATTCTTTTTGGATTTTTGGGTAGTTCTGATTTCCAGGTCATTTTCTGTCTTGTTGCTGTTATGTGTGCTGAAATAAGCATGAGGCTATGTTTACTGAGCCACATCACTGGCCATTTTTGTATGATGGTTGCACTTCTATTTCTTGATGAGAGAATGGATGCTGAATTATGTAAACATTTATATGTACTATATACGGATTGACCATATCTGTCTTAAATCATGATAGTGAAATTACAGAACAGAGTGAGATTGCATTAAAATTTAGAAACACTGTTACATAAATATGCAGAAGTGTTTTCAGAGGATAAAAAGAATGATTAATAATTATCTAATATGAAGTAGCAAGCCTGACTTTAAAGTGATTGTCAGTTACAAGGCCACATAAATAACTATATTTGCTTGTGCTTTTGTTATTGTAATTGCATCTTATTTTATTCTGTGGTGCATTGTAATTTGAACATTAGCAAAGAGCATACTGTTATCAGTTGGACAATAAATTTGAGCTTATTTGATATTTAAACAGTTACAAAACAATTCAGAATCTCTACCCTAAATTCCATGGAGTGCTAATTACTTTTGCTGGCAAAGTATAAAATACTGCATAGAAAAAGTTGTATAGCTCTTTAAACTTTGAGCCAATAGTTTCATTTTAACATGCAATCTAAAATAATATGAGGTTACTTATTTGTATTAAGCATGTAATAGGTGTTAAGCTGTACATTAAACTCTCCAAAGAAAGGACAGCCCATCAAAGACAATTGTTTTTGAAGGATGGTGTCGATGATCCTGTTTTTAGATTGCTTAAAACGTACACAGTTAACAATGTTGACAATTAAATATGAATCATTTAGTGTAAAATTTAATAGCTTTCTGGAAGGAAATGATGCAGTTTGTGTTTCTGACCTCTATTATTTGATGCTATCTGAAATCTTAGGCAGACATGACTTCATTGGTCATGGTTGGTTCACATTTTCGAGGCTATCTTCAAAATCAAAACATGTGGAGCTTTGCTGTTTTATATGCAGAGGATTGGAATCACTAGTCTTTTGCAGCCTGGTGCTAATGCTTCTCCCCAAAGGAGAAATAAGACTCCATAAGCCAACGTTGAATAACGGTATGTTAAAAATGTGTGTAACAATCATTTGTTCAGCATAGAATGTGATATGAAAAGACAATGCTCCTCTTTGTCATTTCTTCCTTTCAATCTTTGACCTTAAAAGCAAAGGTGTTTAACAATTTTTTTTTGTTTTGTTTACTTTTAGCATAAGCAATTTGACAGCTGCAAACAAACATGATTGCTCCAGGGACTTCCTGTGATTTAATTAGAAATACAGATGCAGGAACTTTTGATTTAGATTTGCATTCCAATCAAGTCCATTGCAGCCCCCCGTTAGTGACCTGGCCCTGATTGCTCTAAGTGCATACACAGATACAGTGTGTCAGAACGAGTTAGACAAAGAAAACAGGAACAGCTCTTACATGTTAACGAATCCGTATGTTATCAGTTAGGATGTTGAATAAATTACTATGTGTGATTCAGGGTTCAGTTCATGTGTTTTCTGTGCTGAGTGGGGATTGGTACCCAAAACAAGTGGTGGGACCAGCAGGTTCCTCATTCCTTGTAGATTTTCAGAGTGAAAAATGAACTTAGGGATGTTAGGGATTTTTTCATGAAGGATGGAGGAAATTGGGAAGAAGGGAGGAGGAAAAGGAATCGCCTAATATCCCCTCTTCTCAACTTCTCTTTCAGAATGTTTATGTGGGACATAGCTCAGTAAAGGACAGGGTTGAAGAAACTTCTTTTTTATTAGCCATTTGTCTCTGTGCCCACTTTGTCTGCCAGTTATGGCCACTCGTCTCTTCCTCTCCCTTTTTTACCATGTTTCACCCCAAGATCCCACCCTGTGACTCTGTGATCACCAGTTGACCATCACACAGCTGTCAATCCACCCAACCTATGTGGTCCTCAATCCCTTTCTTGCATCCTAACTCCCCTCTAAACTGTAAAATCCCCTTCCCCACCCCTTATCAGGCTCAGAACCTTTATCCTCCACATGAGCAGGTTTTCTGAGTTGGGCAGCTGTTGCTAGTTGCTGTTGTGTCCATAGGAAAGGGATTTTAGGGTCTTGAATGCATAGTCTTAGGACTCGCAGTGATGTTTTATGCAGGGAAACTGAAGAAGTTTCAGTATTAAGGTTTGAAGTTTGTCCAATTTTTAGGAAATGCCTCTATAGGAAAGAGTTGGGATGTGTTTTAGAAACCGACTAGGGTTTGAGGGGAAATAAAAGAAGGGATTTACCTCAGTTTAGTGTTTCAAAAATGTAAAATCTTCCCGAGTCCCAACAAAGATGATAAAGTGCAACACCCTGCATAGGGGATATAACAGAAGTGAGTTGTAACACTTAAAGGACTCCCTTGAGCACGGTGCATAAATGCTGAAAGATCTTTAAGCTTTTAAAGATTGGCAGCTTTTCTAAATGCAGCCTGTTTTCAATCCAACAAATAAGATCAAATATTATATCAGGGAAATTCAGATAGTCTATTTGTTCTGATAGCAAGATGATTATGATAGTTAACTGAAAAATTAACTGCTCTTTTTCAGCTCTTGTATTATTCCCATTTCAAGATGGCTTTTATGATTTCAATGTAACTGAATTACCACAACAAGCTTTTTATATTATGGTGGTAAGATTATTTCCGTTCCAATTGTTAGTCGATAATCTTGTTGTGAGAATTGTAAATTATTATTCTGAGCTCTTAATGTTTTTATTAAGCGTATTACCTTCATTTTTGACTGGTTACCCTTTTTGCTGTGAGTTCGGAACCCAGAGGCAGTTTATTATGCATTATTAAACTGTACAGTTCCCAGTTAAATCAGTGGAGTTACTCTAGATCTACACCCAGAATAACAGAGATCAGAATATGTCCCAAGAAAAAGAGAATACTGATCCTTATTCCTCGAACATGCCATTGTAAAATAGACAAGCTATTCATCTAGTTTTAGGCTGAATAGTCCTCTTTTTCCATGGTTTGTTCCCTGTGTGCATAGATGGAGTTTAGCAATCTAATTTGGGGGGCAAGGGGTTAGGGTGACCCTCTATCTCCTTTACAGGCCCAGGGGCAGGAGGGGAAGGAAAGGGACTTACTCCAGTCCAGAGCTGTGAAGAAAACTCAGAAGTCCTGGCTTGGGCTGCCAGCCAATGCTGCTCCCACAGGTGGCTCAGTCATGCTTGCCTGACTCCTTTTCCCTTCTCCAGAAAGTGACCTCAGCTAGGGGCTGCCTGCCGCTCAACTGGACCTTCCTCCATTCACCATCTGAGGAGCAGCCACCCCCCTGCCACCCAGGTCAGGCAGGTCTCACAGAGCTAACCTCATTCTGGGGCTCCCCCGATCCACCCCCAATCCTGCTGCCCCATACACGGGCTCACCTGAGTGGGTGGGCTGTCTGGCCAGTGCTCCCAGTCCATGGCATCCATCTTCCAGCCCTGGGGGCGCCCAGTGCACCAGGCCCCAGATCCAGAGGGCAGTGTCCCAGGACCAAGGTCAGGTCGGGGAAGATGAGCAGAATCTGGGTGGCCTCCGCTGGCCCTTCTGCATGGCACACCCATTGCCCCCTGCACCTCACTCTCCCCAGCTGATACCAAACTGAATCTGCAGCCCCAGCCCACTGTCTTTGGACCTGATTGGTGACACCAGCTGACATCAACTTGGGCCTGGCCAGGTCCAGGCCTGCAATGTGATGTCACGGTCCTTAGCCCCACCAGGCAATTACTGTGCGGAGCAGAGATCCATACATGCGTGCACAGATCCTACACACACACGACACATAGCAACACACACATTTCCACGCACAGATACACATGGATCTCACACACACAGAGGCATACATATAGCTCTCTGACACATTGAATTATTTTTCTCTGGTTGAACTTAAGCAAGTTATTTTAGATTAGCATTCACTCAAATATAGTGTACTCGGTTTGAAGATACTGGGCTAACGAATGGATGTATCATTTTCAAATACAGCAATACCTGCTGTGAGGGGTGGAAATAAGGGGAACAGTTGGATTCTAGTTGGTTTTGCCTCTTGTGTTAGTAATCACACAGTTCATTTGCATTTTGTTCAACTACAATTCATAAGTTTGGAGGAGGTAATGCCCTCCTGATCACCCCAAACTCCACCCATTCTTACCTGGTACTGATATAAAACCAAATGAGGTTTGTCCAGTATCCTGCATAAACGATGCTATGGGTGTATGTGAGGTCATGTTGGACGAGGGAGCTGGAGAAGTGGTGTACTTTGCAAATAATATCTTCCATGTGGTGTGACCTCATAGAAATTGTGCATGGGAGGTCACTCCAGGAAGCAGGGACACATTTATTCTAGAGATGCATCGGTAGCACTCTAATGCAGAAGGTATTTTTGGTTTGGGTTTTTTTTTTAAAGGTACTTTACCAGTGTGGAACTGACCCTTGTTATCAATACTTGACACCTTGTTCTTCTTTGGTTTTGTTTTTTATCAAAAAAGAGAGCTGAAATTTTTCAAGGAGGCTGATAAAATATGTGCACTTTGCTTAAGTAGGCCTGCTCCAGTCTTTTCAGTAAATGGGTATCTAAGCATTTTAATTTGCTTTCTCTTTATTGCATCCTCTACAAAATGAAAAATGTTTTTTATGTAATTACATCCCTTATAAACTGTGGCTCCTTATCAGGTTAATGATAAAATTAAGCCACAGAGTTTTGGTCTTTAGAGAGTAATGAATGAGTAGAATTGAACTGCTTTTCCCCTATCCTGGCTCGATTGTCTTGTAAATAAGGTTTGAGAAAAGAAATCCTAACTTTTCTGTCATCTTTACTGTAGTGAAATAAACTTGTGCACCAGAGCATTTCTCTAAGGCCTGGTCTACATTGACAATGGAGGTTGATGTAACGCTGCTTACATCAACCCCCCGATAGCAAACGACTCTACTGGCACATCAGTCGCGCCAACCTAAATCATGCAGAAATTTGACTTAATAAAACCACCCCCGCAGGTGGCGTAGTGCGGAAGTCAAATTCTAGCGCTTAAGTTGCCATCAGTGTAGGCAGAGTGCAACATAAGTCAATGTCATTGTCCTCCTGGAGCTATCCCATAAGTCTCTGTTCTGACCGCAGTGGACATTTGTGCTCTATTGCACCATTGCCACATAAGCAGGACATAGCTCCTCTCCTTAAGCCCCAGGAAATTTTGAATTCCCCTGTCCTCTTTAGTCAGCATGGGGAGAGCTTGCTAGCTGAACAGCTGATGGTGACTGCATGCTTCAAATGCATCCCAGCATGGAATCAACTTGAGATCTTGGCTCTCATTGGCCTCTGGGGCACAGAGTCTGTTCTTGCTCAGCTCTGAGACAGCAAAAGAAATCATGATATCTATGGGAAGATATTGCGTGGTAAGGTTTAGAAGGGCCACAACAGGGACGTGCAGCAGTTCTGCCTTAAAATCGAGGAGCTGAGGCAGGCATATCAGCGGACTAGGGAGGTTTCTGGGGAGGACAGCCTTATGTCTTCCCCCATGATAGGAGACTTAAAAACGCCACGCTGTTTGTAAAGGATCAGGCATCATTGCAGAACATAGCATAGCAGCGTAAGGGCCAGGGCTGTGCTCCAGTGCTTCCAGCAAATCTTCTCTTTCTGTCTGCATTACTCTTGGGAGACTGAGTTCGCACATAGTCACCTAAAGAAGATGGTGCAATTTTACAGTAACCGTCCAATGCCGTCTTCTTCCCTTGCCCTGGACAGTGTCCCTTGGACACAAGACAGCATGGCACTGTTTGTATGGGCATTAAGGGTCCCAATACTGGTTGACCTATGTTTTCTGCAGTCTTAATTTGCCCATAGCCTCCTGTAATCTGTTTTGCCCACCTCCTCCCAGAATACACTTCTTTGGTGTTGGAAGATCAGGTTAGGGACTACTTAGAGAAGTTGGACATGCACAAGTCTATGGGGTAAGATGAACTGCATCCGAGTGCGCTAAGGGAGTTGGCCGATGTGATTGTAGAGCCACTGGCCATTATCTTTGAAAACTCATGGTGATTGGGGGAGGCCCCAGATGATTGGAAAAAAGGCAAATATAATACCTATATTTAAGAAAGAGAAAAAGGAGGATCCAGGGAACTACAGACCAATCAGCCTCACCTCAGTCCCTAGAAAAATCACAGAGCAGGTCCTCAAAGAATCCATTCTGAAACACTTGAGGGAAATTGGGTGATCAGGAGCAGTCAGCATGGATTCACCAAAGGCAAATCATGCCTGATGAACCTGAATGTCGTCTATGATGAGATGGCTGGCTTTATGGATGCGGGAATAGCCATCGACGTGATATACCTCGACTTTAGCAAAGATTTTGGTATGGTTTTCCACAGCATTCTTGTCAGCAAGTTAAGGAAGTATGGTTTGGATGAATGGACCGTAAGGTAAATAGAAAGCTTGCTAGATCATCAGGCTCAGTGGGTAAGGATCAATGGCTCAATGTCTGATTGGCAACCAGTAACAAGTGGAGTGTCCCAAATGGTCGATCCTGGGCTGGTTTTGTTCAACATTAATTATCTGGATGATAGGATAGATTGCATGCTCAGTAAGTTTCTGGATGATACCAAGCTGAGGGGAATGGTAGATACGCTGAAGGGTATGGATAGGATTCAGGGAGACGTAGACAAATTGGAGCATTGGGCCAAAAGAAATCTCATGAGGTTCAACAAGGACAAGTGCAAAGTCCTACACTTAGGGTGGAAAAATCCCATGTACTGCTACAGGGTGGTGACCGATCGGCTAAGTAGCAGTTCTGTAGAAAAGGACCTGGGGGTTATGGTGGATGGGAAACTGGATATGAGTCAACAGTGTGTCCTTGTTGCCAAAAAGGCCAAAGTCACATTGGGCTGCCTTAGTAGGACCGTTGCCAGCAGATCAAGGGATGTGATTATTCCCTTCTATTTGGCACTGGTGAGGCCTCATCTGGAATATTATGTCCAGTTTTGGGCTCCCCACTACAGAAAGGATGTGGACAAATTAGAAAGAGTCCAGCAGAGGGCAATGAAAATGATTAGGGAACTGGGACACATGACTTACGGGGAGAGACTGAAGGAACTAGGCTTATTTAGTCTGCAGAAGAGAAGACTGAGGAGGAATTTGATAGCAAAGTTCAACTACTTGAAGGGGTGCTTCAAAGAGGAGGGAGCTAGGCTGTTCTCAGTGGTGACAGAGGATAGAACAAGGAGCAGTGGTTTCACATTGCAGCTGGGGAGATATAGGTTGGATATTAGGAAAATCTTTCTCACTAGGAGGGTAGTGAAGCATTGGAATGAGTTACCTAGGGAGGTGGTGGTATCTCCATCTTTGGAAACTTTTAAGGCCTGGTGAGACAAAACCCTGGCTGGGATGATTTAGTGGGAGTAGTCCTGCTTTTAGCAGGGGGTTGGACTAGATGACCTCATGAGGTCCCTTCCAGCCCTAATATTCTATGCTAAGGGGGAGCCCAATGATCCCTTTCCTTGGTTATCTTTTTATTGGGGAGCTGTGTGGTTGCTGGAAATCTCTGTAATGGATACAAAGGCCACCTGGTTTACTATGTCTGGAACAGCAGTCTTACACTTGCAATACATGCAGATTGAAATGTGGTTCTGGCCTCATGTTCTGTATAGTCAAGGGAGTTCTTGTAACAATGTTTCATATTTCAGACTACATGGGCTCATCTAACAATAGGAATTGTGTGCTTTGTTTGTTTTATTGTCAACTCTTCGATCACCCAACCCCTGTGGAGTGCCTTTCTCAAATTAGGAAAAAGGGGAAAAAAATCCAGGGATGACATGTTCTGTGAGCTGATGAACATCTCAATGACAGCTAATACAGAACTCAGAGCCTGGAGACTGTCCTTGTCTGAGAAACTGAACCTGGACAGAAGGGCAGCATGGGAGCAGTAGCATGAAATGCAACAGGAGATGTTGTGTATTATAAGGGATCATCTGACATGCTGAGGCGCCTGGTAGAGCTCCAGGAACAGCAGTGGCAGGAAAGAGTCCCTCTGCAGTCTTTCCAGAATGCACAGCAGCTCATGATACTAACCCCCAGCCCTGAGCGCTCCAGGAAGAGGATGAGCAAGGTGCAGTATGTGCTGCACTCTACGCCAGTGGTGGCGAGGAGAAAGAGGTGACATGCACACTGTCAGCATGGAAAAAAGGGAAGGCGGAGTCTGGGGCACAGGTCGATTTTGGGGAATTAAGCACACAGCACTGAGAGGCACATACATTACTGCTGTCCAATGCAAAAACAGGTTTTCATTGCTTCCCTTCTACACAGAGCTCTGCAGTTTGTTCAGACCATAACACTGGTATCTGGTTGCTCAAAATTTGTGACCACTCTTTCTGACTCGTTCCTGGGGGAACTTTTCACCATGTGTTTCACACAAATTATGAAGCACACAACAAGCACAGATAATTATTAGTATGGTTTTTGATTTTGCTGAAGTCAAGCCTAGTAAGTAGATTCCTCCCCCTCTTTTTGAAATGCCCAAATGCACATTCTATCGCCATTCTGCATTTGTTGAGCCTATTATTGAAATGTTCCTTACCGGTGTCCAGGTGCCCAGTATAAGACTTTGTTAACCACAGGAGCAAAGGGTAAGCAGGATTCCCCAGGATCACAAGTGGCATTTCAACATCCCCAATATTTATTTATTTTTGATCAGAGAAGAAAATGCCTGCATGAATCTTTTTGAACAGACTGAAGTTCCTAAAGATGCATGTGTCATGCATCCTTCCAGATCATGTCACATTGATGTCAGTAAAATGTCCCTTGTCATGTGCATGCAAGACTATTGAGAAGTATTCCTTGCAGTTTATGTACTCTGTGACAAGGTAGTCTGGAGCTAAAATGGGGATACGTGTCCCATGTATCCCCCTCTCCAGTTTGGGAACCCAAGGGAGGCAAACCCATCCAGTATGGCTGGCACATTTCCCAAAGTCACTACCCTTTGCAGCAGAAGTCTATTAATGGCACTGCAAGCTTTCATCACAGCAGTTCCCACAGTGGATTTTCCCACTTCGGAATGATTTCCAACTGACCAGTAACCGTCTGGGGTTGCTAGCTTTCACAGTGCAATGGCCAGTCGCTTCTCCACCATCACAGCTAGTCTCAAGTGAGTATTCATGTGCTTCAGGGTCAGGGACAGCTCTTTGCAAATTTCAAGGAAAGTGCCTTTTCACATATGGAAGTTGTGTTGCCCCTGCTCATCATCCCATATGGTCAGCACGATGTGGTCCCACCAGTCTGTGCTTGTTTCCCGGGCCCTGAAGCGGTGCTCCGCAGATTGAAGATGATGTGTGAGAGCCTGCAGCAGGTGGGAATGTCTCACATTATGCCTTGTAGAGGGCAGTCTCAATAACATAGCAATTTTCAGAGCTGTGGCTCCTGTTTCAACATTTAAAATACTGTAAGATAAAGCATGAGGTGTTTGTAATGCTCACAATGATAGTGCAGAGCTGAGTGGGCTCCATGCCTATCTGGCATTGGTGTGCATGTGGTAGAGAAAAAAGACATGAAAAAAGCATTTCCCATTTGTTTGTGGCAAGAAGGGAGTGGGAAGGGAGCATGTTGCATCATGGGAGGATGACGACTTCCCCACAAGCCTTTACATCTATTTGCACTGTGCAATATCTACCCATGGTACACTGCTTTGAATGTCAATCCAACAATGAGTAGTGGGGACACAAGAGTCAGATGCAAGGAGTGTGGTGTGCTCATGCTCTCTAATTTCCAGAATTCGGCAGGTGAAAGTCAATTTTAAATAGATGGACTTCCCTCTGCATTGTAGCCATGGCCTAAGAAAAGTTGATTGTTTTGATTTTAAATAGCGTGTGAAAAATTTTATCTTTTTTTTTAGATGACTTCCATAGCAAAGAATTTGAAAACACTAAACCAAATTATGCAGCAAGATGGAACATCTCCAGATTTGGCAATGCTATAGATTAATTCAGCTGCCTGAAATTGTTTTCTTTTGGTACAGAACTGGGGATGAAAAAGTAACACACTGTTTGAACAGTCTTCTTTCTCCTCTTATCTTTACGTTCTGTGTATTTAGGTTTAAATCCAAACCCAAAAATAAACCCTGCATTTTTCCTTGATAGAGTACAAAGAATTATTCTGTGATTTAAAATGAAAGATTTTCTTTAATATTTCTCTTTAATATTTGCTTTCCTGTTTATTTCTATCACAAGTAAAGCTAAAATGAGTGTTTATTATATATACAATGTGCTGGCAAAATGAATTTATTGGAAACAATAATAAAAAGAACATTCCTAACCAGTATTGTTCTAAATGATCAGTTCAATCAGCCGTACATAAAAGTATTTGGTGAGTCAGTTGAAAATTTTGTAATAAACAAGGAATCATAGAAGTTCAAACTGGAAAGACTTTATTTCTCCCCAGTCTAGCTAAAAGATGGAAGCATCTTTTAAGTCATCTGTAGGGAGTTTCATTTTTAGCATCAGACCTTCCTTTCTAGCTTACGTACCTAATCTGTTATTTACCTCTGCCTACTTCCATACCTAAATTAAATTGCCATCCATGATAATCTCATTATTCAGTGCATGTGGCGATTTGTATTTCCACCAACAGATTAATATGATACTCCCAGGTGCCAGAAGCTGGTTAATGATCTCATGGGAGGTAGTAAGTGTCTTTTGTAATGATATGTAGCTCTGTTCCTCCAACAAGTGTTTTATAAAAGTTGTTACATAATAACAGTCTGTTGTAGGTTGAGAGGGCACTATTGATAGCACTCATTATGAAATGTAAAGTGCTCTGATGTGATTAAAGATGATGTGCTATGCAGAATACGTGACAGACCATTTCTGTGAAGCTCCTAGCAGAATAGGTATGTACAACATGCATCCTACCTCTGCTTTGTGTCAATGCTAGCTTTAGGAAAAAAAACATTTTTTGCAGCTTTATTTTGACCTAGATATCTGGGTTTTTGGAGGGTTGCAGGTGAAAGCTACTTTTTTTTAAATTGATCAATTGGAGCATTTTACAAGTGAATATCTAAAACTGAAATATTAATATTATACAAAATTACAGAAAGGCTTAAATGTTCTAAATGAAGGCATTATAACCCATGTAGAATATAAAGGTTACAAGAATTGGAAAGACTGACTTATTAGGCCACCCAGCCCATCTCCATTGCAGTGCAAGATTTTACCAAGCAATATATAAGCAAACATTCTTGTTAGTACCCAAAGCAGCTTGTAATGTGAGCACCCAAAAGAATGGATTTCTATGCACAATTACAATTAAAAGACTTTCCAGTATCTCTAATACAATATTACCAGTTTATTATTCATAGGTAGTCCCTTTGTGTGGTTCTTTTAATTTTGCACTGAGTGTTATAAACTGCAGACTTGAGCAGGAAATAACCTTACAGAGGGCACAGTGTGACGTTCTAACATCCAGCAGCTTGTGCTGTGGATTGTAAAGAGCAATCTGCAAGGAGACTGGTTTGGCATACAGATTTTCTAGTGCAACAGAGTAGGAAAGGAAGTGCTATTGCCAACTCTCATCACCATATGCTTGGTTTGAATATAGAATAGAGAGAACGTGGAGACAGCAGCTGCTAAAGGGGAAAGTGGACACTTGCGAGCAGATTTTAAAGCCTTTCTGCATAGTTAATTTGTTGTCCATCAGCCCCCTCCCTTTTCCATCCTGATCCCCAACCCAACCCACTGCTGGGACCTTACCATCCACTCACTTGAATGAGGATTGAGGTGGGCTATAAGGGGGAGGGGGTTGGTTTGCTCCTTGCCATGCCAGTCATAGGATTCCACCCACCCCCTTCTGCTCCTTGAACAAACACTTCCTTTAAATTCTTTGCCAATCCTTTGTATCTGATCACTGTATCCCTTCCTTACAGAGTATCCACACTGGACATCCACCCCTTTCTTACATAACGTGTTGTGACATCTTAAGCTAACTCACTTTCCATGCCCACACCAACTAAGATACTTTCCCACCCTAAACCTGCTGTGTGGAACGTGAACCACTGTCCCACATTGTGCATCAGCCAATCTGGCAGTAAAGGCAAAATTCTTTTCCAGCCTCCGAAGAAAAGAGTGGCTAGCAAAGTGCCCACAGGATATCCTGACCAAACCTGGCATTTTGCCACTTTCAAGGGTGGGTAACTATTTGATTTGGTCCAGATCAAAGAGACCTTCCTCTGCCCAGCTTGCACCTATACAATCTCCCCTCTTTTCCAGTCACTTGGAGGATGAGTCAATGTCCCTGTGTTGACTTGCTTTGTGTCTGCAGCGCCATGCATGCGTCTCTTCCCTTAACAAGGTATGTTCCTTCTCCCAGAAAGCCAGACAAAAGCCCCCCACCTAAGATGCGATGCCATCATTCTTATGCCACCAGTAATACTTTTGTTTACATAGTTGCATTCAAAATAAGCTGTTAGCTAAAATGAAATCAAACCTGATTTCAGATCCCAGCTAAGAATGCATTTGAAAGGGGAGTGAGAACTAAGGGGTGAGGAGAGTGGAAACATTTAATATAGACCATATCTTCATGTTTAGATATTGTAAAATGCAGATAGATGGGTTGTTTTTTCTCAGTATCCATTTGTTAGCAGGCCATGGCAACAAAAAAAAACAGACTCTTGGTGGAGAAGCAACCACTGTTTATGTAACAATTGGTATCTAATGTTTGGCCACCAAGGGCCCTATGCAGTTCACATTGACGTCAGTCTTGAGTCTCCCACTGGCTTCAAGCCACAAATGAGGACTGCCAGGGGCAACTGAGATAAGTTGGCACCATGTCCATGTAAGAATCAGTCTTCTTTGACATATCTCAATGGGGAACAAAGCTGATTTCCATACTGTCTTGAGAAACCAATAATCTCTATCTTGTTCCAAGAACCATGTGGCCAGGAAGTGAAATCTACCAACATTCATTTATTAAAACTCTGTATTTTAAAGAATGAAGAGATTTTGTTTGCTCATCATGCTTTTTCCCCTTTCTATTGTAAAATCTTGGATGCTCAGAAATATTTCTTATTTGCTGAGTTGTGATGTTTTCCAGTTAATGTATTCCCTTTTCCCACCTGCCCTTTTACCTCTAGTTCATATAATTTGCATTACCGATGGTGTCAGCACAGCTGAGGGTATGTTTTTGATTGAACTTGCAGTCCTAAAGCTGTCTATTTGTGTCATATTAGCAAAATACTTCCTGTATCATTCGTACACATTAACTATGGGTTTTCTTACTAACTTATTTTCTTTAAAAGTGATTTTTTAGAATCCAGAAGGGATTTTTCAACAGTATTATAATGTTACAATAGGATAAATTGTGGGGCTCTGCCACTGCGCTTGATAATATGTTAGTGTTTTACATTGAATAAGGTAAATGGAACAGTGAAATGAAATGAGTTTTGAGACTTGCAATCAGCAGAAGGAGATCTCTTTTGGTTAGAAATTAGTAATTTTGTTTATTTCTGAAAAAATAAATGTCTTTGTGGCTGAAGTTTTTAGCTTAATGCTTTTTACTTGGTCATAGATACATCCCTTCTGAAAGGGGAAAGTGTACATAAGGAAATATTCTTGAAGACAGATAAGTGACCTTAAGAGAAAAGTTGTCTATTTAATCTGTTTGAGCCCTAGTCTAGCGTACTTATCAACTTGTCCTCCTTTTGTTAATCAACCAATACTGTGTGGTTCTAGGTGTTTCTCTGGGATCGTTACATTAAAAAAAAATACCATGGTTACTCCATTTGTGTCAGTACTGGACACAGGATTTCAAATCTAAAGTGTATGTGTTGAGCTGGGGGGTGGGAAGGTTGGACTGAGATTTCAATTTAATCATTCACCATGTCTTTTGGAGCATTATGATAATACAACTATTGCTTTTTAGCTTTATTATAGCTGATATTCCATACTGTTCATAATGTTTTCTTTTATTTTGTACTTTTATTAAACTAGCAAGGGAAGACCAAAGTTTTCTAATAAAACATTTAGGGCAGTAGGATAAAATGGCTAGAGCTTCTGAGTTAGTATAATTGTTATAACTTAACCCCCTTTTTCCCCATATAAAGTATTTATAGCCTGAAGTACTATAGTAACTCGTAGAGATTTGGAGGTATTCAGTTATTGATGCAGAAGTTATATTCACGGATCACTGGAAATACCATTGGTTATATATTCTTCTGATTAGATTTATTTTAAAACAAATGAGGTTCAAAATTATAGTGAATGAATGTTACCTTAAAACTTCCACCACATCATGAAAAACAGCTAAACAACATGATTCAGAGCATTAATGACACACACCATAACCGTCATAAAATCCTTGATGGGCCAGAGAGTAAAAAAGGTGAAAGAATTACTCTGGCTATTTAAAAAAGAAAAGGTGCTCTGTTATGAAATCGATTGTTTTCAGTCTGTTATAATTGTATAAAACGTTCCCTGGCTCTTTAAAATTGGATGAGATATGACTTTACAGTAAAGGTTTTAGATCTTAACTTAGTAGCCTTGGACCTCATTATTTATTGGGCTTGAAAAGTACAGCATACAGTCAAACATGAGAGAACAAGCAGCTGAAATTTGATGCTTTCTTCCTTTCAGCCACCGGAAAAGGAAGGTGGCCTGCCTCGTCAAGTTGGCAACAAGACAGAGTGTGGCCTGTTGGGGTTTGTCCTGGACCTGAAGCAGGATTACCAGCCTGTTCGGAATCTAATCCCTGAGGAGACACTGTACAAAGTATACACGTTTAATTCTGTGAGAAAGTCAATGAGCACTGTCGTTAAAATGCCAGATGGCAGTTTCCGAATGTACAGCAAAGGGGCTTCTGAAATTGTTCTGAAGAAGTAAGTTTTCTGTGTCTCTTTGTGTTATTTATCATGACTTGGAGTGATCTCACACCACTAAAATGTATGGGGATTTTGACATTTCTTCAGTGAAAAGAGTTCCAAGACCTTACTGTCTTGGTGTTAAGATGGAAAACTAAATAGTTTTAGGTAGCAGGCACTAACCATTTTGCAGGAATATGACATACATTTTAATGTGATTAACACTTTCTTCTCTTTTAATGTAATGAGTCTTGCACAGTTGTCTAGATGGATAATGCTGATGATCGCCTTTCCTACCTTCTGTTAGCCCCCAATAGGTCCTACAGTTGACATTTCTGTGCTCTCTCATCTCCTATCCCTCCCCATTAGATTGTAAACAGGTTCGTTTTTGAGATTTGCTTTTATCAAATATCAATACAAATTCACATGACCTCTTGTTAATGGACATGAATATAACACACATTTCAAGTTGCAAGAATTTTTCAATTTGTTTGTATTTCTATACAATTGTAGGCCTAACTGAAATTACAGAGTGTCTAAATGAAATGTCAAGTAAAAGAATATTCTTATCTGCCTAACAATTGTTGAAATCATAGGTACATTCTCCTACACAATATTAGAATAATGAAGCTGTTGATTTTGTTTATGGAATGCACCAGAGCCTAAGTGTGTTGTTGGCTATAATGAGTAGCCATAATGGAAACCAGTAACCAAACAAATGTTTTCTTAAAGGTGTTCAAGAATTCTTAATGCAGCAGGTGAGGTTCGTGTCTTCCAATCTCGTGACCGGGATGAGATGGTGAAGAAAGTGATTGAACCCATGGCCTGCGATGGACTGAGAACTATCTGCATTGCATACCGGGATTTCAGCAGCAGCCCAGAACCAGATTGGGACAATGAAAATGGCATTTTAACCGACCTGACTTGCATTTGTGTAGTTGGTATTGAAGATCCAGTGAGGGCAGAGGTATGTCAGACTTACAAGTTACAGTACTTATTTGCTGATACTTAAATGTGAATTAAAAGAACTGTGCTTCCTGCAGTTTATTTTTGTTTAATTTTATAATTAGCACTGTCAAACTGGACTTCACAAAAATTTAGGTACAGACCGTATAGCTGAGAAAAGACCTTGATTGTTCAGTTGTATTATTCAGTTATAGCAAATTATAACTGCTTAGTTGGCATTATTTAATTATAGGCTTATGAATATTATTGCAAGTAAAAAGTGTGAGATTTTCATTTGGTCTTAGTGTGTCCTTTAGAGGAAGTTGGATCAGAAAAGCTCCCTGTATTAACTGTCATCTAGAAAATAAGATAGAAGCTACAGAATAGTAATTTGTGGGGGTCCAGTGTTGAAGCTGTATAGGATTATAGGTGGATTCCCTTTAAGGAAAAAGCTTGCAGGTCCTACATATGAATCGATATTGCTTTCAGCATAAAATAAATCTACTCTGGAGGAAATTCTATGCACTGTAACAATACTTAATTGCCCTACAGCATGGCAATATTTTGGCACATCAATTACTATAGGAAATACTGTATATTTTTATTAAAACCTGAAAAATACACTTTAGGCTGCTTTGAAGGACTACATCAGAGTCATGTTTCCTAGAATGCTGTATAAAGCTTTTAATGTTTTAATATTTTTTACAGCAGTAATGCTGTAGAAAAACATGTATGTGATAAATTCCCTGGTTCTGCAACCATGTGATAAACAGCTCACTCGTGAGTTAGAGCCTTTATTTTACCCGTCATCACTTGCACTTTGATCACAAATCCACCTGTCCCCGAACCACAGCTGAGATTCCAAAATCTTGAAACAATTTTGATTTAGAAGATAAAGCAAAGTCTACCTGTTGTTATAAAATGAGGATCAGGGAAGAGCAGAGTGTCAAAATGGCGTTTCTGACAGTTTAATGGTTTTATTTGGAATTGTTTGGGGTGACCTGTGTGACTCACGTATGTTTAATACAGGAATCCCAAAGTCATACATTTAAGATCTTTATGTCACAGCCATATATGTGCATTCTATTTATAAATCTTGAGTTCTAATCACTTTAAAAGCTTATGAATCCCTGATAATAGAATGTAGTGCTTAAAAAACAAATCTTTGGAGTGGAAATAAAGAAAATTATTCATATGTCCTACTTCAGGTAATGAGACTGTGTTCTGGAAGATGAGCTTCTGCTTAGCTGAAATGTTAAATACTGATATAGTTGGCCACTTTGGAATTAGAACTCGCCTATATAGGTGCATTGATTCATTATGCTTCTTGAATATGTATTATCATCTTCGCTTCAATTCAACTGAAAAGTTTGGTTTTAAAGTATACCAAAGTTTCCTTGTGGCTCTGAACACATTTATTTCCATGAAGAATATGCATGATTTCACTTCATTCTTTACAATTCTGTTATTTCTAAAATTGCCGTAATTCAGATGACAAGGCTCTGAGAAGACTTCAGAACAAATGGGTACACCAGGCAAATTCTGTGTGTGTTTGTGGGGACAGTTGGCAGCAGAATTGACAAGGCTTCTGTTTCATGTCTGGGAATGGGGCAGGGTTTGGGGGCGCTTTGTCTTCCTGATGTTGAGTGTGCCAACAGAAGAGGACAAGGGACTTCTCTTCTTTTCTGAAGCTACTGCAGACTTCATTGCCTGTTCATATTTCTAATGTGATGGTCATAGGTAAATTCTACGTTGCATTTGTGTGACCGGCTTTAGGGGTTCCAACTTTCTGCTAACTGGTTTACTTCAATTTATCTGCAATTAGACCAGCCCGTAAACTCTTAACTTAAATGGAGTCTATAAGCCCTTAAACCCCAAGACTTAGTTTCCTTTTGTCTCCTATCCCAGGCCTTTCTGCCTCTTCCTTCCTCTCTTGTCTCTCTCCTTTATAGCTGAGCTTGTTTTCTTTATTCGTCACAGCTGGGAGTGCATGGCTCCATGATTGGCAATCCTGACAGCTTCTCAGGATGCTATCAACCTTATTGCTTGCAAACCGAGAAGAGTCTCCTTTCCCTTCTGCCTCTGCCCAGTCTGGAGTTTGTAAATCCCATTACAGCACCCCAAACAAGATTCTGGCAGTACTTCTGTCTGCAAATATGTAGTCCTTATTTCCCTGGTACTCCTGACAGAACAGAATCCCAAGTGATTAAATTTCTTAAGTGAAAGCTTTGTTACACTGAAACACAGATCTTCTTTTTTCTTCTAAAAATAATTTTGGTAAAACAAGTCTCCTCCCTGCAGTAAATAACCATACATTTTATATCAGACACCATCCCTTAGTTGTTACTTCTAATACTTATCATTTAAAAAAAATCCAAGTATATAGGCTAGATCCTCAACTGGCATGAACTGGAATAATTCTATTGAAGTCAATGGAGCTATGCCAGTTTACATTTGCTAACCATCTGGTGCTATTTTCTAATGACACACTGAAAGATCTCTGAGGTAAATAAAGAGGGAGCTTTGCCGTCCCTCAGATTCATTTGCCCCGTCCCTTCTCGCACATAGCTTAACTATTCTCCATTTTCTTTAATTATTTTCTAAAGGTGTCATTTGTCCCTCTTTTGTAGACACTGTCATCAAGGTAATTCCATCACACATCTTTATGGCCATAAAATTGCTTTAAAAAATACTTTGTAACCAATCTGGAACTCATTTCTGCCCACTGTTTTCTTTGCCCTCTCATGTTAAGGAGCTTGGGTGTTATAAAGAGACTGTAGTTTACTATGCCTAGCTAATATTTTCTTAGCTTATCTTTCTTCCTCAGAGCTGGACAAAAACAAAGGCAATTTCTTCTACTGCAATGTGGACTAAATGTGAATGTAATGTTTGCGTGTTACTTTCTTTTGGTATTTCTTCAAGCACTGAAGTCAAACAGCTCTGGCTTTGATGCATTGTTTGTTGATGTTCCCTTGGGGTACTTGTTTATTATAAGATACGAATGGGTACACTTGTTATGATGATGATGCAGGATCTCATTACTGAAAATAGCCTAAAAGAAACAGTAGGTAATTATCAAAGGGTTATATTACATATTTTTCCATTCCATTATGATTTTGGCAGCTTTAGATGAAATGCAGTGCAGTTAGCATTAGACATAGTGTTGGTCACCAAGTTGCTTATTCATTATATAATGGATTGGCGTTGCGTTTCTGATTTTAATTACTTTGGCTAAGCATCTATAACAAGCAAAAACTTTTTTTTTTTAATTGTTCATTATCCTTATTACTACTGACTTTGGAAACCATAATTTCTCCCCCCCCCCCCCGGTATATTTAGTTGGCAGAACTGATATCAACAACTTAAAAATTATTTTCAATTTCTCAAATATCAACTTTACACCACTCTGTTAAGCGGATTAAGATCCTCTGGATGGTAGCTGTTGAAAATCTTTTTGCACCTTCTCTAGAAAACTACTGTGGCTATTTTTTGTTTAACTAGGGGCAGAGGTTAATTCCCTTTATGCAATTGACAGATAGGGATAAAAATATTGTAAAGTAGTCTATTTACTGCTTGATCTTCTGAATTCAGTGGCTAAACAGATTTTCTTGAATATTAATAAAATAGCCTATTCAGCAGATGGGTAATTTTTGGACATTTGTCTTGACCAAAAGCATTTTGTTTTCCAAATAGTTTATTGCGCTCACTGGACCGTGATTCTACACTGGGCCCCAACGTTTCAAAGGATTTTGGATTTAATAGTTTGATTTTGTCCCATTTCTATAAATCCAATGAAAAAATACAGTCTTTGTGATAGGCTCTGGAATTTTTACACTGTCAAATGCTATAAAATCTAACAGAATTTGTTAGACAAGTCCCTTATTTTCTATAAAATATTGCAGAGCAGAACTGAGCAATCCTCTGTTGATTAAGAAAGTAGCAGATCATTTACCCTCTTTGTAGCAATCATAACACATTTTAATATGTATTTATGATTCACTATAAGGTAAAGTCCAATAATATGTTATGTAGATGTGGATATACATGTCTTACTAACACATTGTTAAGAAAAGAACATTTTAAATTAGTTTAACCATTTTTAAGATTCTATTGTATGATGGACCCAAGGAATGGGTTGCAATATGATTTGAGAGTTATTTTTAAATTATCTGTAAACTCTCATTTTATGTGACTGTTTGCATGTTTTTGTTAGAAGACTGTGTTTCTGCTCTACTGTCTCATGGGAAATCATTTCTTATGAGCCTGAAGTAAAAAAAGGAAAAGTGATGTTAACAATAAGAAGTTCCAAAGGGGTAGCCGTGTTAGTCTAGTTCAGCAAAACAAACAAAGAGTCCTGTAGCACTTTTAAAGAGTTCCCCATCTTCAAAGCATCTGAAGTGGGATTTTCTCCCACGAAAGCTCATGCGATAAATAATTTGTTAGTCTTTAAAAGTACCACAGGACTCCTTGTTTGTTTTAACAATTAGAAGGCTAACTCTGATGTCTATCTAACAGATCAAAGAGAATGAATGCAGAAAAACATTTTATTTCCGAATAACTATTTAAATTGATTTGAATTCCTCACAATTAAATGTTGAAATGTGCTGTAACAGTCTCCCAATGGTAATTTCAAAGCATTCAGTAAAATATATGTCTTCAAAATTTCACAAAATATTTGCTAAAAACCTTTAGTTGAGAGTTGGCTCATATTTTTTCCTGACCAGTTTTTCTATTTTAATATGGCAGCCAAACAATGAAGTAACCCATCATTTTTAAAATTTGTATTCAAATTACTAAAAGAATCACAAAAATCCACAACTCATTATAAAACAAAAGTTGCATAAATGTCTTGAAACAGATAGTATTTCAGGAAAACAAAACTGCAAAAAACATGTTCTTTTGGGGTAGCTCCTTATGCAGAAAATAGACTTTTTAGGTCAAGAATAGGTGACACAATTTGCCATTACAGCCCAAATTACTATGGGTGCATCTACACTGGCAAGTTAGGTCGACTTAACAATGAGAAATCATAAATCCGACAGCTTGTTCAGGTATTTGTTTCTAAATTAAATAACATTTTAGAGGGAAAGCTTCATTTCCTTTTTTCCTAAGTTGTTCCTGGGACTTAGTATGCATGAAAATACAGCCTCTCCTACTTCCCCAAACTTAACCTTGTGTCTTGCTACAGTTTTTTCATATGTCATAGTCGAACTCAAACTCCACTATGCCAAAGACATCACACTGGCACCTTTCTGAGAGTTGTGCCTATTAGGAATATATAGACCTCTCTGAGATTTATTTTTAAAAAAACACAGATACTGTTAAAAGCTTGCTTGTAGTTGGATTACCTTCAATAATAAATGGAAATCGGTTGGGTTGATTCAGCAACAATAAAATCCAGCTATTGGTCAGCTTTGTCTTCCCTCTCTTGCCCGAGGGATGGTAATCGGGGGCCTTCTATGATTCTCGTTCTGGATGATGTATACTTTTAGGTGTAGGTTCACCCACTCACAGATTCTCTTATTTACCCATCCTGGTTACTTCCCCTGTATAATCACCTCAAGCTACACTGGACATCTTTTATTTTGGGCTAGCTTTTTTACTTGCTGTTACATTTAAAAATATTCAAAAAGGCAAGCAACTAAAACAATGTCCTGTACTGGTAGAGAGCTATCTCTGAATCTTGAGACAACCTCTTTGAGCTGGGGTTAATAAATCTGATTCACAAACCATTGACCCACCATGGCTTACACCAATTTGGACCCACTATCTTTTATATCACATCCCAGTTTGGTCCATTTTTGGTCAATAGATTCAGATATAGACTGTTATATCAGGCTACTTCATGATCACGTTCAGATGGTTTTCTGTGCATTCCTGGATGCTAGAAGCTTGATTCTTTGTAAATATAAGCTTACAGTTTGCAAAAACTGGTTGGAGATGTGTCTGTTTCTACTGCCCACTCAGTCTACCATTGCAGTCTCTTACCTACATCAATAGAACAAGAAAATAAGAGAACAAGAAAAATAAGTACAGTTACTATATGCAGAGTTAAACCAGTTACCACCCACCAGCTGTCCAAAAATAAGACTAGAGAAAATAGCATTATTTCTTGTTAGATATTATTTTGATGTGCCTATGCAATGAGGTTCTACCTCCATGAATTTGTTAAATAGCACTTGCATTTCAAATAGAAGACTTTGTTTTCTCTTCTTCACACTGGGATTATCGTTTTTCTCCTTTGTGCCCCATATTCTACTTCTAGCTTTCAAACTGTCATTTCAATCTCGCACATCCAGTTGTGCGGGAGTCACATTATTCAAAACTGCTGCTAAGGTCATTTGAAATTTGTGAGCAGGACGTATCCAGAATAATAAAGCCTGGCAACCCAGTCAGTCACCTGAGAGCCCCCCTGCATAAGTTGCAGATTGCTTGGGGGCTTAGTGGGTGCTGTTTTACAATGCTGCCATGTCTTCAGGTTCACCAAAATGGTTTCCAGACCAGCCTCACCATGAGGTGGGAACGCCATTTGTTGGTCATAGATACAAATAGGGAAGGCAGATAATGTTCTGTCCATTAGTCTTTTTTTTTCTTGCCTGTTCATGCTATTACATTATTTGTACTGACAAAGAGCCATTCTATGAACAGCAGGTGGTACTGATATATTCTAAAGATGGAGTGGTTTAACTTAGGCCCCATGGAAAACGCAGAACCATTGCTCTTATAGCTTAGCTTTTATTTTACTGATCTTCAGTTTGGCTCACAGTTACTGCCTCTGGTTTATCCGGTTAATGGAATAGAAAGCAGTACAAATGAGCATGTGTCACACACTCCAAGTGAGCATCTGTCTGAATTCCTTTAGAAGCATTAAGCTCATTTCTAATTCTACTGTGTTAGTGAATGTTTTTACTTTTGGGGAGGAAAAATGTGTTGGTAATGATGCAAGTGTCACATGCTTGCTCCTACACAGAAAGGAGAACCCCTTTGCAATGCACATAGCCAATTGTGCAACTTTGAACATGATGGGAAAATTCCTTCCCACCACCTTTTCTTATCATCTCATGTCCTGAAGCATGAGATTGGATTACCCTCTTAGCTTTTTATCGACCTCTAGACAAACAAGGAGTCCTGTGGCCCTTTTAAAGACTAACACATTTATTTATTGCATGAGCTTTCATGGGAAAAAATCCCACTTCATCAGATCAAAGCATTTGACGAAGTGGGATTTTCTCTCACGAAAGCGCATGTGATAAATAAATGTGTTAGTCTTTAAAAGGGCCACAGGACTCCTTGTTTGTTTTGCTGACCTAGACTAACATGGATACCCCTTTGAATATTGACTACTAGGATTTTCTTATTTCGACAATAAAGTTAGAGCATAGCAAATTGCGCCAGATTTTCAATGGCAAATAGTAATGCAGCTAGAAAATAAATCCCCTCTCTATTAATCAGTAGATATCCATTTTCTGAGATCCTGTATTCGAATTTGGTATAGTTAATGCACTTATCTTATATAAAATTATCTGTGCTGATAACACAGTGAATGCTTTAACTGTAGATGGAAATATTGTTTTACTCACAATATTTGACCTATCATTTTCTGTTGTATTTCTGTCACTAGAAAAGCAGTGGAATTACCTTGAGAAGATTGTCAATGTTACTCATTCAAAGCAGATAATTTTAGTTGCAGCAGAATGTCATTATCAGCAGTTTAGTTTGTAGCATGAGAGTTGTTTACAAATGAGCAGTCATCAATGTTTATGATAATATGTTCTGATATAGGTTGTATATTATGACACATGGATTGGGAAGTTAGGCAACATGGATGAAGCGTCTAACACTGGAAAACAATCAGGAAGTCCGAGCCATTCTTAGTTGTTTTAGGCAACTGGGTGACCTTCAAAACGTGTGCAGGTGCACTTTTGATCAGTGCCTGAAAATTCAGAGGCATATCGAAGTTGAGCTCATCTTTGGGGCTCTAAGCCTGTTTTCCTCTTTCAAAGCTGAACCTCTATTAATACCAGATATCTATTCAACCTATTTTGTATCTGGCTATTATATCTGCTTGTGGTGTGGGGGTTCACTTGCTGACTGCTATGTTGTGGAGTGCAGGATCCTGCTTTTCCTTCTCTGGCTTCAGGGAAATTCAGAGAACTATAGGGTTTAAGAAAGGAGGAAAAGCTCAGTTGAAGACACTGCCTTTTGTGATAGTCACAGCATATACCATTTTGATATCAGCAGAAGTGGCTTTTAAATATTATTAATTCATTTTTCAAACTTGCTTATTTACTCTGGAGAAATTCTTCACATCCTTAAATAAATTCTACGTGTTGAGTATAGAGTGCAAGACATAGAAGAAACATTATTGAACACTTTTTTCCGATGTTCAGCTCAACTAATAGCTATTCTGTTAGTCCCAGGGGCCCTATTGTACCTTGAATAGCTTCTTAGTGACATGCATACTGTATTGCAGGAGGAGAAAACCTGATATCAAACACAGCATAGCCAAAATGCATTCCTCATCTTCTTTTAATTTTTGAAATATGGAGCACTTATGAGATATGTCTAGGACAGGGACCTTCTTGTTCTGTATTTATATAGCACCTAGCACAATGGGGTTCTGGTTCACGCTAAAGTCTTCTAAGCACTTGGTAATACAATTAATAAATAATAAGTATGCAGAATGCTTTTATTAATATAGAAACTAGCCATGGTGAGCTAATCAATGCTGTTGGTTAGGACCTTTTTTTTTAATGTATCTCAATTATTAGCTCACCATGGAATAGCATATTTATTAAATTGTAGATAAGCTTTTCTTCCTACATCAGCAATATTATGTAAGTGAATGCATGTGCCCATTTGAGTCACAAATGACTCTTTAGAGTATTCCATTGAAATGAAAATTTAGATCAGAAGGAACTTAATATTTGTGTACAGGAACAGCTTATGCTGTGTCTTTTCACATTTTATTGTAGCAAGGCATAATAGTCTGTGCATTGTTCTCAGAAGCTGAGAATTTGGCTTGTGTCTTGAAATAGGAAGCTAAATAAAAAGTTCTGTTGGCCCCTTGAGAGATTTGATTATGAGATAAGCTTGTGTGTTCTGGAATGATAGACCCCTGCATTATAAAAATGCAAATGCATCTGCATTATAAAAATGGAAGACAAACCTTGAAGCATACATTTTTTTTTAAAAAGATGCATTTAAAATTAGTAGTTGGGCAGGTTTGTGGTTGCAGAATTGATTCTAGTCAATAAGATCACTAGACTTCCAAATGTTCACTTACATGTATATTTCCAGTTTGAACAGTTGAGGGTCCTAATATTCCATTTAAAACACTTTCCCTTCAGAAATTATTTTAAATATCTATAAAGCCATAGATGTGAGGGCTAGAAGAAACAATTATGATCACCCCCTGTTTTGACTACCTACAAAATACAGGCCATAGAATTTAGCTCAGTAATTCCTACTTCAAGCCCAGTCATGTGTTGCTAAACAAGAACATCTTTTTTAGAAAAACATTCAGTCTTCATTTAAAACTTCAGTCTACCACATCTTTGGGTGAGCTCTTCCAATGATCAGTTACAGAGTCCCTGGCTGTTAAAACATTTACCCCTTATTTCCAGTTTGAATATTTCTAGCTTCAGCTTCTAACCACGAGATCTTGTTATGCTCTTTGAGAACCAGTGGTTTATATGTACCAACCTGCAGCCCAGTCAGCTCACTGCTGTGGCCCATGTGACATCCTCAGGCCTATACAGGGAGTATTGGAAAATAGGTTAAGAACCACTGATCATGTCTCTTACTAAATCTCTCTTTGATCGCCTTCTCAAAGAGAAGGTTAATTGTTATAAAGGAGAAGGAGAGATCATTTATATTTTTCACACTTTTACATATTCTTACAAATATTTTTGGATTGAAAGTGTCTACCATCTAAAATAGTTTCAGCATGATTTTGAAAGTTACAAAATTTCTATATTTTGAAACATCATTGTTTATGATGCAGTTTGTTCATTGATTAGATAAATTGTGTAACAATCTTCTGTCTGTCTTACAAATTTTTAGCGTTGAATATTTAGCAAATATGTTTTTATTCTGAGTATTAACTTTGATAATAAAGCATCGCAATTGGGTATTTATAACAACTTTATTAGTATTTAAGCAGTTTCTCATTGTTCTTCTTCAGTGTTCCAAAAACAATATCTTAATTTATTAACTAACTTATCTTAACTAGAAGCATGGCTATGTCTACACTTGTGAATTTAAGTCGACTTTAGCTAAGTCGACTTAGCATGTCCACACTCAAATTTTAAGTCGACTTTGGGGGGACCCTACGAAGTCGACCTAGAGTGTCCACACTGGACGCCTAGGTTAACTTATAGAGGCTAGAGGGACCTTGGACAGGTCCAGAGTGGCAGGGGGGCACCCCTTGCCAAGTGCCAGGGGGCTCAGCCTTTGCCCCATTGTACCTGGGTACAATGGGGCAAAGGAGGACAGGGACCCTGGCAGGGCATAGGGACAGGGTGGGCAGGGCTCTGCCCTGCCCTGTGGGGGGGCATGCCAGGCTCTCCCTATGCCACCCCCCCCGGTAGGGAGGGCAGTGGGGGAGTCCTGGAGAGCCCTAAGTCGACTTAGAGCCAACTTAAGCCTACTCCACGTTTACACTGGCTTAAGTTGACTTTAGAAAGTCAACTTAAGCCAAAAGTCGACTTAAAAGTAGGTTTAACAAAGTCGACTTAATTTTCCTTAAGTTGACTTAAGGAAAGTGTAGTGTAGACGCAGAGTAAAATAAGTCGACTTAAGCAAGCTTAAATTGACTTAATTTACAAGTGTAGATGCACCCCAAGAGACTAATCAAAAGCAATAGAACATTTATGCTGTTTTATATCTGAAAATGCACAGTTACCTAATTTAAAAGTTGGTATATTAAGGACTGAATGTATCTTGCAACAGCTGTGATGGAGTTTGGGAAAGAAGCATCGCTTTACTGGACACAGATAGCTGCTAAGAAAAAGAAATATGCAATGAAAAAAATCAGGTTTAATTTAGTTTCAAGGGAATTGTGTTTTTTCTCATTTTACGTTGTTTTAGCTGCCTTTATCACGGTCTTGCAGCTTTCCTGGCTGTGGAGAAATTTAATGCTGTGTTAACTAGCAGAAGGAGCACTATATGCATCTTCCCCTCTGGGAGAATTACTGTGTCTTGTCCCCTCCTCAGGGGGCAGCAGTCCCAGATTTTTGAGAATGGTGACGATGCCATATTCATACACAGGCCCTTGTAAATGCATGCAGGAGGGACTGGCCTCTTTAGCTGAGTGATGAGCAGCTGAATGGGAATTCAAAGTCCACATGGAGAAATAGTACTGGCAGAAGACATCAAAACAGAGTTGTCAGAAGGAAGATGTTGAATCAAAAATCTAATCTGGGGGAGGGAGAGTAGGGGACCATTCTTGACTCTTCTCTTCTAATATCCCAAGACTAGAGGTAGGGGCCTTTAGTAGGAAGGGGGGCTCCCTGCCCTTTGATGAGCCCCACTTCTCCCCGTGGTCCTCTCCCCATATACTTGCTTCTGAAGTAGCATGACCATCCTCAGAACCTATCAGGCTGGTACAGAGTCATCATAGGCAGAAGTAATGGGCAAATCATCTGCTCTGCTCCTGCCTATCCTAGCTAGCATTCAGCCGTATGTCAATTCACCATCACAAAAACCATTTTTCCAAAAGTATATTTGATGAACTACTTTAGTTATTTTATTTTAAAGATATTTAGTGCAAACTTATTATTGTCCTTTGCAAGGCAGATGGGGTTGACGGGGGAAAGCCTGAACACAAAGAAAACCTGCTATGCACCACTTAGTCTATGTAAGAGTGGATCCCAAGAATACACAGATTTTCAGATGTGAGACCCCTGTTTTGCAGATGTTAGGAACTTTCTAGCATCAGAATTCCCCTTCACACATGGGTGCGTAGGGAACTTTGTGGCCAGCAGATCAAGGTCGTCAATTCTATGACTCCATGTGGCAGTCTATTTTCCAAGCATGATTAGACTGAGAGGCAGCATGTTTCCACATACCAGCCTTGAATGTCTTTGAAATTAGAGTATTTGGATGAAAAGTGAAACATTTAGTGTGGTGACAGACTCAAAGATCTCTATATTAAACAAATCAGAAGACTCATCAGTGAGGCATGGTGGTCCTTCTGTTTTTATTTTGGATACTTCACATCCAAAGAAGGGAAGATAGGATGCAGGCACCTCTGTGGGCAGGATTTAAATGGGGGCGGGGGATTTGGCTTCATTTGAAAGTTAGTTCTGCGTTTTTAGATGTTCTGAAAAAAAATATCGCCATCACATACGTATTTCAGTATAGCAGAGATTTTTTCCGGTCCATACTTTTCATAATATTAGAGCTCATCTACATGATCGTACTGGTGCCTATGAGTCTCTAAATGGATATATTAATTTTAAATAATTTTAGAAAAATAACTTCAGTGCATTTAGTTCATCCTTATAAATCAATACATTTGTCTTTAGTAAAAATGGAATCTTTACCAGTGTGTCATCTGTGAGGAGAAAACAGAAGGAAACAAATGAGGAGGTGGATCATAATGGAACATTCCATGTTGAAACTGTAGTTTCAGCAGGCTGTACCTCTGTACTAAGGCTTAAATCAACTGCAAACTACTTCTTTTTTATAAAAACTAGAGGTAACTTCAGAGGTTTGGGGCAAGTTGAGTATGACCCTCAGGAGCACCATTTGGGTACTCCTGATCTGTGCCATGATTTTGTTGTTTTTTTATTAACCTTATTTTTATCTCTAAGAATTGCTCACCTTTGACATATCGCAATAAAACCATACAAAGTATTATCAGCTTATGTCTGTTGTGCATTGTCTTGTGTTTATAGGTCCCAGAAGCCATAAGAAAGTGCCAGCGAGCTGGAATTACAGTCCGCATGGTCACTGGGGACAACATCAATACAGCTCGTGCCATTGCCATAAAGTGTGGAATTATTCATCCAGGTGAAGACTTTCTCTGCATCGAGGGAAAGGAGTTTAACAGAAGGATCCGAAATGAGAAGGGAGAGGTAATCCACGGATTGAATATGAAGTCACTTTTTCAGATGTTATGTTTCATGAACTACAGTGAAGGAGGGAGAAGCACACTTCAGTAGGCAGTGACCAGCCCCCAACCTAACCAGAGGAATGGTTCTCCTTCCAGAACTGCTCATTTGTTATTTAAAATGTCATTGATAACCAGCTTCTTACATGTAACTACTATAGGTGTTATCCAAAGGCTGTCACTGTCTCATCAGTGCTAGCGCAGTTCAGCTCTTCTCTGAAGCATGTTATTAGAATCTTTAAAAAATACCAGTTCAGGAAAATTCTAGAACCACAAGAAATGAACCAAAAATTTCCCCCCAAACCCTACAACAGGGGTCTCAAAACTCAATAGCTATTCAGCCATTCAGAGTCAGTGTTGATCCTTGACTGGAGCTCTGAATTGTCACATCAAGTCTCCACTCTCAGATGAGACAGCATAAGTGGTCACACCTAAGCAAGTCTATGGAGTCAATTTCCAAAGAGGTAGCCGTGTTAGTCTATTGTAGAAAAACAACAGAGTCCTGTGGCACTTTTAAAGACTAACAGATTTATTTATCGCATGAGCTTTCGTGGGAGAAAATCCCACTTCGTCAGACGCTTTGAAGATGGGAAACTTACAGAATGGGAGGAAATTAAATGCAGGGAAGTGTATGACATAGGATCAGATCAGTCTGTAACAGCAAATCAAAATAGGTGTTAGGATTCAAACACTGGGGAACAGCATATAGAGGAAGGGGAGGTCAAATCACTTGTTGTAATGAGAGAAAAATCCATAGTCCCTGTTTAACCCCAAGGCAACTGAGATGGCAGAACTGTTGGACTTTGGGGTTGTTTGTGGGATGCTGATGGTGCAGCTTGGCCTGCAGAACCTTTTTCTTAATGGTGATGTGCAACATCAAGAACCCAGCTTCTCCAGATCCCAACTAGCGTTGGCAGGGTTAGCAAAGAGAAACATCTTTCTACTTGTAGACTGAACACATTTGATCTGGGAGCCCTTGAGACATTTCAAACGCAGAACTCCACCTTACTACTTTTAGAATAGAGCAATTCTTTAAGGCAATAAAAAGGCCCCTTCTGTCACTATGATGAATCCTACCCTCTTGAGCAATAGAGGTATTTCAGTAAAAGATTGTAAGGAACTTGATGTCCCTTGTGACTCTACCTTCCCTGCTAGTAGTGCTGGCTGTACCATCATTTGGCCAGTCATTCTGGAGAGAAGTGGCTCCTGATCACCAACATGGGGGTTGATTTGCCTTTCATAGCAGTTTCCAATTTTGAGTATGAAAGTGAAAAACTTGCCAGGCAGAAAAGAATATATCCAAATTTTGCTTATGAGAGGCAGACGATTGTAGTATTATGATTACATTCTGTGCTGATTATATTATTTTCAGATTGAGCAAGAACGTATTGACAAGATCTGGCCAAAACTTCGAGTACTTGCTCGCTCGTCTCCCACTGACAAGCACACTTTGGTGAAAGGTGAGTGCATATAACGTGTGTGTGTGTCTGTGTGTATTTATAATAGCCATGGCAGTCTGAAAGTGTCATGTACTGTACTTGTTTTTGTTATTACAATCCGGACACACAGCAGTGCACTGTATGTAGGGCAGAGTGCAGGAAGAAAGAGGAGGAGGAGGAACAGTAGCTAGGTGTGTTATTTCTCATGTCACAATTTTTTTGCTCATTGGAGAGTTAGGCCTGGTCTGTGCTAGGAACTTTTGCTGGTAGACTAACGTTCGTTAGGAATGTGATTGCTTTAACAACATTTCTGTATTGGAGAAAGCCCTAATATAGACACAGTTATGCCAGTCAAAGAAAAAAATGCTTTTGTCAGCATAGTTTATTTTGTTTGAGGAAGGGATAAAAGCACGTCTTTGCTTGTATAAGCTACACTAGGAGGGTTTGCCAACACAGAGTATGTCTACACTGGAGCCTTAGGTCGACATAAGTATGTTAAGTTGACCCACAGACTACTGCGTCCACACTGGGCGCTTATTAAGTCAACTTAAGTGCTTCCTTAAGTCAACTTAATGACACCACCTCTTATGGTCGACTTAACGCTTAAGTCGATCTTATTAAGTCGACTTAAGCCAGTGTAGATGGGGAATGCCTGTAAATCAACCTAATTGGCCTCCAGACCCTGGTGTAATGTGGGACAACTACCCACAATGCACCACTCCTTCATCAACTTAGCACCTGCCAGTGTGGATGCTGGCAGTCGACAGTAGTTTTCAATATGGACTCTCTAAGTCGACTTAACAAGGTTGATTTTAGGTGGACTTAAAGTCGACTTTGTTAAGTTGACTTAATGGAACCTCCAGGTAGACGTACCCATAGCTATTCCAGCAAGCCTTTTCTAGGCATTAGTGATAGGATGGAAACAGAGAGAAATATGGGGAAGTTGAGGAGAAGGTGTGAGAGCAGAGAAGGGAAGGAAGGAGAAAGGAAGCTCAACTAAAGCATCCCATCCCCTCTCCACCCAAATATAGCTAGTTTGTCACCTTTTATAATACAGGCATGTTGTTTAGTGATTTGAATACCACACTAGGAGATAGTGTTTTTTTTACAGTCCATTGACTTCTTCTGTGATCTAGGGGAAGTCACTTAAGCTTTCCTTTCCATCAGCAATAAAATGAATAAAATAATGTACTATCTTAAGGAGAATCATTGTATCAAGTGCCATGTGGACAGTTTAGCTCAGTGGTTGCCAACCTTTTCGGTTCAATGGCAACAGATATAATTTTTAGTCTACTGAAGGGCCACCAGTCTCCACCAGCAGAGCCCACTCGTCACTGCAGTCCGATAGAAGGAGATCAGCAAGGAGGCAGTTCCTGTTTCCCTGGCTGCAGCAGGGAAACCCCATGTGTCTGCCAGCCCTGTGTCCTCTACCTGGGTCTCTAGGCAGTAGCTCCCTTCTGCATACAGTGGGTTGGAAGATCAGTGCTCCCTTCCTCTCTCTGGCTCCTGCAGGGACTCCTGCACCTAGGCTGAGCGCTTTGCTGTGCCCCTGCTACAGATGGAAAGGAAGCACTGATCTCCCGTCCCCTTGGCTACAGCAATGAGCCTCCACCGGTCTTTTTAGCCCTTTGCAAATATGCTCCACCTGGGTCCTTATTCAGCGGCTCCCTTCTGCAGCCAACAATAGGGAAGCCACGGGCCACTTTGAAGGCACCTTTGGACCACTTCTGGTCCCTGGACCACAGCTTAGGAACCATTGGTTTACCTTTTATGGACACAACAAGGGAATATTACTGGAAGGCCACCTGTGCAACTTTTGACATATCTATGGCTGAATTTGCAGTCTCCTTGCAGAATTCCTAGAAAAAGCTCTTGCTCTTTAATGTGGTTTTCAGCTAAGCTACAGGATGTATTTAACAAATGTTGGTTAAGTGATTTATAGTACCTCACCCTTGCGTGGGCACACCCCTGCACTTTTACTGCCCATTTCCATATCCCTCCTCTTCTCTAGCATGGGAGAGGTACTGTTTGCGGGGTCTTGCCCATGGAGGCACCTCAGCTCTGGACACACTACCTTTCTTGGTCTGAAATCTGTATCTGTTGATCTTGAGGGCAGATGCTGAGGCCTATATGTACAGTCAGGCTATTGGGATGAAAGCCCGTGTTGCAGGCTGGTATATGTGTTATGGGGTGTTAACAGCTGCTGTCATGTAATCTTAAAGTATTTTCAGATGTCATTTATGTAATGATGTAATCTTAAAGTATTTTCACAGTAGGGATGAGGAACATCTGCTGACCCTTTCCTTTTAATGTGATTGTATATTTAACTGATGACAAAGGAACTTGGAGTGGAATTTTGAAAAGCATCTAAATGATTTTGGGGAGCAGAAGTCCCATTGAAAATTTATGTGACTTGTGCTTCTAGATCACTTTGAAGCTTTAGAAAATGTAGGGGGACTCTCATCTTCACTCCAGCCTCAGTGTGTTGGATAAAGGAGCCAGAGTGTGGTGTAAATGATCTCTTAAAGCCATGGTTCTGGCCAAAAGAGAATTCCCCTAAAACAGGAACTAATGTTGATAGCCAGAGACTGACTTCTGAAGAGTCTTCCCTCTCCCCTTCTAGCCCTAGCATAGGGGATATGTCAGGGATAGGAACACAGCATGATGGCTACTCTGGGCTTTACTACTGCCTGTCAGAAGATGGCTACTAACAGCTGTAGCTTAGCTTTACAGGATTATGAATTATGGACTGAATTATTCCAGGTGCTGTTTAGGCCCCCAGAACAGCCCAAAATTGGAATGGTGCAAGGGTGCCTTAAAACCCTCAGGAGTTCTGTGCTGCGCTTCTGAGATACCAGACAGATTCTTACCCTAGAGCCTAATATAGGTGCATAGCTCTAAATTCCAATGCAAGTGTGTGTCATAAATTAGAGTAAATAAATCATTAGAGATGGCTTGTGTGAGTGAATCATGCAGGATTTTCCCCTAAGAGGAAAATGAAATCATCAGTAGAGAAAATGAAATCAGCAGAGTTGAAGTGTAGTAAACAACAAAATATTAACAAGATTTATTGTATAGGCAGTATGAGATTTTGAAAGAGCTACTCCATTGCAGAATGTCTTATATAACTGGTGTTGGCGTTAACATTTTAGAGATGATGATGAAGTCAAATGAAAAAGCAATTATATATCCAATGCAGTTTAAGAATAGCTCTTCATTGCTCTGAATTTTTTTGGTTTATAACACTTGAAGGGCCCTTGTAAGTTACAGGAAATTATTTAAATGTTCACTAGTTCTGGGGCTCTTGCTATGAAGTATATGTCCCTCAGTCACTTGAGGGACAGAGAGAGAGAGCTTTCTCTTCTTTGATGCATTAGGTTTGCTTTAAGGCTAAAAACACGCCTCACGAAACAAACTTTTATATTTAATTTTTAATGACATGCAGCTGCTGGAGGCAGAGAATACTTTTTTATTTAACTACACAATTCTGCCCAGCAAAAATAATTTGGGGTTAGCATAAGGCACTTTTATTATGGATTTTGGGGTTTTGTATCTTTGAGACTGAATATTAAAACAACTGAAAGATGTTAAAGGAAAATGTTTTCTGTATTTTTGTCAGGATACTTCTGGATTTGCAGTACTCTTATAAATAGTCAGTTTCACTGTTTCCCATTACAGTCAGTCAGTTTCCCCATTACCTTACAGAGTCATTCTCATAGCAGCAAAGTAGGGGAAGAAATCCCAAGAATTGGTAGTGGGCCTCCTGGGAAGAAGGTTTTTAACTGCAACTATTCTTAACCATTTTTAAAATAACTTTATTTCAAACACCAGATTATTCTTATCCAAGAGTCTGTAAAAGATAAAATTTGATACCTTGCCTATCTTTTAAAAGGTTGAAGTGAGTTGAGAAGATATTTTAAGTTGTATTAAATTAAAAGAAGTAAAAATAAATATACTGCACCAATAATAGCTAAATGTAAGTGTACCTTGCATCTTCATATTTATAGTTTTTCTTGTCTCTCAATGTTTTCAATTATTGGCAGACACAGGAAGACACAACGAAATCCCAATCTGTTTTGTTCTTTTAAAGCAAACAGTCTTACAAATAACTCTAAGGGTGGCATTTCTAATGAGGTTCGTTAAAATAAAGTGGCATTTGTGCAGCAGTGAAGTGAAACCTGAGGCATCACTTGTTGGTGCCTTTGATCTAAGCGGTGGGTGGCAAGAGGTTTACTTGTAAATGAAATGGAAGACACACTTGCTGACTGATATTCTCTGTAATATGATCCAGAGGGGATTTTATCTAACGGCTCCTTGGTACGTGGGTAAATGTGTGAATTGATATATTTCATTTTAAGTTGTGTATCAGATCTTGTTGTCCTGGGTTGCACATGGTGGGTCTAATGGCTACATATAGCGTAACTAATTAGACAGATCATGTTGAGGGTTCATTTCCGAGAGAAGTAAGGGGAGATAGTTTGGGCAGGAAGCAACATGTATCTTGGAGTTCTTCTTCTATAACCTGTGGAGCTTCATGTTAAAGCTCTCATTGCAAGCCTCTGATTGGACTAAAGCTATTTACTATAAATTGTTTTTCTGACTCTTAAAGTGAGCATCTGAAATCGAAAAGTATTCTTACAGCAAAAATATATTCTTACAGCAACAGTGACCCAGTGAAGCTGTACTGGAGTGCCCATTCTCTGAATCAGGATTCTTTCAGGTCCCATCCTGATCAGTATTCTTCAGTGGTCACTGTAACAACTTCTATAAACACAGGACCATAGATAAAACTCACATACAATGGCCTTTGCTCATCACCTTTTCTTGGCCTGTGCCTGCTTTTGTCCTTATGTTCTTTATACAAATATATTTATTATTAATTCTTTTTTGTCAGTTTTTAATGAATTTTTGCAAGCTGGTCGATATTGATCTTGAACTGAAAATGGCTCATTCTGGTTTCGCTTAGTATGCCATTTCACAATCCCTGACTCTCCAGCAAAATAAATAAATATAAGCCTGTCTGCCATCTCTTGTGGGCTTCACCCTCAGCTGCATTGTCTTAGATGAGATTAACTGTCCAGGTGATGAACAGAGAATTGGTCCCTGCCCAGTGAGAGCTTTAAAATTTAGATGAGAACCTGGATTGGCTCTATTTGTGAATGATGAACCAGTAATGAGTTCTGAGCATTCGTCTAAAGCTTAGTCAGTGGTGGGGAAAAGATCTACTGTGGGCTCTGCAAGCTGGATTTGCCACCTTCAGCACTAGATAGAGTGAATTCTAATGGTTTAATATGGAAATTGACAAGCAAAGGGATCACTGTGGCTAGATGTTTATCCAAAGGAAGTGTTAGTTTCCCAGTATTTCTCCCCACCATGGTTTTCAGTAACTAGGATTAACTCTGTAAGTCCCCAATATTTGATACTAATTTGTTAAATGGAAGGCAAATGCCCTTGATGGAGGTAGAAACCTGTTTCCTGTCAGGCTCCTTGCAGTGTTTCCATCTTCCTACCAAATCACGTTAATCTTTCCTGGGTTAAGGTGGATCTATCTGTTTTTTATCCAGGTGTTTATCTCTCACAGGCACTTGACTCATCTTTGTGATGACACTGGGGGTGTATGTTTAAGTGAAGATGTACGGATTGATATTGGTGGAAACAGAGGGTGTTTCTATGACATCACATGCAAATGTTAAAAAAAAAGAGGGGAAAAATATTGATCTTTACAGGATGCTGCATCTAAGTGTTTGGAGTATAAGGAGCTGTTTATCACAGTAGTATGGCTTGTGTTTCAGAGGCATGATTGAAGTCTTTGGACTGCTACTAACCTACTCCTATCAAATGTAGTAAGTGAGTTAGCAGGCCCTTGCAATCAATGTATAAAACTGAAAAGAAGTAGTAGTTTCATATATGCATTGAGGTTAGGTCTCAGTTCATAACCAGTGAGAGTAGCAGATAATGCATTTGCTTGTAGTATGGAGATTGATATTTATAGATGTCAGGTGGTGATGGAGTTTGTTTTTCAGTCCTTTACAAAGGAATGGTGCTTTGGAGAAACTAACAGCATTAGTGCTGGGTTTTTGAAAATGGTATCGTCACGAATTATTAGACCAACATCAAAGAGTATGTTAATAATGAGAGGAAAGAAAGAAGTATAAATAACTAAATAGTAACAGCTAATGGTGTTGCTTATTTAGGACTATCAAAGGCAAACCACTGCAACACAATGAAAACACAAATTAATCATTAGACTTTATAAAAATCCAAATAAATTAGTAATTTATTCAACTTCTAGTATATATGAAAATTTAGTCAACTCAAATTCTTCAGTATTTGCAGTTTGATTGGCAGATCTTACGATCTCACCCTTCTGGAAGTCAAGAAATTAGTGAAAAGATTAGGTTTTTTTCTCTCAGAAATGTTAATGAGAAAGAATTGTTGACAGGTCCTAACAAGAAAAATTCTTTTCATCATTTTA
>ML685819.1:5651246-5709915 GCA_007922175.1 Pelusios castaneus | reverse complement strand
GAATTGTTGACAGGTCCTAACAAGAAAAATTCTTTTCATCATTTTATATTTTTACCCCCTCACCTGAGTTTTTCTTTGGAATATTCAGGAAACCTCAATGCCTATTTATCTTGAAATGTCTTTCTCCCTGTGTCACTAGTTTCTAAATTCAGTTACAAATACCAGGACTCTACACACTTCTCCTCCTTTTCTGGTTCTTGTACTAAAGTTACTTGATTTGTAGAGAAATGAAATATCATTTCAATGCAAAGTGGAATGGTTGGCTTTTTGAGAAAGGGACAGATGATTGCATCCTGCAGGAAGGCTGGAAGATTGCCTTCAGTGATAATTTTAGCCTAGTTTCACTTTTCTGACTTTTACTAAGTCTTAGAGAGACAATAATTTGCTCTGGAAGGAGTGGCTGTACTCTGCTCAGATCTTCCAGGGCTCCTGGATGTGTGATAAGCATCAACTTTATTAAGAACAGTGGGATGTTCATCTATCCCAGATAGTTTATTCCAATATTTGATTTATCTTTTCCACAGACTAGAATGAGAGCTTTGCACAAAGGTCTACCCTTGGGTATGGCAATTGTTTCTTATGGAATCCAAGTTACTGATGGTTTTGGTATTTGGACCAGTTTTGGGCCATGATTTTTTCAACTGATTTCTTGAATGAGAAGAAAGGATCGTCTCATGTCCTTTATGGATGATTGTATTCCTCTAAGGAATCTATGCAAATGTCAAATGGACTTGGACTGTGATTCAGACCACTAATATCCTTGTAGTCTGTATTGGCCCAACTTCTCCTACTGTTCAGTTTTATTGATGCCTAGTGATTATATTGTTCTATGATATCAGAACCATTGGCATTTCAGGATCTCTCTTCGATCCTGTAGCATTTTAGTGGTTCATTGACTTAAAGCCTAAAAGGATGAATTGTTCTGGGTGAGCCATGGTATTAATAATGTGGCTTTTGCTCTATGTTTCCACTGTTCTCCATTGTAGGTTATAAAGAATATATGGGAATTGGGAAGTACAATTTATGTAAGCATGCCATACACTGATTGTGAGACAGGACCATATGCAGGTTAGGAAGGGCAAAAACTATAGTTCTGCTAGGCAATACAATGACCTTCCTTGGAAATTAGTTCCTTTTGTTTACAACTTTAGAAGATTCTGTGTGTCTGTGCCTAATTATATGAAAGTCTTAAAATTCCAGTTCACAGATTCATAGTTGAAGGCCAAAGGGGATCACAAGTAATATTATTTTGTTTATTTTTAAATACTAAACTTTTCTTTAGAGCTTTTCCCTGGTGAGGGTAGAGGTCAATAGATTTGTGCCTCGATCAATAGAGTTTCATAACTATTTTGAAAGTCTGAAACCTTGGTGAGCTTTCTATACTATTGAAATAAATATAATTAAATTAAAAGTGCTTCCTTTTTTTCCCCTATAAACTGAGTTGTCACAAATGATCCCCACTGACTATAGATATTTTTAACCATAGTAATCCATGGCAAATGTTTTTTGTCTGCTGATTAATTATTGACTTCTCTTTCAGGTCTTCACTGTGAAACATGACAGGTAGAAGCAGTAGTGAAGCTTAGTGTAAAATAAAAGGGATTAGTGTAAAATAAAAGGGATTACATTAATGTGGATGAAAAGGGAAATTTCCAGGTAGTCAAGGCCCTTCTGGCTAATGAAATACAAACAAATCAAGTTGTTGGGCTCCAAACATGAATGTGAACAGAAATGCTTACATGGTCTTTTAAAAAAGAAAAATTCTAATTAAATGTTTAAATTATATATATAAAATTTTTAAATTTCATTTAAACTTAACCCTGATGTGTTGCAGCAGTATGTTAATACAGTATGTTCCAAACATCTGCAAGCAAACCTCGCCAACAAGACAATTAAATCAGTCATGCCCCTACAATTCCATCATCTTTTGCTAAGGGCCACTCTATTTAATTTTCTTAGCTTCTACTCCCACAGCTATTCCTTCATCAACTCTTCTCTTTCAGAAACACCGGTGCCGATCTTCATAGTATGACGATTCTTATCCCTTTTTCAGAGATTCATAGATTCCAAGGACAGAAGGGACCATGTAATCATCTAGTCTGACCTCTTACATAACAAGTCTTAAAACCTTCTCAAAAATAATTCCTAGAGCAAATATTTTAGGAGAAAAATCCAATCTTGATTTAAAAATTCCCAGTGATAGAGAATCCACCCTGAGCTTTGATAAATTATTCCAACGGTTAATTACTCTCATTGTTAAAAATGCATGTCTAATTTGCAGTGTGAATTGTCTAACTTTAACTTCCTGCCATTGGAGTTTATTGTACCTCTCTTTGCTAGATTGAAGAGCTTGTTATCAAATATTTGTTCCCCTTGCAGGTATTTATAGACTTTGATGAAATAACCTGTCACCCTTCTCTGTTAAACTAGATAGATTTTGCTCCTTGAGTCTGTCACTGTAAGGCATGTTTTTCAATCCTTTAATCATTCTCATGGTGCGTCTCTGAATGTTCTCCCATTTTTCAATATCCTAGTTGAATCGTGAACACAAGGATCTCATTAGCCCTTTTGGCCACACTGTGACACTGGGAGCTCAGGTTACATGCTTTGTTGGGCAGTGACATTGTTAATGATATTTACATCTAAAATATCATCATTGGAGTTTGACTTAGCACACAGTGAAATGAACCAGACATTTCACATCCCAGTTACTGTCTCAGGCTTTCTGCAAACTCACCTATCACCCTCTTCATGTTTTTGAAGATTTTAATTACAGTAACTGGAAACTTATTATTTTTAAAATGAAAAAACAACCAAGAGGTGTTCTGCCTTCCACGCCCTTTCAGCCCCCAGCTAGTCTTCTATGGATGTGCTATGCACTTTGAGAAACAATACACTAGAGTGTGAGAAATAGAAATGAAATTAATTATAAAAAAGAAGGGAACTTTCTATTTATTCATTTATGGTAGCATCTAGGATGGGCCAGTCAGCTTCCAGGAAGGGCTCACAGTATAATGATAGAAATGATAATGGCTAGAGAAATGGGAGCAAATGCTAGGGATTACTTATGCAAGCCAATGAGAGTCAATGCAGGCAGAAGTGAGTCTATAAGGGGGATTTAAACTGACTCATCTAGTTCAGTGCTTCTCAACCTTTTCAGATTACTGTACCCCTTCCACAAGTCTGATTTGTCTTGAGTACTCCAAGTTTGATCTCACTTAAAAACTACTGGCTTACTAAATCAGACCTTAAAAATACAAAAGTTTCACAGCACCTATTACTGAAAAATTGCTTACATTCTCATTTTTGCCATATCATTTTAAAATAAATCAGTCTGAATATAAATATTGTACTTATATTTCCACATGTAGCATATAGAGCAGTACAAACAAATCATTGTATCACATTTTAGTTTGTATTGACTTCACGAGTGTGTTAATGTAGTTGGTTGTAAAACTAAGAAGATATCGAGATGAGACGATATACCTCTGGAAGACCCCTGCATATCACAGGGATATGCGTACCCCTGATTGAGACCCGCTGATTTAGTTTCACCTTTTGAGATGGTTTAAGTGGAAAGATTAAACCCGCACAATAAATTATGAAAAATAAAATAATTAAAACAACTTAATTTTAATAATCTGAGAAATTGTTAACATGTTTAAGGACTTTGGATCTGATTCTGTCTGTCTTTAAATTGGTGATAAAAGTCCCATTCTTCAGTGGGAGGAGAGGCAAACCCTAGCTTTGAGATACAGTATATGGATGTTGGGTGAAATTATCAAAGGTGCATTTGTCTCTTTGAAAATCAATGGGATTTAACACTCAGTATGTGCATCTTTTGGAAATGGGAGTTAGACTCCTAAACCACTTGGATACTTTTGAAAATTTTGTCCTTTATCTGGATAGCGTCCTTCTAAATGACTCCTGTTCCTTCTTTATTTAGCAATTTAGGGTAATGGTTATTTTTATATTGCTAGGCTTCAGGCTATTATACCTCCCTTCAGTTAATTCAGTGTCTGACAATATTCCTCTGTGTGAAGCAATTCCCACTTGTAGGTCATAATAAAATATTGTCTTAAACGATATCTCATTGATTAATAATAAGAAGATTTATTAATGAATTAGTAGTATGTTCATTATTAAAGATACTAGGTATAGTATATTCAGTATAACCGGAAGAAAATTATGCATTATTATAAAGTTTAAGATTTTGATGTTCAACATAATAAAATTTGAAACATTTGTTTTATATACAATAAATCTTATAGCATACACAGTGTGCTACTATAATTAGTAATTATTAGATCCTATAATCTGAGATTTTACTCTGTGATGCAGGCCTTAATTATAACATTTTTTTCAGCATGTGTATCATACATGACTATCCAATTTTCTTTAAGGCAGTAAACAAAATTAATCATGTACTCCAAATTAAACTTGCAAATAAAACTTACAGTCAGGATGGTCCTATCACTAAACTATAGTGCTGCTTTTGTGATCTTAGGCTAATAATTTAATATCGATGCCTTAGTTTCCGCCTCTGCAGAATGTGGAAAACACTTTCCTATTGCATCAGGGTAGGATGAGTCTTAATTCATTAATGCTATAAACCATTTTGAGATCCTTGGAAAGAAGGAGCTAGACGCAGGGGTCGGCAACTCAAAAGATAAGAGCCATTTAAAAAAATTCCTTCAATAACAAGTATTTTGAGAGTTGCAATGGGTGTAGGTAGCCTCCTGATGGGGGGTGAGGGGAGCTGGGCCAGGGCATCTGCTGCCGGGTCCCACGATGGCAGTGGGGGAGAGACTCAGAGCCACAAGGGAGCAGCCAAAGAGCCTCATGAGGCTCTGGAGCCACAGGCTGCAGACCCTGAGCTAGAGCAATAGGAAGCATTATTATTATTTATACTTCTATTATACTAAAATACGTGACTTCAAAATTTCTTGCTTATTTGACATTGCTTTATTTGTCACTTCAGTGCTTGACAGAGCTGAAAATGTCTCTTTAAAAATTCTAATGTAGCTCCAGGAAATAGTAGTCATCACTGCCATTTTGGTCTGGAGGCTAAATTTCTTCCCTGGGAGACATCCCCAAAACACATGTCCCAATTAAGGCCCTGATTTAGGAATGCGCTTATGTCTGCCTTAAGTGATTGCTAAAGACTGTCCTCGTTCAACAGGACACTTAAGGACATACTCAAGACCCATTAAAGTTAATCAGTGATTGGAGCCTCACTGGATTATACTGTGAAACAAAGTTTCAAATAGCAGAAATTTCATCTTTTATAAGAAAGCACATAAAGGATCTATTGAAGCTGATGAGAATTTTGCCACTGACTGTCATGGCTGTAGGATCTGTCCCAGTATGATCCTCAGTAAGTCACTTACATCACTGGCATCTGATGAAGTGGGTTGCAGCCCACAAAAGCTTATGCCTGAAGAAATGTGTTAGCTTTTAAGGTGCCACAGGACTTCCGTTGTTTTCTCATCACTTCTTCTGAGAATTAAATGTTATTCTTTGTGAGCCCCATGGTAGGTCAGACAGATGTTTTGCTTCAAAATAGAGCCTTTTCGTGTTCAGGTGATTTTTTTCTTCTGTTGTTAAACACATATTGCCAATGTATTTTGCAGGTATTATTGACAGCACGCAGGTGGAGCAGAGGCAGGTTGTTGCTGTGACCGGTGATGGAACCAATGATGGACCTGCACTTAAAAAAGCTGACGTTGGCTTTGCAATGGTATAACTCTGAACAAAGTCATTTGTCATTTTATTTGTATCACAGGTTTGCTTAAAGAGTTTCTCTGTTTACATAATACACAGTCCGATGATGGTTCATTTAGTGAAGTAAGAAGCATGTGGAGAACTTTCATCTTTCTGGAAATGGCTTTAATTGGTACAGGAGGGTTTTTAATGCAGTTCCAGAACCCACTTTTATATACTGTGATGAACAGAGGATGAGTTTTGCTTGGTCTGATTTTTGCAAGAATCTCATCAAAATGAATATTGAAAATATGCAGAATCCTGATGCCAATAGAACAGTGGTTTGCAACCTCCGGGCCGCTTATGGCCCAGTCAGCACACAATAGTGGCCCATGTGACATCCTCAGGCCATACAGAGCGAATGGATCACAATAGCTTGGGAACCGCTGCAGTAGAGGAAAGTGCATTCAGTGTTCTGACAGATAGCAAGGTGGAGCAGAAAAATAGTCTCCTATTGAACAGGACATTATTTTGACATGGTAAAATCCACCTCCAGATACAACTTGCTAGTCCCCTAACATTTTGTGGCACTGCTTCAAGAGCATCTGAAAAACGTAAGAAATTGACAATGTAATAGATGCTGCATGCGAGTTGAGCTGTGCAATCCCAGTTTGTTCTAGCAATTCTGTATATGCATTTTTTAAAAAACAAACCAAAACCCAACCGAACTTCAGCAACCCATCAATGTTGGCTCCATTGTTTAGCATCACTTGGTAATGAGCTTGCTATTATAAAACACCCGTTCTCTACTGACACACATCTCCAAACCAGTTGTGTGATATGCCCGAGATCCAGCATGCATTCACCAATTACTGTTATTTCATTCTAGCTATCCCAAGACCTGTTCTCCTACTATTACTTTTTCTTTCCCGCCTCTCATTTTTATCATTTTCTGCATTTTTCCAGGGTATTGCAGGCACTGATGTTGCAAAGGAAGCCTCAGACATTATCTTGACAGATGATAATTTCAGCAGCATTGTGAAGGCTGTAATGTGGGGTCGGAACGTCTACGATAGTATCTCCAAGTTCCTACAGTTCCAACTTACTGTTAACGTTGTGGCTGTGATTGTGGCTTTCACTGGAGCATGTATTACACAGGTAAGCTGAGGGGGCAGAGATGACATGAATCACAGGTACTGACTGCCTGATAGTTCAGGGGATGAAATATCCAAGACATCAACTTTTCAACAGATACTTTCCACTGACCACTATTGTACTCTTAATTTTTAAAGTATGGTTAGAAAGCAGTTTTTCTGGTAAACAAGTTTGAGAATAATTAGTTATAGGTCAGAGTTACATCAGGAATCATTCATATTATCAGTCATGCAGATATTCCCACAAGTATTATTTTTGATGAACATACCTATTTTTAATTAGATCTCATTTTGTTTAGCAAGGAGTATGGGAGTGTGTAGAACTAATGGAGCCATGTGGGTTTCCTTCCTCCAGTGTTAAAAAGTAAAGGGCTTTGTTGTGAGCATTTTCACCACATCCCTAAAATAACATTCTTCAGGAAAGAGAGAGAGATATATACTGCAAATGGGTACTGTTACAAACTCCTAAGATTGATAGAAGAAATGTACACCTATGAGAACATGACAGCTCCTTTTACTGTCCATTAAACAAATATACAGATCTGTCACTGCAGGTAAATTCCATCTCTGACACACACACCTCTGAGCAAAACAATCAATAAATAATAAACTGAGTTTCAGGAGTATGCTTACACTGCAGTCATGGAATCCCTATGTGAAACTTGAAGTCCGGTGTCTCAATTAAGCTGAAAGGTTGAACACCTTCCAACTGACTCTTCTAAATTGTCAGGCCTCAGTTGTACTTGGCAAGGTATGGAAAGGTCTCAAGTACTCCCCACTGGTCCTGGTGGGCACCTTTACAGGGACTAGACAGAGCTGTTTTTATTTAGCCTCTCTGGGCATGAGGACTGTGTGAGCATAGGGCAATGGGCAATGTTAGATTCATCAGAGGAAGTAGGAATGGCTCTACAGAAGCCATTGGAAATGACCGGACATAGGTGAGATTCCTGTTGTACCCTGTCAAAGGAAAACAGGGTTAGCAACAGTCCCCGGGCTCTCCTGTTAGCACAATGCCTCTACCAGCTGCTCATTGCTGGGGCACCTCCATATCGATCCCTATTTTGGCTATGCCGTACAGTAACAATTTTGAGCCTAGAGTTAAGTGGGAGGACAGGGAATATTGAGGAAGAGAAGGAAGCAGAGGTTGGGTGACATTGCCTTTTACCATCAGGAATATTTCAAAGCATATTGGCTATATCTACACTTGAACATTTAGGTTGACTTTAGCTAAGTCGACTTAGTGAGTCTACACCTAAATTTTAAGTCAACTTTGGGGGGAACTTACAAAGTCGACCTAGAGCATCCACACTGGATGCCTAGGTCGACTTCTAGGGGCTAGGGGGACCTAAGGCAGGTCCATGGGGAAAGGAGGACACCCCTTGCCCAATGCCAGGGGGTTCAACCTTTGCCCCATTGTACATAGGTACAATGGGCAAAGGGGGACAGGTACCCTGGCAGGGAGGGCAGGGCTCTGCCTTGCCCTGTGGGGGGGCATGCCAGGCTCCCCCTGTGCTCCCCCCGGGCGGTGAGGGCATTGGTGCAGTCCTGGGGTAGCCCTAATTCGACTTAGGGCTACCCCACGTCTACACTGGCTTAAGTTGACTCTAGGGAGTTGACTTAAGCCTTAAGTCAAATTAAAACTAGGTGTAATAAAGTCGACTTACCTTTCATTAAGTGGACTTCATTTTCCTTAAGTCGACTTAAGCAAGTTGCTTAAGTCGACTTAAGGAAATTGTAGTGTAGATGCAGGGTAAATTAAGTCGACTTAAGCAAGCTTAAGTCGACTTAATTTACAAGTGTAGATGCAGCCATTGAGAGGATGTTTAACAGTCAGGGTTAATGGCCGGTAACTAAAGAGACAAGGTAAAGAAAGAGCGTTGTAGAAAATGAATTAGTGTTCTGGCTGAATTTGAGGTAGCCATTTCCCTTTACATCCCTGTTTTCAGTTATTGTCATTATTGGCTTCACTCATCACTCATTCTTGTAGGATTAATTACCTCATGCTTGGTCTCCAGCAATTTTTCAGTTACTTTTTGAGCCTGAAAGTCAACGAAACCCACTTCTTAAGCAATTTTGTTCCCTTTTTTTGCTTGGATAACTCAACATCATTGTATTGCAATTATACTGGGCTCTAAAAGTACATAATGAAGAATAGTTTTGCCCATGTGACCTGTAGCTACATCTTTTCTACTCCCTCATACCCATTTCCCACAGTCATATGCTTTTGAATGTATAATCTGTTAAAAATAACATTGTATTCCAAGGTTAATACATTTTAATCACAATAAATCTATATGAAGCTGTTTAATTCCACAATAAAATAGCAAACCCAAAGAGAAATGCCAAAAAAGATTTAAAATTAGAAACGGTTGCAAATATATTGCAGTTGATTTGAAGTGTGCCCATGTTTGAACTCCATTTCCTGATTACTGACAATCTCAAGCAGCTCTTTTATTTCCATCTCATTCAACAAGGAACTTGCCTTAAGATGCTATATTATTATGATAGACATTCAGACTCAAAGGTCCTACTCCATGAAAGGGCATTATGTGTGTTTGCCTCTTACAAGCATTACTAAAAATTACATACTGTACCCTCTGCTTGTTATAAAAATAGCTCAGATACAGAATGCATGACCTTACTGAAAAATCTTACATACAGTAGCCAGGTTGCACATTTACCAGTACGAAGACAGGAAAACTTTACACTGGTCTTTAAATATTAATTTGAAGTGTTTAAATCCTTATGAACAATTAAAGAAAGCTAAAAGCCATTGTTTCCAAAGCAAGCATAGCTTTCAGTGACCTTGACAAGGACTTCACCATACAGCAAACATTTCTTACACATTTTGCTCTGTTTTTACACACCTAGAGCATAATTTTATTCTTAGGTTAGCATTTGGGTTAATGCTAACAAGTTACTTTCATGATATTTCATCTGATCTAGAGTGAGAAAACTGCTAATTAGATATTGGTATCTTTTTTGCACTATCGTTTTCTCCCATAAAATTCCCTGCAATTCAGCACTTCCACATAAGATTACAAATGCCGAGTTTTAAGTATGAAAGATTATGTTTCTAATTTAACTCTTGGCCTTTGGCAATTCTGTTTAAAGAGAGCACAGCCAAGATAAAATCCCCATTTTTTCTTAATCTTCTATCATTCCACATGTAGCCTCCAGCTATATGGCCTTGGGCTTATTAGATCCAATAAATTACCCATTGACCCTGATCTGGCCATTGCATCTACACAGGCTGTAGACTCTGTGCCACAGGACTCTGATGTTTTTCCTATCCCCTGGACTCCCAGTGGAATCAATGGGGCTATAAATTGGTACAAAAGTCCAAGTAGCCATAGACAGATGTTAAATGAGATCTCAGAGGAGCAGTTAGGTCCTGCAGGAGATGATGCCTAAGAGTTGGCATTCTTTTCTTGAATACCGTTCAAATGTCTTGGTAAGTCATAAAGGAAAACTCTAGTGCTGTAAGTGTCTTGCATATGATGCAAACTGGAGGTCCTGACCACTTGCAATCATTACAAGTATTCATGACGTTTTTGTAAAAGCAACAGTTGTGGCCGCGGTGTCCCAGCAAACCCCACGTACAGTAATTCTTGTCTAATTTGATGCTCTTTATTTTTAATTGGATACATATTTTTTTAATTATTTCTCCTAAACAATGCTGCTGTAGAGTGTTGCTGACAGAGAGAATCTACTGTATTTCTGCTCTGTTGGTGGCTCCATTTTACTACTGGATGACTCAATCCCCATTGAGTACCTTGAGAGAGATTGTAGCTCCTAGCCTCCATACATGGCTGCAGTGTTGTGTAGTGGTTGTAAAGAAATGGCAGTGGGCCAGTACGGGAGCTCAGCAGGGCCAGTATAATTGGCCTTAGACTGTTACCTCAAATGGACCCAGTTCAGGGGGCATGCTGGGGTGACAGAAAACATTCATATCACTAAGTGCCCTGGGGACTCTGGTCTGCACTGCACAGCACATAGGCAACCATGGGAAGATGCTGTAAGGTAGAGCGTCCCTGGGAGTGATCTAATTTTTGCTGGTTTCTGTCTCACCCTTGCAGAAGCTCAGAACCCAGATCATTCAAAAGTGGCTGAAAACTGTCTTTGTTCTCCATCCCATGGACTTTACCTTCTGTGCCTGGCCTTTCTCTCTCACCTCATTTTTCAAATTAACGTAGTTCAAGTATTCTTTGTGTCATAGACTGTGCCCGTACCAGCCTGACCTTGAAGTATGCTTGGGGTCGGGATACACCATGGTTGATTTGCTACACGTCATCCTTTCTGTGCAGTGATCATCCAGATCTACTTTGTTACACCAATCGTAAATTAAAACTAAAACTACTGATTTCCGTAGATAAATGAGGTCCAGAATTTCATGTTTTCATCTCATTCTCTGGTCACCAGGTGCAGAGGCCATGGCTCATTCAGTGTACAGCTTGCTCAGTGGGTAAGAGATTCTTAGTAGCCCTACCTAAAATACTGTGAACAGTTTTGTGGACCCTATCTAAAACACTGTGAACTGTTGTACACTGAATGAGGCCGGACTCCCTACCCTCAGTTATCCCTTGTAATTCCATATATCCCTTCCAAGACCAAGAATTCCACTAAGCTTCCTTACCTAGATGCAAACAGTGGCAAGAAAACACTGGGACATTGTTTCTTTTAATCATTTGAAAGAAATTCTGTGTGTGCATAAAAATAAATCTTTAAATGCATATAGCTCAGGCAAATCAAAACAGAATTTTACTGGAAAAATATAATGGAAATGCCTAAGCTAGGTGCATCTCTCTGCCAAATTTTATTTTCCACCTCAAAAATTGAGGCTTTGTAGCTATTCATAAAAGCTTACATTTTTCCTTTAAAAAAGTATATTTTAAATACTGTATGTGCAAAAAAATTGAGTTTTTCTTGAACTTTGAAAAAATTCGTATTTTGGCAGAGTCTTGATTTTGAAAATCTCAGCTGAAAAGGCTAAAAAATTGGGAAAAATTAAAAGTACTTTAAAAAAAACATTTAGAAATGAAAAACTCCCTAAAGTACAGCTGTCACTATACATTTTGTTTCCTCTATAATGAGAATAAAAGATTCTTCAGATTCATGATGGGACGGCCTTGTTTAGTAATTGACTGATCTTTGACTTCTGGTGGTAGATATTCCAGTGGCCTAAGAAGGGATGGTAGAGAAAGGGGTGTGTTCTGAGTTATTACAGAGAATTATTTCTTGGGTGACTGGCTGGTGAGGCTTGCCCACATGCTCAGGGTTTAACCGATCGCCATATTTGGGATCAGGAAGAAATTTCTCCCCCGGGGCAGATTGGCTAGGGCTCTGGGGGTTTTTCGCCTTCCTCTGTAGCATTGGGAACGGCTCACTTGCTGGTGGATTCTCTGTATCTTAAAGTCCTTAAATCACGATTTGAGGAGGTAAATAACTCAATCATAGGTTAGAGGCTTATTGCAGGAGTGGGTGGGTGAAGTTTTGTGGCCTGCATTTTGCAGGAGGTCAGACTAGATGATCATACTGGTCCCTTCTGACCTTAGAGTCTGAGTCTCATATAAAATATTTTACTTAGTCTGATATGCTCTATCAATGTAGACAACAGCATTTGACAAATCTTAATAATTTAGGAATCTTCTGTACTTTCAATTGATAATACTGCACAGTAAATAGAATTAGACTGTACTGATCACCTGAAGATTGAAATAACTATCAAGAAATATTCAGGTAGGATTTAATGGAGTGGGCAGCTTCTGTTAAACTAGTGTCTAATAGGAATAGCAGAAAAAATTATGCGTGCATGCACTGTAAGACAAGTAAGAGTTAAGGATAAAAACACTTTTATATTCCCTTACAGCTTGTCATCTAACTCAGAAATAACAAGCTCTAAAATTTATGAGGCTGTATATGTCACAATGGATTGGTGGTTTATTGTCAGCTTCTTGTGATGTGTACTTTAAGTGTTTCCCAAGATAAAGCATAACATCACTGGTTAGGAGGGACTTTTCTCCTTAGGCAAATAGTAACCTTTTCCAAGGTCAAGTGGAAAAGAACTTGACAAATACGTGGTGCTCTCAGGTGGCTTGCAATGTGAACTTCTTTCCTCCCAAAAGTCATTAGAGGCTACAGGATAATGTGTTATTTTGAACCTCACTTTCCAGATCAGAGTATTCTCTGGCTATTTAGTCAGTGGCCAGAGACTGTTAAAAGACTAACACCAGAGTCCTGTGGCTCTTATAAAGACTAACAGATTTATTTATTGCATGAACTTTCGTGGGTGAAAATCCCACTTCGTCAGATGCTTTGGAGATGGGAAGACTGTCACTTACCTACTCTTTTGCTGTGTAATTCATAGACTCATAGACTTTCAGGTCAGAAGGGATCAGTACGATCATCTAGTCTGACCTCCTGGAAAATGCAGGCCTCAAGACCTCACTCACCCACTCCAGCAATAGGCCACCAACCTATGACTGAGTTATTTACCTCCTTAAATTATGATTTAAGGACTTTAAGATACAGAGAATTCACGGGTTGTGAGCCATGCCCTGTGCTACAGAGGAAGGCGAAAAACCCCCAGAGAAATGAAAACTATAATGGAAGACAAACTCCATCTTGGACAGATGTTTTGCTTAGTTTCCACCAACTAATCAGAAATCAGATAGAGTTGCAACATAAATTTCATTGCCCTGACTGCCCAAACTAATCAGTGTTAATGTTTGGGTTTGGGCTTGAGTTTAGGATGAGGTTTTACACTTGAGTAAGCTGTTCAGCACTGCATGTAACAGAGGCACCGTAGCAAAGCAGGGTGATCAGCACCATGACCTGGGGAGAATATGCTGCTGCCAAAACTGACTGCTAGTTACACCTGCGTGATTTAGAGAGGGTGGGGCAAAGAGAGAAACTGATTTGAACATAATTCACTGGAGTAGCTGAGGACTTGGCCATGACCAGCAAAACCATTGGTTTATTACGAATAATGTTTCTCGTTGGGGGAATGAAGAGCTGGGGCAGCAATTCCAGCTTCCAAAGTTATCTCCAGAAAGGAAATGCTTATGCAGCACGCTTGTTAGCTGCACAAAATGTGAAAATATGAGGCAGCAAAGTTTTCAGTTCAAAACCTGATTGTATTTCTCCCATTCTATATGTCTTGGGTTCCTCAGCACTAAGTTAGAACGGCAGACCCTTTAGCATAAAGTCACCACTGCTTTAGGCCATTCCATGTTGGTAAAACCCTCTTATATTATAAAATCTGAGATTTAGTTAATCCTGGTTATTTTTTTGTTTAACTTGCCCCCTTCCTAACTCCCGTTTCCCCACATCCCTGCAGATACAAGCCCTTCCTATTACTGTAGCTGCATATCAAATGTCTGAATTGAATCCTCCTCTTGGTAAGTCCAGTTAGTGCTGCCCATGGCCAAGAAGTGAAGAATCTTTTTAAGGTTCTCTGCTTCCTACCATACCCAACTTCTGCCATCTTGAAAGTAGATGTTGGTCCCCACAGCGAAGGCCAAACCTGAACACAATTCTTTAAACACAGTGCATAACAAAAGTTTTTTTTTTAAATGCAAGTTTCTTTATTTGCAGGAAAATTAAATGGTTGTGTCCCTACTGGGATCAAGACTGTAATCTCAAGCAACCGCAGAGGCTAAAACATTTACACTTCGTCTCCAAGTGCTGTTAGGATCCTTAATGGAAACTGCTCCCTGGTATTGAAATGGATATAAAAATAGGCATTTACATCTCTCAAGAAAAATTCAGGCTTCAAATAAGTTTTTAATGGCATTTATTTTGGTCTCTAAATTATTCCTACACCCCTTGCCTCACCAATGCACCACAATAGAAAATACATGGTGCATAACAAGTTTGTGATCTTCAAACTAAGTTATCCCTGTTATGCGATAAAATGTTAGAGTGCTATCTCCTATTACTTTTGAGAAATCTCTTACCCATCCCTGATATGAATAAAGTACAACTCTCTTTCTCTGAATTTGAAAACAAATTTAATTAATGCTACCTATTTCAGTTTCACAATAATGGCACAGGAACTGGAATTATTCATATGAATTGCAAGAAAAAAATCTACCTCTTTGTTCCATGCTATGGATCTTAGAAGCTATCACAATTATGTTATTACAACTGGTCCAGTGACGTACAGCTACTGAGAAGGGACAATTAGCCAAACCATAAGCTAATATGTATTTCTATTTGTCATTTACTTTTTATCTGAAATCAGTCTTTGGTTTTTTGTTTTTCTGGGGGGGGGTTTTGGTAATGTGATCTAACACCCTATGTGGTATGACCTTAGGCTCGCTCTCTCTCAGATTAAATAAGCAAATAGCTCCTTCTAGTGGTTGTTTATCTAGTTTGGAAAATAAATACCTAATCCTACCAAAATCTTTTAATTTGGTTGTAATGCTGATGTTTGGGTTTCCAGTGAAAAATTTTTGATGAAGAGCATGATCATTCTGCCGCATAGTTCCAAATTTCCTATGATTTAGTAGATGAATCAATCTTTTTATTCCCGACTTTGCTTTCAGTAGGATGCTGAGTACAGGCTGTTTGCATCTGAGTTGTTTTAGAATGTGTTTTATTACTCATAACCCTGAAAAACCTAAAAAATCTGAATTTTTGAAAATTTCACATTGAATTATTCTAAGATTTTGATGCATTTCAGGCAATGAAAACTGTACTAGAGCAATTTATAGAAGAAATTTAGATATAAATTCACATTAAACCTGATATTTTAAATTACGTTTTTACAGAGTTTCTGTCCCAGTCCATGAAAACATTTTTGATAGTCTCTCATTTTTAGTCACCCAAACCTAATTCTTCCAGAAATTTTTAAAACAATGTATTGGCCGGCAAACCAGGATACATCGCATAATCAGAATTAATTGCTATGCTAAATAAGCAGGCGTGGTTGCAAATACTGCTGGATGAGATTAGAGATAAATCTGATCATTCATCTTTACGCAGCTACATACACTTTCTGCTGTTACTGCCTTGCAATAGCACAACAAGAGATTGAGTGTGAAAGGAGAAATGGCTGAACAGTTATCATTTTAGCAAAAGAAAGCAAAGACAACACACCTTACGTTTTATTTTGTCTCCTAAGGACTCTCCGCTGAAAGCTGTACAGATGCTGTGGGTCAATCTAATTATGGACACGTTTGCTTCTCTTGCCCTGGCCACTGAGCCCCCTACAGAGTCTCTACTGCTAAGGAAACCATATGGCAGAAACAAGCCTCTTATATCACGTACCATGATGAAGAACATTCTGGGCCATGCTGTCTACCAGCTCACTCTCATTTTTACACTCCTCTTCGTTGGTAAGATAAACACCATATTTATGTTCATTTTAGGTCTCTGCTACAACTTGCTGCTGCTTCTGACACAAGGGACTTGATCTCTAGCTATGTGCCCCAAAATGTACTGTAGGCACCAAAGTATCACATTTTTGCAATAAGCCTCAATCAGGGCTCACCTAAGACATGCACCAGGTGTTGAGCCAGATAGTGGGACCAAAAGAGAGAACAGGAAATGGAATAGTCCCCACTGGAGGTTGATAAGGATGTAGCGGATCATTTGAGGACTTTTCATATCTTCCTGGTCAGAATGTGGGGTTTGCTTAATCAAGATTTTTGGATTTTTTTTTTAAAGTGTAGGTTGAAGGCTTTGGCAAAGGTTTAGGGCACTATGGGTGTTTACCAAATCAGTCAGTCTGTTCCGAAGCTTGCATTTCAAGCCTTATCCTCTTCACTAGGAAACTTAATGCTCTGTTTGCATTGATTCTGAAATGTGTAGATTCAAGTTATCCTAGTATGAAAAACCACTTCAATGTGAGAACTAGCAATACTGTTAGCATTTGTCATGGAAGAGTGCTGATTTTCTGGGTAATCGAGACAAACAAAGCTAGTAATTACAATCTCTCCATTCTGGAGACTCCATTCTGGGATGTAATACCTGTGACTAATGGAAGGGAAAAAAATTGGCTAATTTATTATTTCAGCCCGCTAACTGTGGTCTTACACTAAGTCAGGCTTTACTGATGGTAAATGTTTTTCTTCTACAATAGGGTCATCAGGGACATGAGATATAGAGGACAAAGGACTGTTTCTCATTACAAGGAATAATGAAAGAATAATGGCCTTTCTTGCTCTGAATGCATTAGTGCATTTGCTCAAGGTGTTGCTGCTGATAATTAGCACTTGTGTCTCATGTGTTCATGAAGATATGTCTTAAGAATGGCCATACTGGGTTAGACCAGTGGTCCATCTAACCCAGTATCCTGTTTTCTGACAGTGGCCAAAGTCAGGTGCTCTGGAGGGAATGAACAGAACAGGGCCAATTGTTGAGTTATCCACCCCCCTTGTCCAGTCCCAGCATCTGGCAGTCAGAGACTTTGGAGATATCCAGAGCATGGGGTTGCATCTCTGACCATCTTGGGCAAGAGCCACTGATGGACCTATTCTCCACAAATGTATTTCATTCTTAACTTCTGTTCATTGGCATTTGTTGATGGCCTGAAGTGTACGTCTTACAGGCTGTGTAATACCCTCTCTCATAAGTTGCTGTGAATGTACATTCATGTATGTACAAGCGTTCAGAGATTCAGACTCCTCCCTGCAGCTGTGAGCCTATTTTGGATGCTCAGGGGACTGACAAGCCTATTATAGGAAGGGAGGAGCCAATGACAAGCCTGCTAAAATTCTGGGAGAGGGAAGATAGCCCCTATCTAGTATATAAAATTTGCCAGAGGATTCTGGTGGACCCTAGACAGCCTAATAAGCTTGTCAGCTTATGACTATCTAAACTGTGCATGTGAGCTATCGTGATAGATGGATCTGAAAGTCAAACATCCTGTAGCTTTCTGGGAATTAAGGCTGAGAGAAGGACCCCTCTTGAAGGCCTACAGGAGAGAAGTATTCTTGCCCTCCCAGGGAACTTGAGGAAGCTCCCCAGTTCTCTTTACATTTTCAGGAGGCTAACCCCGTTCCCTGCAACCCTTAGGAAATGAAGCAGCTTCCCTTGGGAGCTTTAGGAAGCTCAGCTGTATTGTACATGGTAAATAGAGAATTAGCTTCTTTTCTTCCCAATAAGTTTCCTAGTAATCATGTTACACTTTGAGGAACGCTTTAGTAAGGAAAAGGCTAGACACTTTCTTAGTGATCTCTTAGGAATCATTTGATGGGCTATATTAAGTTTCCTAAGGCCAGTAATGTATAGGGAAGTGCCAGATTCATAAATTAACTGATTAAATTACTCTCTGATCAGTTGTTCTGTGCAAGAGTTCAGCAGATCAACTTCTGTCTCTGTCCTCCTTTCCCATTTTTGCTATAAGTTGGCAATAAATATGTTACAAATGTTTAGACTCTGATTGCCTCTATTTTTAGTATTATAAGGCTAGAAGCCATTGTCCTGTTCAGTTAAACTGCTGCACAGAAAAATTGTATCATGGCCCCAGGTCTGCCCTACCAAATTTAAAACTGATACGTTTCTAATGGTTTCATAAAATGGAAACTTAGGATGTACTGCTACCATGGAATGGAAGTTTGCAACTTGTTTTGGAATTCAGTGAAGGGGAATTTCTGAAAATTCAATTATTGATAATCATGTTGAAGAAAAATTTCAATCAGAATTAAGGATAAATTCATTTGCTTTTCATAACCTTCATCATTTGATTCAAAATCTTTGGTAATGATGAAACGCAGCCATGAAACGCAGAGATTTTTAACCTAGCACTCCGTGACAATGTTACAATGCTACATTTATGATATCACAACTTTTTTTTTATGTCAAAAGATTATAAGCCAGAGTTTTCCTTTGGATGCAGGCACATACTTCCCACTGATTTTTCACTTGAGCTGCTTAAACATCTGATGGCAAAGTTCAGTTCTCCAATGACTCTATTGGTAGAAATCTGACCTTACTTCAGTTTTAAGAAGAACTGTAACTGGTTGTGAGGTGCAAGCTTCTCATTCAAACATGAATATAAGTAAAAGCAACGAGAGTCCTGTGGCACCTTAAAAACTAACAAATTTCTTTGGGCATAAGTTTTCGTGGCCTACAACCCACTTCGTCATCATCTGATGAAGGAGATTGGAGCCCATGAAAGCTTATGCCCGAAGAAATGTGTTAGTCTTTAAGGTACCACAGGACTCTCATTGTTTTTGCTGTACACAGACTAACATGGGGACCCCTCTGGAACTTGTCACCATGAATATCAGTGGGTGCCCAGAACAATATTGCCTAAGTAAATGATGTTTGTTAAAGTTTGCTGCAGAGCAGAAGAACCTCTTTACATGTATTTTACCTCTGTCTTTACTCATATGTATTAATGCTCTGCCCTTATTCCAAGAGTATCTCTTTATATATAGGTAAACTTGTTCAGAATTGTGACACGGACACTTCTAGTGAATAAGGAAAGTGGCCCCGTGTGTGCAGATGTGTTTCCATGTGTTATGGAACTTCTACAATTATGGCTCATACAGAGCATTTTATTCTGTTTTTACCATTAACAAATCATTCTTTGACCCAATCAGTTTTTTATTCTGTTATCTAAATAGATAGTATGATTTCCTGTTATGTGCTTAAAAAGTAGATTAACAGAGCTGGCAAAAAGAAAGCATTTTAAAATGGGGGATGGTTATGTTAGCTGCTGTTCTTTTTAGCTAATATCCTTGACTCTTTGTCAAAAATGCATACTAGGAGGTTATTTGCAGACTGTTGAAGGATGGTAGCTACTAATTAGTTTAGACGTGGCCAATGCAGTGTCAGCAAGTCTGCAGTTTGGAGTAAATCAGATGAAAAAAAAAAGACTCTTTAGAGCAGTTCCTACCTGATGGGAGAAGAAACACCACAGAAAATCATTTGAGCTGCTACATTGAGTCACTGAATTATAGGCAGCATTATGAAGCTTCCCAGTGGGAATTCTGTATTTCTTTTGTTTGCTGAGCTGGGAATTGTGCCTGTATCGCAGTAGTTGTGGAAGCAGAGCTGCTAAAAATAACACAGGACACAGGAGGCAAGCACTGAGAGCGAGTAGTAATACAAACAGAAAATCAAGGCTAAATATTTTACAGCAGAAACAGACTTTTTTATTCTTTTTGTTTTAAGGTGAAAAAATGTTTAAGATTGACAGTGGTAGAAACGCACCACTCCACTCTCCTCCTTCTGAGCATTACACCATTATCTTCAATACCTTCGTCATGATGCAGCTATTCAATGAAATCAACGCACGCAAAATCCATGGCGAGAGGAATGTTTTTGATGGCATTTTTAGAAACCCTATATTTTGCACTATTGTACTGGGTACATTTGCTGTACAGGTAATCATTCATGCAAGAAATAACATCTATTCATCAGAAATGTACAATCCAGGGTCTATTCTGTCTTTGTTCTTTGGAAAAGCAAATGCTTTGGTGGACAGAGTTCTTTCCAAAGTCTCATCCATCCTGTATCTGATCTGTTCTGCTTTTATCAAAATCCCTGTATCTATTAGAAAATGTAATATTTACAAACAGAGGAAAAGCAAGCGAAACAGAGCCTAGTATGTTACTTTTTTCGCAACAAAGTTTGTGGTTGTGATTTCTAGTAAGTATGATTACTCACAATGAGTAACTGATTTGTTGAAACAGGAAGTCACATTATTTTCCATGGAGATTATTAATATTATTAACCAATGGTAGTATGGAATTTTATGCTTATTTACTACTGTACTCGGTAGTAGAGATGAACAAGTTGGTCTGTAAGTAATGGGCACAAGCACTGACTCCCTTCCTTCCTGCAAGACCTCGTGTCATAATCAGGTGTTAGTGGAATCCAGCTAGCCAGAGGTCCAATTAGATTTCCCTAGAGTATTCTTCACTAATAACCCAGCATGAGCTAGTTTTGGCTGTTGCTGAAGGAACCTTTATAAATAATTTCAAAAAATTCATTTCCTGAAATTCTCCTCCCCAGTGTCATTCTTCTTTTAGTCCCAGATCAGCCATTCCTGGGAGGGGAGGGGGTGTCCTCCCACTCCCACCCCTAAGTGACAAAAGTTCTGCCAGAATAAATGCTAGTGTAGACAAGGTCTTAGGAGCTTTAAATCCCTTTGTGGGTCTTGTCCAGAGGTGGGCAAACTAAGGCCCATAGGCCGGATACAGCCCGTCTTAGCTTTTCGTGTGGCTCATCAGGTGATTTTTACGTTATCTAGTGCTGTCTATTATACACTGAGTTAGAAACAAGCAAAGCTATTCATGAAAATGAAGATTTTTTTTTTAAATCAGTCAGAATGAACCTGGCCAGCACTGTATGGTGACAGGTTTCTATACCATTACATCAATGGGCATTAGATAATGATTTCTTTCATTCACATGGCATACTTGTAATATTCTTATGGTCAGATGTTTGTCCAAAGATCAATCTCTCCTGCAAGCCAATGTTTTTTCCCCCATAAATAACTTAGTTTTGCCTTTATAATCTTAGTTTTGTCTATATTTATATTCTGCCCGAAATCTTATTCCAGTCCAGTGTCACCAATTTACTCAATTGGTACTGTATTTTAGATTAGATTTCCATCAGTCATTCACAAATTACTATTGAATCTGTTCATTTACAGCCTACCCAATCTCAAACCGTATCAGTTATCATCAGGATGTTGTTAAAAAGACAGTCTGAGTGGAGAGATGTTGAGGAAAAAAATTACTAGAATTAACATATGTTATTCAGAGCTGGGCCAGTCATTTGATGTAACATGTGAATGTCAAGTTGCATTTGATGAGAGGGGTAATATGTTTTTAGGCTAGTGTGACTATAGATAAATTCATAAATTTAATACTGATCTGTAATTGAATGGGATTTAATCTGAACCATAATAGCAATGGTGATGCTGGAGAAAGGTCTCTTCCACTATATACATTCCAAACTAAAATAATACCTTTCCCTTGGTGTCTAATTCAGGATATGTCAGTTTATGGGTGCTCTGTTTAAAATAGCCTAAATCTAATTTTCCACACACCTTGAACACTTGCCATTTGAAGCCTCCATGGACCACAATAGGTATCAGGTACTCAGCACTTCTGAAAATGAGGCCTAGCCCTCGGCTACACTTACTGCCATTTTCGGCGGCAGTCAATGGGAAATACGCAAAGTACTTAAAATACCTTGTGTATCTCCCTCCGACTTCTTAAATCCTCCCTATACATTACACTAAGCTGACCAGAAATGGCATCCGGCTGGCGTAGTGTAAGTGTGGTTACGTAGTTGGTGTTCCAGCTCCGGTTCGGTTATTGATTGAGTGTGTCTACGCAGACGCCTCAATCGAAAACTGAAGATCGCGCTGACGGCAGCAAAGTATAGATTTGCCCCTAAAGTGTTTTGAATGTAGGCTACTTTTCTGACTTGGACCTAGTGACATGTAGGGTGTCAAGTGGCAGAAAGAAGGTCTCCCTACTTCAGTCCCATGCTAAATCTGCTATATAACAAATGCCTATAGTATGCTTAACTATGCCATTAGCAATGTCCTTGCTTAATCAAAGTGAGATATAACAAGTTTACAAAAAAAAGAGAGCAAAAGCTCATGAAAACTTGCGGGGGGAGGTGTATATATTTTCAGAAGAGAGATAAAGTGTGTTTCTTCCTCTCCTTCCTTGCCCCTCATTTTTCTTCTGCAGATAATAATTGTGCAGTTTGGTGGGAAACCTTTTAGTTGCTCTCCTCTGCAGCTTGACCAGTGGATGTGGTGTGTATTTATTGGATTAGGGGAACTTGTCTGGGGTCAGGTAAGCAATATAAAGCAATGTATAATTTTCTACTCATTTATTATGTTTTTACAGCGTGATGTAAAGTCCCGTTTTGCAATCACTTTGTCATACAAAACAAATAAGGAGTTTTCTGGCATGTTTTAAAGACTAACAAATTTATTTATCGCATAAACTTTTGTGGGAGAAAAATCCCACTTCGTCAGACACTTGAAGATGGAAAATTTACAGAATGAGAGGAAGATAGAAATGTTCCCCTTTTGGTTTTGAATATAATTTCTGATGTCAGATTTGTGTCAATTTATTCTTTTGTGCAGAGACTATCCTGTTTGTCCAGTGTATAAGGCAGAGGGGCATTGCTGGCACATGATGGCATAAATCACATTGGTGGATGAACAAGTGAATGAGCCCTTGATGGAGTAGCTGGTTTGATTAGGTCCTATGATGGTGTCATTTGTGCAGATATGTGGACAAAGTTGGCAATGGGGTTTGTTGCAGGGATATGTGCCTGCTTTAATGTTTCTGTTGTTTGGTCTGTAATTGCCGGTGAGTATCTGCTTATGGTTGGATGGCAGTCTGTAAGGGACGAGAGGTCTGCCTCCCAAGGCTTGAGAGAGTGAGGGTTCATCTTGTAGGATAGGCTGTACATCCTTGATGATGTGCAGTAGAGATCTGACTTAGGAGTTGTAGGTGATGACCCGTGGCATTCTATTATCTTCTTTCTTGGGCTTCTCCTGTAGTAGTTGACTTCTGGGTACCCATTTGGCTTTGTCAATCCGTTTCCTCACTTCTCCAGGTTGGCATTGTAGTTTTAAGAATACTTGATAGAGATCAGGGATCAGAGCAAATGTGATTATATCTTAGGGTTTCGCCGTAGACAATGGATTGTATGGTGTGTCCTGGATGAAAGCTTAATGGATGTAGGTAACTATAGCAGTGAGTAGTTTTCCGGTATAGAGTTTTGTTTAGGTGTCCATCCCTTATTGTACTGTAATATCCAGAAAATGGATCTCCTGTGTGAGTGGTCTAGGCTAAGGTTGATTGTGGGATGGAAATTGTTGCAATCTTTGTGGAAATCTTCCAGGGCTTCCTTTACCGTGGGCCCAGATGATGAAGATGTCATCAATGTAGCTTAAGTAGAGGAGTGATACTTGGGGATGAGATTGGAGGAAGCGTTGTTCTAAGTCAGCCATAAAAATGTTGGCATAATGTGGGGCCATGCAGGTACCCATAGCAGTGCCACTGACTTGAAGATATAAATTATCTTCAAATCTGAAATGGCTGTGGGTGAGTACAAAGTCACAATGTTCAGCCATGATTGCCACTTGATGATCTCACTTTACCATGTTTGGCATTACACTGGAATAAATGACCTTTTTTAAAAAACCCTTTTAAAAATGCAGGGTTTTTCAATAAGGTAAATTACCACTATGGTTCCTTTTAATTTCTTGTTAATTTTCAGACTTTTTCTCAAGTGGTGCATAGTAATGCAATGACTAAGTGCTTCTTGAGTGAAGTTGTTTGTGAAAGATGCTTGCTTTGCTGCAGCCATTAGAACTGCAGTCCTCTCGTCACAGGAAAGATGTAGTAAGGGCAGTTATAGCATAAGCTTCCCTGCTTTGTCCCCAACTAATGTCACCTGAATATGTTCCACAATCACAAGCACTAGGAGGCGAGCAAATGGTTCAGTGCCCACGCTTATTCACTTATTCACTATACTGAGATTGCTAGCCATGGTGCAATTAATGCCAGTTACTTTTTGTGGCATGGACTGTTCTCCACTATGAATCAGACTGAGACCACCAACTCATTTAGCATAGACCACTACGGACTCTCCCATATTTTCCATCTCATATCTTCAGCTTGCTGAGGAAGAAAACTGGCAGCTGAATGATTGCAACCTTCCCCCTGCAGTCCATTCAGAACAGCTGGTAATTCATGATGCATTGTAATCAAAGTGCCATCAATAAGGTCTACTACAAACTTTGGTGCCAAGAGTTAATAGAATTATATGCGGAAGAGAGCGTCAAACATCTGCACATATCTAGAGGTAAAACAGTAAATAAATTCTATGATTAACTGTCTGGAAGTGATGGCATAGACATCACTCAAACAGATATTGTCCAGAGGTAAATGCATAACCTACAAGCACCTATCGAAGTAATTTGTTGATAGTGTTTGACTGGTGAACCAAGCATATTTTCTCTGTCAAAATATTTTGTAAATATCTGCCAGTTGGCTTAATCTGATTAATTTCAAAGCTCACCTCATCCCAAACAAACAGAAGTCCTCCAAAGTATCTTACTGTCTTTGGGATAAAAATAAATCATAGGCAGGGATCGTTTATTATAATCCAGAGATGGGCATGAGCTCCAACAGAGGCAGAAAATTGCCCCTGCAATTATTTAATTAATTGTGACACCCATTAAAGTAATTCTGTCTTCATGGACACTGAGCTTCTGGGTTGGATGACTATCCTATTCCAAAAAAAAAAAAAAAAAAAAAATTAAGCACGACACCTTGGGCACCTGGGCCACAAGTATTTTTGAAGAAAAGAACTCAGACTGGTTTCAGCAGATGCCCCTTAGCAATCATAGCCGGTGCCATCATCACTTGTTCATGCTGATGAAATTACCCCCAAGAGGCACTGAATCACTGTTGTCGGGAAAATCTGAATGTCACTTGGACGGCAATTAATCAGAAAGGACTTGTCCTCAGCAGATTGGAAAATTTTCATTTTGTGGAAAAAAGTGGTGGTGATTATACCATTTATTGAACCATTCAGTTTTAACTGGTGTTTTAATACAAGATAGTGGGTCGCTTCTGGATTTTGTTCTGTGTGCATTATTATAAATATTACAACATAACCCTTCAGAGATTGATAATTGTCTGACTTACACTCAAAGGTGAGTGGTTGCAGAGGTCACTTGTAAAACAGCTAAACAAACAACGGCTGCGTCTACACTGGTAAATTAAGTTGACTTAAGCTTGGCTTAAGTCGACTTAATTTGCCCTGCGTCTACACTACATTTTGCTTAAGTCGACTTAAGCAGCTTGTTTAAGTCAACTTACGGAAAATAAAGTCGACTTAATGAAATTAAATCGACTTTATTAAATGACCTTTCTACTTGACCTAAGGCTTAATTCGACTTTTTAAAGTCGAATTAAGCCAGTGTAGCCCTGGGGTAGCCCTAAGTCGACTTAGGGCTACCCCAGGACTACACCAATGCCCTCCCTGCCAGGGAGGGCACAGGGGGAGCCTGGCATGCCCCCCAAAGGGCAGGGCAGAGGCCTTTGTGATGCTGTCTGGATTTAGGGAAGCATTTATGATATTATTTTCAATGGATATCTCATAAATGCTATAATCCATAGGAGCTATGTCATGTTTGGTATCAATAGAAAGGTAGTAATTTGCTGGGAATGATTATCTAGTTTATGTCTAGGAATTCAATTTCAATTAGAAGTAAGGAATATGGGTGTTCTATCTATACTTTAACTTATGTTATTTTATTGAAATGGCTGAGAGAGGCTGGTGTGTCAAACCATTGTGTCCTTAATGTTTAGGAATTTTCCAGCTACAATGGTCCCAGGGAGTGACCTGATGAGCCATTAAGGACATAAGGAATACAAGCATTGTGTCCTTAATGGCTCATCAGTTTACTCCCTGGGCCCATTGTAGCTGGAAAATTCATAAACATTAAGGACACAATGGTTTGACACACCCGCCTCTCTCAGCCATTTCAATAAAATAACAAGTTAAAGTATAGATAGAACACCATATTCCTAACTTCTAATTGAAATTGAATTCCTAGACATAAACTAGATAATCATTACCAGCAAATTACTATCTTTCTATTAGAATCATAGAATCATAGAATAATAGGGTTGGAAGGGACCTCACGAGGTGATCTAGTCCAACCCCCTGCTAAAAAGCAGGACCACTCCCACTAAATCACCCCAGCCAGAGTTTTGTCTAACCGGGCCTTAAAATCTCCAAAGATGGAGATTCTACCATCTCCCTAGATAGCCCAGGCCAATGCTTCACCACCCTCCTAGTGAGAAAGTTTTTCCTAATATCCAACCTTGACCTCCCCAGCTGTAATTTGAAACCATTGCTCCTTGTTCTGTCCTCTGTTATCATCGAGAACAGCCTACCTCCCTCTTCTTTGGAGCACCCCTTCAAGTAGTTGAAGGTTGCTATCAAATCTCCCCTCAGTCTTCTCTTCTGTAGACTAAATAAGCCTAGTTCCTTCAGTCTCTCCTCATAAGTCATGTGCCCCAGCCCCCTGATCATTTTTGTTGCCCTCCGCTGGACTCTTTCTAATTTGTCCACATCCTTTCTGTAGTGGGGAGCACAAAGCTGGACACAGTATTCCAGATGCGGCCTGACCAGTGTCGAATAGAGGGGAATTATCACATCCCTCGATCTGCTGGCAATACTCCTACTGATGCAGCCTAATATGCCATTGGCTTTTTTGGCAACAAGGGCACACTGTTGGCTCATATTCATCTTCCCGTCCACCATAACCCCCAGGTCCTTTTCTACAGCGCTGCTACTTCGCCCATCAGTCCCCAGCCTGTAGCAGTGCATGGGATTTTTTCGTCCTAAGTGCAGGACTTTGCACTTGTCTTTGTTGACCTCATGAGGTTTCTTTTGGCTCAGTGTTCCAATTTGTCCAAGTCTCCCTGGATCCTGTCCCTGCCCTCCAGAGTATCTACCATTCCCCCCAACTTGGTGTCATCCGCAAACTTACTAAGCATGCAGTCTATTCCATCATCAACATCATTAATGAAGATGTTGAATAGAAACGGCCCTAGGACTGACCCCTGGGGCACTCCACTTGTTACCGGTTGCCAACCAGACATCGAGCCATTGATTCCTACCCGCTGAGCCCGTTGATCTAGCCAGTTTTTGATCCACCTTACGGTCCACTCGTCCAACCCATACTTCCTTAACTTGCCGACGAGAATGCTGTGGGAAACAGTATCAAAAGCCTTGCTAAAGTCAAGGTATACCACGTCAACTGCTCTTCCCGCATCCACAAATCCAGTCATCTCATCATAGAAGGAAATCAGGTTGGTCAGGCACGATTTGCCCTTGGTGAATCCATGTTGACTGTTCCTGATCACTCTATTTTCCTCCAAGTGTTTCAGGATGGATTCTTTGCGGACTTGCTCCATAATTTTCCCAAGGATTGAGGTGAGGCTGACCGGTCTGTAGTTCCCCGGGTCCTCCTTTTTCCCTTTCTTAAAGATAGGTACTATATTTGCCTTTTTCCAATCCTCCGGGAACACCCCCGTTTGCCACGAGTTCTCAAAGATAATGGCCAGCGGCTCTGCAGTCACTTCCCCCAACTCCCTTAGCACCCTCGGATGCAGTTCATCCGGCCCCATGGACTTGTTGATACCAAACTTATTGATACGAAGCATGACATAGCTCCTATGGATTATAGCATTCATGAGATATCCATTGAAAATAATATCATAAATGCTTCCCTAAATCCAGACAGTATCACACACAGGGCTCTGCCCTGCCAGGGTCCCTGTTCCCCTTTGCCCCATTGCACACAAGGGGTGCCCTCCCCCCTGCCACCGTGGACCTGCCAAAGGTCCCCCTAGCCCCACAAAGTCGACCTAGAGCATCCAGTGTGGACGCTCTAGGTCGACTTTGTAAGTTCCCCTTTAAGTCGACTTTCATTTTAAGTGTAGACACACTAAGTCAACTTAGTTAAAGTCAACTTAAAAGTGCAAGTGTAGACATAGCCAAGGAGTCTAGGGGCACTTTTAAAGACTAACAAATTTATTTATTGCATCTTCCATGGGAGAAAATCTCCACTTTGCACTTATATTTGTAGAGTTAAAACTTCAATATAAAACTGTATTGATTTTTAGTCCATTGATTTCTTAAGTGAGCAGGCTACTAGTTTGTGTCAGATCTTTGGAGGGAAAACAAGGTCTGACGCACAACCGTGCTCAACCAACTACAAACAAAGTGAACTTATATATTATACAATAGATACCAAATCCTTTAGACTTCTGACAAAGATTCTCTTGTCTTCCTGCAGCCTTTAATAGGAAGCATTTTGTCTCTTCCTACTTCCCTTAGAGAAAGCCATGCCATTTCCTACCTGTCCAGTTTAATTCAGGGTCAGCATGGAACACTTTCCCTTTTGCTTCACCCATTCTACAGGAACACCTTTCTGGCCAGATCAGCCATTCCTTTGCTTTCCTTTTAACCTGTCTTTTGACCTGTCTCAAGCTGGGTTCCTAGATCACTATTTACTTTTGGAAGTCTTGGCCCTAACTGTTAAATTCATATTTGCCTTAGTCCACCTCTGGTGGCCTGGACCTGACACTGCTAGAGTCTGCCAAAGTGAAGAATAAAATATAATAATAATAATAATAATAATAAAAAATTAAGCAGAGAGTGCCACCCCCCCTGAGAAGAGACACACACTGGATGCTGGCCCATCACACAGAGAATACAGGAGTGTTGTCTCTATACATGCAATGGAGCTTTCTAGGCCAAACATCACTTTGTCCTCTTACTCGAACCCATACAATCCACTTGAGTACACCAGAACTGTAACTCTTTGAAAGCTGCTAAGTTATAGTGGTTCAGTTCTTGGAGAGGCTCAATGAATCAGTAAGTATCTCTGACCCTGGCACTCCCTTTCTTTCTCCTCTCTACCTGCTCACTATTTCACAGCCACTCTATTAATTTTCAAGTTCACGTCACTCTTTTAAACCCGCAACATTCACATGGATTTGAGATGAAGGAGATCAAGTTTGCCTAGGCAGGCCTGGAAAATTGATTCCTAAAAGAAATAAGTACAGCCTCGTTTTCCTTTCTAACTCAGAGTTCAAAGTGTGGATTATTCAGTTCAGGAAAGTCTCCAGCAAGCTCTCTCCTGAAAGCATTCAGCATCTGTGTTCCACATCCATCTTGCCTCTCCTTACCACAGCCTCTCCCAAACCTGCAGGTGGTACTGATGCGCATGCACGTTTTGTTCCATTTCCCACCTACCTTGCTACAACTACTTGACTTCACCTTGTCCCATTCCTGAAGTCCCCAGACCTTTGGCAGTTTCCTTCCTTACTATCAATTATTCAAGTCCAGCATCTGGCTTTGGTATTTGCATGGCATACCCTGTGGGTCCGTGGCTACACTGCATGCCACAGCACTCAGAACCTGAATCTGGAGTCCCAGGATCAGCAGCAGAGAAGCACTGGACCGTGCGACATGTGTGGATGGGGAGATCATGATCGCAAACTTGAGATGCCCTTCAGCCTCCAATCAGAATCCTTCTGAGCTGCCAAATCTTCCCACAGCACATGCAGCTCTGTTTTAGACTGAAATTTGGCATTTGCAAAGAATTATTCTCAGTTATAATTTTTTCCCCTTCTTGTCTCAGGCAAGTCCTGTTTTTCAGGCCCTGCATCCTGACCTCTCGGATTAATCACCTCCTGCTGAAACAAGGGGAAAAAAATCCACAAACACTAAGCACTTTCATTCTAAATGGGCTTGACACTTAACTCTGTAGGATGACTTATTGTTGGTATTTAACTTTTCAGGTGACATGCCTTGGCATTTATATTTCAATTCAGTCTGACAGCAGAAATCAGAATAAAGAGAAAATTACTGTTGAAGAAGGCTTGGCTAGAGCTGGTAGTTCTCAGTAACACACATTTAAAATAACGTTGTTAAAATGTTGTAATTACACTATTCGGAAATCTATGAACTTATCAGCACTGTCTGAAAATCTAGGCGCCATTTCTGCAGTAGAACAAAATGGAAATCGTGTTAACTACTAAGGAGACTTCTGCAAAAAATAACATAATGAGTTAGTCTCAACAGAAAATAGAGAGCAACTAGAAGTTCCAGGGACCATAGCAAGCAGCAATTAGCTATAACATCTGTGACTGCCTTTTGCTGTTTTTAGACAGGAAACTGATATGAATTCATGGGGACAGGGTTTTTGAATTGTTAAAACTAGATAGGTGAGTTCCCTTCAGTGGGTTTTCTGGGGACCAGGATGGGTAAGGCTGATGGAAGACTTCTCCACATATATCAAAATGATTATGGAAACCCCTGCACTATACGCTTTTATCTGCTCGATGCTCTTGGATATTTAAGAATAAAGTTGCAGCCTCATGAAACCAAGTCAAATGTCTCCTGTCCTTTTTCCAGTCTATTTGGACAATGATCTTTCTCCTCTGCCCATAGTTTGCATATCAATAAATATGTAAAATACCCTGGGTTAAAAGGAGCTGTATAAATGTAAAGCACTATTATAAACATATTTATCCTGGCATTTGTGAAGGATTACATGTCTTTTTGAAAAATCTTGTATTATTATTGCAGTGAGTAGATTATCATAATATTGCTGATGAGTGAGATTTACATTTTCCCCCACCCTTTTGCAATGTGATTTTTCAGGTCATTGCAACCATCCCAACAAGTAGGCTAAAGTTTTTAAAGGAAGCAGGGGGGCTCACTGAAAAGGAAGAAGTGCCTGAAGAAGAACTGAATGAAGATGTTGAAGAAATTGACCATGCAGAGAGAGAACTTCGACGTGGACAAATTCTCTGGTTCAGAGGGCTCAACAGAATCCAAACCCAGGTACGTTAAAAGGACAGATGTAGAACCTCTTGAAAGCTATACACTTGATTTTCTTTTCAGACAGGACAGTGCCACAAAGTAGAGCCATATTATAGGATGTTTGAGACTGAGTACCTCAATCACTACACTTTCATTTCATAATCAACAAATCATATAATAGTCAAGCACAGAAACTTAAAACAGTTTAGATACAAACCAATATCCCAGGCATAAAAAGAGAGACCTAAGAATGGTTTGCCTTCAAGACCAAAAGTTGATAGCAACTGATAACATTCTAAAATAGGAGTATTCTGCTTACTTTAACTGCTATAATGTTATGCAAATTCTTTAAAAAAAAAATTTTCTTGGAAAATGTAGGCTGGTCACTGATTCAGATTTATGTTTGTGACTTCTACTTCTGTAATAATGAAACAACTTAAGTTCATGTGACATTTGTAAAGTACACAGTTTGATTTGATTTTAAAAGTTCCCCTTTCTGCTTAGCAAAAATATTTTTTTGCAACAGCAGCAGCCTGATCATGCAGACATGTATTTTCTGTTGAATTGGAATTTACAGCGTTGCCTGTCAGGTCAGGAAAAATGTGAGCCTAGATTTACTTTAAGTAATAAGAAGTTAAGCATCCCTCAAACTGTTGAGATATATTTATTTATTTGCTGTTATTTATGAACTTTCATTTATCCTTTACATACTTTAAAAATATTTCACTAAATATGCAAAATATACAGGGAATTTACTTTTGTGCATAGATGGAGGAAATTAGGTTTATATGTATACTGACATCCTAAACATGAAGTAGATAAATTTACTATATAGCATGGCCACAACTAAGTAAAATTTGTCTAAAGGCAGGATCCAATTTTTTTCTTAGCAATGGATACGACCATTTTTATTACAACAAATGGCATGTTAACAAAATAGTGTGAACAACAAGAGAGAGCAGCTTTGAAAACATAGGTATGGTATCAAATGGGTCAGTTTATCCAGGGATTTAAAGGAAAATATGCAAATAATTAAGAACACTTCTTTCTAGTTTAAGTGTCTTGAATGGAATTTTCATCTCAGGCTTTTTGTTGTACTTTTAGAAATGTAGATATTTGTTTTAATTTAAAACAGTGTTTTCCCTTTTTTTATTTTAAACATTAAAAACCTGTTCCAAGGGAAGAAAAGTGGCTATATTTTTAGGCAGAAGGGAATTAGTGAGTACAAAGATTAATGTCTGGTTAATCAGGTGTCTTAAGTGACACTATTGTGTTGCTGTTGTGGGAAAGCAGGAACATAAAGGCGGCATGAGATTAAGGATCTGGTTAAATCCAAAAGGTCCCACGGTAAGTAATTAAATACAGATCCCCAGCCTTGGGATTCTGTGACCTGAGCATGTTGACTCAGGAGCACTCATCAAGAGAGAAATTCCAAACTGTTACAAGCACCCTCCAGATAAGGGTGACAAATACATGCCCGAGTAAGATCTATAGGATACAAACGTTATTCTCTAAACATGCATTATTTTCTTCCTGGTGGCTGTAGGAGGAGTTTTGTCTGTTGGCATTTCTGTCAGGATGCCTTTCTGGTTGTGGTGAGTGTAAACAACAACAAAAAGCAAATTACACCTTTTCACTTCCTCTTCTAGTTTGAGAGGTATCTTGTAGTTTTTCTATATATCTTTGCCTTCATGATCCATGGATAAATTATTCTTCTTGTGTCTTATTTAAAACAAAATAAACATTAATTGTGTTTTCTTGCTAACCTCCATCTATTTAGTTTCCTTTCTCCTCTTAGCTGTAGAAGTATCTTTGGTAGGATATATTGTTTTCTCTCCTACCAGTAGGTTTTGTGATTTTTTTTTAATCCCCCTTATTTTGTTTATTCAGTATCTTTGATTTTATATTTATTTGACATCTGTGGTATGATACTGGAAAAAGGAATGGGCCAGCACATTTAAAAAATGGATCAAAATGAAAAAACAAGATATCCCTTGGAGAGTGTCTCATTTCACTATGCAGGTCCAATTAGTGCAGGACCCATTGTTGGCCTCTGTTACCTTGAATTTGGTGCATTTGATGCACCAAGTTTTTGTGCCCCATCCAAATGAATTCATACACTTGTACTGCATTTCCCAGGAAGCCATCTAAAGAAGAGTTGATGGAAGAAGATGAGGATGTCTCTAGCATCCTTGTGGAGCTGGGGGATTTGCAGGAATCCTCTGATGTCTAATGCACTTCTGGAGAGTCAGAAGAAGAAGGTAGAGCATCTACTCCTTTTATATATAAAGAGGATGGCAATAAGATTGGGAATTGGATGTAAAATCTTTCACCACTAGATTGCTGGTTAAAATCTAACCAAGCCAGTTTCCACCATCTGACACTTGTTCTGTGTTCTATGTGAAATGAGTTTTTGGTTATTTTCTCTCCAGTCATTACTAGACAGGCAATCGCATCACATGCAAAAAAAAAAGCTTTGAGTCCTAAGAAGGTTTACCATGAGTCCAGATTTTTTTCCAGATAACTGACAGGCGTCTCAGTTGCATCGCTTCAAAGTATATTCATCCAAACTGATACTGGAGACATCAATGCTGTTTCTTTCTCTGAAAATAGTGCATTCAAAACTGGGCAAAAGGGAAAGGATCTTACTGTTGCTTCCTTATACCAAAAAGTCAGGGACATCTCTAATTCATACTTGCAAAGATATCAGATAACTTGTTTTAAAAGACAGATACAGGAAGAATCTAAGTTAAGGAGTCTGGCTATGTGCAGCTGATCTTGTCTTCACTACTTACGTTCACTAAGCTTGTTAGTCTTTTTGTTGGTATACTTCTCTGTGAATGGATATATTCTCCTAATAGGATAGTTGGAGGTATAAGCTCTCAAAGTTGACGCTCTGCAGCTACATATGATTTCATAAAGAAAAATAGTAATATCAACTTCCATATTTTATTTTACCTAAATCTATAATTCAGGAATACTTTTGCAATGTCTTTGGCAACTCAAGTGAATGTAGGAAATCTTAATTCTGATGAATGGATGGAATTAGGACAGGACACAGCAGTGGAAGCCCTAATGGCCTCCTAAAAGCTAAAATAATCTGTCTTCAGACAAATTGCAGGCTGGAAAATTCAGATGAAGGTTAAAACACGTGGTTAAAACATCATTTATGAGAAAGTTCATCTGTAGTTATCTCACGCTTAAGGATGGACAAAAATTGTGGAGTCTGAGGCTTTACAAACTCTCAAATTATTTTTCAGGTTCCCAAAGCTGAGTGTCTGTACCACCTTTTTCTCTCTCGTAAGTCAAGCCAGTGTTCGTTTTTCTTAGAAAAAAGAGATAAAGTAATACTTCCCTGCCAAACAAGGCATTCTGAGGATCAATGTAAACATCTGTAAAATGCTCATATGCTAGTTATGGTGATTGACACAGGAAAGCTTGTAGATAAATATGAAGTTAAAGATATCCACAGTTTTCTAGTTAGAAGGGAGGCTCTACTATATATTAAAGGTAGAGTTCAACACACCCTTGAAAAAGCTTGTTTTGGAACAAGTGGGTGTCATTACAGGTACAAATAAGACATGTATACGGCATTTTTCATTAGACTTTCTTTTTCTTACTTTCTGCTTTTTTTTTTTTTTTTTTTTTTGGTGTCTGCTAAGGCCAATGCAAACCCAGTAGCACAAAAGTCAAACTTTCCAAGTGGTTTTGAAATTTAAGCAAAAGAAGTTTGCCCATCTCATTTTACGGCATTCTATCAGAGCATTTTATACCAAACATACACTGGACATTCAAAAATTTACAAGGCCCTCAGTTGAGTAGAACCTACAGGATTGTTCTTATTGGTGGTAGAATAAGCTTTTAGATTGCCAGGGTGACTTTTGTTTGTTTTGACATTTGGATGGCCTGTCTCCAGGAGCCAGGTAGAATATAAATACTTTCCTTATTATTTATTTAGCTCTTAAAAGGCTATGGGAAAGTCTTTTGTGTAAGATGCATGGTCAGTGATGGTAGCTTGGCTCAGGGACGTGATCTTAAAGTAACTACATAAAAGTCAAAATGTTCTTTTATTATTCAAAATTCTATATGCACTGGTTGGTAGAGAGATATAGCTACCTGAGATCCATTAATATTCATGACATCATTCTAGCATAAATTCCCTTACTGCAAAGGTCCATTGTAACCATAAAAACACAGACGTTTGGTTTATCATTCCTGTGTGGGCTGCTCTGGAGTGGAAGTCTTTCAACCTCCAATTTTAATATTTTTATTAATTCTATGCCGCTTGCAAAGACAACTCTTGTGAAATCAGTTTCAAAAAGAGACCACTGAATGGATACAAAATAAGACGATACAAAAATGATGTGACTTATGCTTACTTTCCCTTTTTTGGTGGTTTCATTTGATCTAACAATGTCTGTTTTTCAGTTTTTAAGTAGAGCGTTTTGCATCTTGATGGAAGATGTACTCACATTTTTAACAGTAACTCTCCATTCTTGGCTCTTTCCTCTTTTTGCCATGTTTCCCCATATTTTACATTTCATGTAGTCCTTCTTGGCTTTAGGCAGACCTTGACCACCTGTTTTCAGTCTTTGGAATTCTGCAGGGGTAGTTATTGGTTAGAGGTTCCTGCCTGTAGATTCCACAAAAAAAGATCTGTATTTAGTGATTTTCCTTAGGAGAAAGAGCAAATTACATATCTGTAATTCTTGTTCTCCAGAGAGAATATTGAATACAGATCTGCCCTAATTTTTCCACCTGCATATATACTGGAGATCTTCTTTTTAGCTTATTTATATAGGCTCACTGCAAACATCTTTAAAGAAACTGGCGTCTGAAGGTTTAGGATTTGCCATCAATATCTTCCCTAATGGTGTGCACTTGGTGCTGTCAGTAGGGGGGGTCTTAAAACTCTTTTGAATTGTCTCTTTTGGAGAGTGCTCCATGACCCTGGGTCAGAACATGGAAAGCCAGGATCTGTATTTAATTCTGCCTTCGGAGAATGAACATTTGAGGTAAGTAACTCAATGTTCCTTAACATCTGATTAATGTTGTTTTGAACCATAGGTTGGTTTTCAAATGCCAGTAGCTAATGACTCATTCACAGCCCTTCTCCACATACTGGTTCACCTGATACCCTTTTCTATAATTTTTGCTATTTGTGTCAGGTTTACAATCCAGAATCTGCCTGCAGAAGAAAACATGCACAGCAAATCTACAAAATGTTTTGATTTGTGTTTGCTTTATGCTGAGTTTTTAGGGGCTTTAAGTTTATACATTTTAATTCCATGTTAGTACTTGGCTAGCTGGATTACACAGATTCATATGGGAAAACAATGACTCAGTGACCACATCAACTGTTTATTATTTGCATATGGAATTTTTCAGTGCATTCTGTGCTGCACTTACAACACAGCAATGTTCTAAGAAAAAACTGTCTTTCTTTTCTAGTGTCACTTTCTACAAATGGTTTTGAGAAGGACATTCGATATGTAAACATACAGATCTTATATAATACAGAGAAATATACAAGACTTTTCCAAAGATAGCTGAAGAGGATGACGCTGTTTTAGTAACTGTGCAGCAATGTGCATTTCTTTATTGCTAAAATCGGTACTGTAGAGAAAGTATGCCAATTTATTTAAGAACTTCTGATTCTGAAAAGAGATGAGGGCTTGCACCTGGATTTAGAGCAGACATGTAATTAGTAAAGATGCAGTCATCTAGCTCTCTCCAGTTAAAAGGAAAAGGCCTCGTTTAGTTTTCAATGTACTGTTTTGAAGCTCCATCCTCACTCTTTAAATCACGAGGAAACAAATATATCGCAGCTGATGAGGCATGATTATATTCACCGTGGTGGTCTCCCAGGGCTTTCTGTAAAATGGTGGGCCACTTTTATGACAATGTGTTTTCAAATGGTGACATCACCAGCAATTTACATTACTGGGCTGAATATTGGTAATCTTCAACGTCTGGCCCACTTAGGCCATTCACGAAATCAGGATTCCTATGTCAGTGAAATGTTTTGTTCTTTGAGGTAAAAATGGTAGCTCTGATTGAAAAATATAACTTTTTGTTTATAATTCTATTTTTTAACAACTGTATTACTGTTTCACCTAACTCATGGAGTTTCTTGCTGCACAGGACCATCAGAATGAGTTCATTTTGGTTAAAATGATTTTGTAGATACTTTATCAGCAAATGTCAAAAACTAAATGCTGCATGTCAAAGTGAGATTTTAACCAGTTATATTTTTTCCTAAAAATTGACTGACAAAATACATGTCAGTGTGGCGGTGGGAGGGGAGACGCAGCCCTCATCACTTAGCTTTGGGAGTTCCTAGCCTTTCTTTCCCTGGAAACTGGATACTCAGGAATATAAAACCAGGAATAGCAGCATCTTTAAAGAAGTGATGGGATGAATTATTTTTTCATGTATAGCAATACTATCTCCCTGAATTGTGGTTGTACCAGTGTACCAGAAAGCAGAATTTGGTGCATTATTCCTAAAAGAGATGTCTCTAATATTCATATTCTTCATTATCACCAGCTGTCAGAGGGAGTTTAGACCCTCTTAACTCAGAGCTCACTTGTTTATAGATTAAATTAAGTAGTTCCTTGATGCAAAATTCCAACACAAATGCTTGCAAAGTGCAATACTCAGAGGGGTAGCTATGTTAGTCTGTGTACAGCAAAAAAACCCGAGAGTCCTGTGACACCTTAAAGACTGACAAATTTCTTTGGGCATAAGCTTTCGTGGTGCCACAGGACTCTTATTGTTTTTAAAGTACAATACTGTATTTGTCACCAGGTTTCACATCTAAAAGCCGTTGTATTCTAATCTAAAACATGAGGATAAAGGCAAATGTGATTGTATAAAATGTTAAACATTTCATCAGCTTGTCCTCTGAGACCAACAATAAGAGTATTTATATGACTGTAGCCGGTTTAGTCTAGTCCTGCAAAACAAACAAGGAGTCTGGTGGCACTTTTAAAGACTAACAAATTTATTTATCGCATGAGCTTTCATGGGAGAAAAATCCCACTTTGTCAGACGCTTAAAGATGGGGAACTTACTCTTCAAGCATTTGACGAAGTGGGATTTTCTCCCACGAAAGCTCATGTGATTTTAGTCTTTAAAAGTGCCACCAAGCTCCTTGTTTATCAAACGTGACAGTGTGTATGGGAACATGTCTCTATTTCCATGTTTTTTTAAAATACAACCGTGCAATGTAAAACACAAGTAACTAGAACTTCAAAAGCAACTTAACTTTATTTTCTGAGTAATTCTCATCTGCTTTGTGCTGAAAATAAAAACATTCAGCTTCAGAGAGAATTATTGTCTAATCAGCAAGTACACAATACAGCCATTCTTGATGATCCTTCATTAAAAATAATAAAATTCAGAATAAATATCAACACATCTTGTAATTTTATTAGGCTACTATGTTAGCAGCTTTGAAATTTCTAAACAGAAAAAGCAAATCCTCTTATTTTCAGTAGTTTTTAATACTACTTTATTACAAGAGAGTTGAGTCACTGAATTGTTTCCCCTCTGGAAGAAAATGTACATAGCAGTAATCAAGTAATATCTATTCTCAGTAGAAAAGATGGAGATCGGCCTAACTGACCAATGATATCAAAGTATGCCAACTGAAGCATACATATATGTAGCTTTAAATTTTAAAAATTATGGTCCAAATCCTGCATCAGTGTAAACTGTTGCAGCTTCTCTGATCTCCATGGTGCTGCTTCAGTTTACCCCAGGAAATAATTTGGTCATATTGATTTCCACACATTAAAAGGAACACTTGCGATTTTGATTCATTCAACTGAAGTAAAACTGTATGTATAGTTGAGTGGTTTTTTTAGTTGTTATTCCTGTCAGTTGTGTCCATTCCTTAAGCAACTTGTCTCATTCTTTCCTCCATTGCAGATCGAAGTAGTCAATACTTTCAAGAGTGGCACTTCCTTTCAGGGGGCTCTAAGGAGACAGTCCTCCGTCACAAGCCAGAACCAGGATGTAACCAATATTTCTAGCCCTAGTCACGTATCGTTATCCAATGCTCTTTCCTCTCCTACCAGCACATCTGCTGCTGCGGCTGGGCGTGAGTGTGTATTCTTACTGCATCAGATCTACAGAGATGCCAACTCACCTATTAATCATTCAGGTCTTACCTATATTACCCCTTTCCACGTATCACCTTATGCAAAACAAAAACCTACACACAACTTCACCACCAACATACCTCCATAGCTGAATTACTTTGTATACTGTAGATACACTTCTTTCACCTTTTTATTACAGGCCCTTATTTGGATCAGTACGACACCAGTTTCTGGTAACCACCAATGCAGGAAACACAGATTTCTGTACCTGAATTTTTTTCCTAACGTATTTCTTTATTACGTATGATATATTGATTTGTATTACAAAATGTTTGCTTAAAATCCCTCCGTTGCCTCACATTAACACACATGATTATTTGATATCTCTTTTGCTTAAAGAGAAAGCATGTTAAGCTGCATTTTATAATGTAGCAAGTATTAAAAAGAATATTTAAATGTTTCAGGCATGATTCTACTATCAGTAATCCAGGGGTGCATTGATGCTTATTTTACAAATTAATTCAGTGACATTCTCAGGCCATTTCTTAGTGAAGGGCTGCTTTCTACATGAACCAAACCCCACCCTTACAAGCTGGCACACTCATTCTGTTTTTTGGTTACATTTACAACCACATGCAATAAGCAGAGATCACTGAGGGTGTGTCTACACTTACAAATTAAGTCGACTTAAGCTTGCTTAAGTCGACTTAATTTACTCTGCATCTACACTACACTTTCCTTAAGTCGACTTAAGCAGTTGCTTAAGTCGACTTAAGGAAAAATTAAGTCGACTTTATAAAACCTCATTTTAAGTCGACTTTGCTGGCTAAGTCGACTTTAGAAAGTGAACTTAGCCAGTGTGGACGTGGAGTAGCCCTAAGTCGACTTTAAGTCGACATAGGGGACTCCAGGGCTTCCCCACTGCCCTCCCTGCCAGAGTGGCTGGCACAGCCACAGCCTGGCGTGCTCCCCCAAAGGGCAGGGCAGAGCCCTGCCCACCCTGCCCCTATGCCCTGCCAGGGTCCCTGTCCCCCTTTGCCCCATTGTACTCAGGTACAATGGGGCAAAGGCTGAGCCCCCTGGCACTTGGCAAGGGGTGCTTCCCCTGCCACCGTGGACCTATCCCAGGTCCACCTAGCCTCTACAAGTCGACCTAGGCATCCAGTGTGGACGCTCTAGGTCGATTTTGTAGGGTCCCCTCTAAGTCGACTTAAAATTTGAGTGTGGATATGCTAAGTTGACTTAACAAAGTTGACTTAGCTAAGTCGACTTAAATTAACAAGTGTAGACATAGCCATAGTCTGCTTGCCCTTACAGTGCTTAAAATTAGTCTTTTCCTACCTTTAAATCTCCATTCCTCCAATGTTCTGAATAGAAAATAAACCTCCAAAGAAATATTTTAAAAATCCTCAGATCTGGCTATTTAAGAAATCTACATGCTGGCAGATGAAAGAAAGAAAGAAAAATTCCAAAGTCATGGGCCCCCACATGCAATTTCTGAGTGATCTCAAGATGTTGAGTGGATTAGTTGTCCAGTCTTAAAGTGACAGGAGAATGGGTAGGTGCAGTTGTCACTGTGTCCAAAAAGAACAGTTGCCGCCCAACACACAGATAAGAAAGCAGTGTTGTTGGCTGGGACTGCTGACTGTCCCTTTAGGTGGTAAACTACCTCCCACATTTCCAACTTCTGTCACAAATGAGAGCAGTGCTTCCTTACGTCGGTGCAGCTCTAGTTTGGGTCAAGTTCTGCAGTTGCTTCCCCCAGCCTAAGGTCTCATCTTCAACTTTAGCCTGCTAGCTCTATTCAAACGGATGGTCATCTGTTCTACTACAACAGCAGGATTAGAGAGCTAGACATTGCCAACACACTGAAGGCACCTCATCCAGGTACTAACCTCCCTAAACAATTCATATCCATTTTGAACAGGATGGGAAATAAGGTTTTATGACTGAATTTAGTAAAAATAAAGTAGTTAGATACAAAACAATAATTGTGTTTCAAAATATAATGATTAGGAAATACTTGATTCTCTAAGTTGATAAAATAAGTTCACTGAATATGTCATTTGAGATGAAGAAATAGTGAAAAATTGTTGAGAGTGACTTTTTAATTAGATGCATGCATGGAGTTTACATTTGAGACTATTGTTACTGTAGTGAGAGTATGCATTTTATCACCTCTAACTATAATGTACGAGAGAGGCTTTGAAGTAAACTTCCTTAATGCTTATTTAATTCTGAAGAAAGCTGAGAAGTATAATGAAGAGCTGTTATACAGAGAATAGCAGAACCTTTAGTTGTAGTTTCTCCCTGGCTGGATTGTGGCCTGTGCCGTGCTGGTACTCAAGGGCCAGAAGAGGGCATTGGGAACCTCCCACCTTGCAAGCGGCAAAGCGGCAAAATAGATTTAATCTTTGCACAGAGAAGGGACAGCCAGCTCCCAAGGTGTGTGGGCTGCATAGTCACTCTCTCTCTTTCCCTTAAAGGCCACTGCTGGCTAGCAAACATGCTGTCAGCATTGCAGGTTAGCTGTTGTGGGTGAACTTTGCTGCTTCCCAAAGAAGTTTAGCATCTCCCTCACCACATGGAATCTTGTAGAAGATTCTCTGATTTACCAGGGTCCTACTCTTTAAATCTTGAATTAGAATCATGAAGAACCTTGAAGAAGGCCTCTTAGACTCAGGCTCAGATGCACGCACGCACATACACACGCACACCTTTGACAGGAAGGTGTATCCCTCACCTTTTTCTTGTAGCCTCCCAATCCCTTGCTTCCAGTGAGATGTTCCAGGACTGACCTCCATCACACTGGTTGCCCGGGATAAATTAAAAGATAAATCCTTTTTTCCTTTGGTGGAATAACTGGATAAATGGTACCTCAGTCTCTGCAGCATTCTCTACTTTTCCCTGAGTTCAGGGACACTAAAAAATACTGCAAATACAGAGGTAACATATTTTAACTATCTAAGACAAATGCAATGTGCATAGGTGCACTAAAGATATAGCTGAAATAAAAGGCATAGCTGTAAGGCGTAATAGAGGCTTAATACACAGTACTTACATTTGTATTGGGGATATTTTGGGGTTTTTTAGATGAGCTTTCAATTTTTTTTTTAAATTTCTGGGAATCTCCTCGAGAATGTTTTCTGCAACCCTCATTAAGATTGATACACATTAAGTTTAAAAAACATTGTTCAATATACATTTACTACAGATATAGCAGTGGGTTGACCATTCATCCATTAATGTGGCTCAATTTATCATAGTATTTAGATATACATTTTTAAAAGTTACTGGTGATTTTGAGTAGCCAACTTGAAATGTAAAACACCAATGCTTTTTTTATGATGGTACTCTGGGGTACTGAGTACTGGCACCCTTTTTTCACAGTGATGAGCCCTGCCTCCCACTCGCAGCCCTAGGTCCCTGGCAGAGTACCGGCACCTTTTTAAAAAAAAAAAAAGCACTGCGAAACACTCTCTGAATATCAGATCCTTTACAGATGTCACTTTCTGTTCCCCAAAATTTTGAAATCTAAAATTACTTCTCACTTCAAAATTTAAGCATAATATTATGGGTTATATCAGGGACCATATGGCAGATCTAACACTACTAAGCACTTATACAGGGCTCTGTTAAGCTCTGCACAGCTACTTAGTAACCCTCGCCACACAACTGTAGGGTTAGTAGCATCCTGAGTTTCCAAATAGTGAAAGAGGCGCACAGATAGATCAAGTGGCTTGTCCAAAGGCACATAGAACATTGAAGAGTTAAGTAATATTCTTGGTCCAATCTATTAGACTACACAGAATGAAGGGGAAATTACTTATCCAATTATATATACATATGGCTTGAAGTCTGTAATGTAAGAGTCATTCAAGACTGATTGTGTATATTAAGAATGATCAAATGGTCACAATAGCTTGTGTATTGTCAAGATACACAATGGGGTTATACTAGCAAGAAAACATATCAACAAGATTCCAAATACAGTGCAGAGTATTAGTTTTTTCTGTTAGCACTCACCTATATATTAGTTCATTGATGTCGTATAACTACTTACGTTCCTTCAGGTTGTGGCAGTATCTGTCTGATATGGCTACCCCTAGAGTACTTTGTGAGATGCATTTCCAAGCTGTGGGTTTTCAATCTCTTGTAGATGTGGGAACATAGGAATATTTCAGTTGTTAGAAAGTACTTTCATTAAAGCAACCATGTAGGAGAAATACTGTATGCCAAGTTATGCTGCTACTGTTTAGTTATCGCAGTGTTTTAGAATGTTTTGTGGCCAATCTGAATTCTACCTTTTGTGACTGTCAGCATTAGAGATAAAGATAAGGCCGGTAGTAGCAGTCTCTTACCTCTCTTGATCTTAGCTTGAGACAGTCTAGCTTGGGTATATACTCCAACCAAATTGAATCTAAAACGGAGATAAGGCCTTTACCTTTATATAACATAGTGCTAAAACAAACTCCCCTAAAACACAAAAGCTATTTAAATGCAACACAATGTTTACACATTTCAGATTACAAATAGGAAAGAAATGTAGAAGTTAAAGTTTCTTTATGTAGCATTAACTTAGCTATGTTCTAAGTTTCTACGCATTTTTGTGGCATAGGTTATATAATATGAATAGTAATAAATTACATAGTATCATTTGGAAATCTAGTCAATGTCTAAAAAGTTGTTTTAAATTCAGGTACCACCTTTTCCTTAAGCCCCTTGCTGGTGGGGGGGTGGTTACAATAACACGTCAGTTATCTTATTCCCTAGGAAGACAAAAGAGTAAACTCATTAAAGCCCTGATCCAGCAAAGCACTTTAAATCCATGAGTTGCCATACAGAAGACAATGACTTCACCTCACATGAAGCAATGGGGTGGCATTCTCTGGTTTGTTAGAGAAATCATGCCCTTTAAAGGACTAGAGAGTGACTTTCCACTGCAGCTGCAGACCAAGTCAGCATAGGGACACTGTCCCACCCCACCCAGAGAGGAACTGCACTGCACTGCCTGTACAGGAAAAGCCCCCTGGACCGGGAAGAGCAGGGACTAACTGTATAGGGAAAGAGTGTATCTAACTGTATACGAATTAATCAAGCTGTTTTCCCTAATCTCTTTCAAATTACAGTACTCCTAAATTACTCACGTCATTAGTAGGGAAATCTGACAGCAGTGTCATTTCTAAGGTGACTACTTCCCTCTAAGACACACACTTTCCACATCACACCACACCGAACCAACAAACCCCCCCTTAGGAAATACGACCTACACACATACAAAAGAATCTGACACACAAAGCATAAAGTTGTTGTCTGGGTGGAGACAGGTTTTCTGTTAATGATGACTGCAGTAACAATTTTCTTTAATGAAACGTAGAAGTAGCAAAATACAGTAAAAGGCAGCAAAATTGCTGAAAAACTCTCTGCTTAGGTGAGTAGCAGTGTAGTAGATTTTGCACCTCAAGGGGCTTTTGGGGCAAAAATAGTGGTCATGTTGCTGTTCTTACCTTACTTTGGAATTTTTGGATGGTTCTCTGTGTAGATTTCATTGAAATATTTTCAATATTTCTTATTTAAATTTTGCAGGCAGCAGCCTCATCAGAGGCCAGGTTCACTGTAGGAGCACTTTCCTGATGGAGATAGACCAGTACATAATATTGGCATAGAGCTCCCAGTGTGGACACAACTCATGCTATCAAAACAGTGCTTTTGATGGCATAACTTATTTCTGCCCCACCTAAGTAAAATGAGCTATACTAGAAGAGCCAACGTTTTCCATCTATACTAAATGCTCATGCTGGTATAGCTATGATGGTCAGAGATCATACCTCTTCACACCCCTGACTTACTGTAATGGCAAAAGTTTTTTAGTATAGACCTGGCCTCTGTCAACTGTAAAGAACTGCTAGGGAAAATCTACAATGATATCACAAACAAACAAGATCCACTTAGCTTCTGATTAAAATCTTAACAGGTAGCCATTGAATGTACTCGGAAGTGTTTGTTCAATTACTTGTATCTTTGGAGAGGGGAGTTAATTTTCCAAAAGAAAATAAAAGGCCAATAGCCTTCGGTGTAAGACCTAATACATGTCAGATTTCAAACTTCATCTGGTTTTTGCTGTAATCCTATTCATCATGGGATTAGATTTCTTTATTCTGATAAGGCGGGTGGAAATTTTCATTCTTCTATAATTCCAAAATGGCTGATTTTGATCAGAATTGCCAGAAAAAAGTTATCTACTGTCATATATACCAGCATGCAACTTTTTTTTAACCCAAAAGGTGAATATTCTGGAGATGTGTATGTGCAAACCATATTAAGGTTTATAAGGGAAACTGGTTTGCAAATTTATCTATAGTGGGCTGTAAAATAAATTTTTAATTCATTAAAAAAAAATTCATCCAGCACTTGATGCTATAGATAGTCCTGTTTCTCTGACACAAAATGAATTTTAATTTACCCTAGCCATTTTTCATCCATAGTATAAAGAATGGCTCATGTACCATTTATGTAATCTGGCTGCCTCTCCAGTTTAAAGTGATTATATAACATTCTCCAGCTTTATTTTTACATGTTCTGTGCACATATAGATTTCTAATTACATAACCTACAGCCAAAGAAGTTTGCACATGTGGATGCATTTTATAGCTAACAAAAAATATTCTAAAGATAGGTTGAGCTTTGGTATATTTACATGGGGAGATGCTCCCTACCAAGACCTTCTAACGCAACATTAAATGTCAAAGCAGAGATTAGCCATCAGCATCAAATCATATTCCGAGAATGCACCAAGTCCTGTTCAGTTAACTCATGAGTTTGAGATTACCAGTCTTAGACAAGTCGGCCTACTGATTTCTATAAAGCTAATTGTATACGGGCTCTTCAGATGAGTAAATGAAATATGATTTGTAGAAGGAGCAGAATTTGTTTTGAAAGTGAATTAAACTATCAAAGCTTGTCAGTAAATGCTGCAGAATTCTAGAATCCACCCTGGAAAAGTGTTTCTTGTTACTTTACATGCATTCTTCTTACCTTTGCAAAACGACTTCTTGGAAAAGATTCTGATCTCAGTTACACTGCTATACAGTAAAAGGGCACTCTACTGACTCCAACAAAGTTACTGTTGATTTACACTTGTTTACCTGAGATCAGAAGCTGGCCCTATATGTTTCCCCTATAGTAAAATGAAGCAGGTTGAAAAACTAAATATGCAGCCAAATCCTGCTCAATTTATTTAGGTACAGTAATTCCCCTAAAATCTATATCAGTAGGGTTAGGCCCATAATGTAGACAGTTTCTTAAAATGGTAAAGTACTAAGTATATAAACCCGGTTTATATCTTTACAAAAGTTTCAAAACATTAGGGTTTAACAATGTGTGATTATATTAAAGATGAGATCCTGTAGAAGGTAGGTACTCTGGACATAGTTCAGGTTTCACACCATTAAAGTTAGTGGAGTAACACTACTGTAAAACAGGCCCTCTCTGTGTTCATATGTGTCCACCACTTGTTCTCTTCTCGCCTTCCTATTATACCTGTAGCTTTTAAGAGCTCTAATTGAAATTACTATATACTTATGCAGAAAGAGGTTAATAGACCCCCAAAGGCTTTATATACATTTAATTTTAAAAAGTCCTCTAACAGTTGCTCCATTTTCATGTAGCTTCTAATTTTCACAACCTCTACACCATGAAGTACAGAACAGATTATTCAGAGTATTTAACCAGGTGACTTCAGGTCATACATCATCCCAATTTATGGACTTCCTGATTTTGCTCACCTAAAAATGCAAAAAAACCTACAAGTGAATGTGAAAGGTCTCCTACTTGTGATATCTGTTTCAAAGCTTCGCACCAGCTACAGTATTTAACCAAACACAATCACTGTAACTTTGGCACAACCAGATTCTTGACAGTGTCAGATACACATAAGAGTTGGCATCTCTTTGCAAAACTGACTTCTTGTTTACATTTTTATACTAATCAGCTTACTGACCTTTCAGTAGAATTGAATTTATTTGCTTTTGGAGTATCCTACTCTCTACTGTCTGAATATTAAATGTGTTTGTTTTCCCAGAGGGCTAGAGATCACTGGACAAAAGGGTTCAGCAGGAGAGAGTGAAATAAAAAGAGGTTGTGAGTCTTTAACCTTGAGCCTGAAATGAATGTGAACCAAACTCAAGATACTTGGCTTATATTGAAGCCGGGTAAACATTCGAGTATTAGCCCATACGCTACCAACCGTACTAATACCTGTTAATCTTAAAACAGGTCCTATGTATATTGCCTTTTTACTGTGGTGCTTAGGGATTTTCTCTATTTAATTTTTTTTCCTGTTGAGGAAAAAATCTGCAGTATTAAAAAATTGTATATCTTTTACTTTTCTTGCCTTCTGCAGTATTTTAAATCTAACTTTTAGGGTGGGATGAAACTGAAGAGCTTTTTTTATTACAGCTACAGAGAAGAAAGAAGTGGAAACTTATAGCTATGTCAAAATGTCCAGAAGTGTTGTCCACATGGTCTCCTGGTGAAAGCAGTTCATTTTTTCTGTTGTCTCCGTTACTGTGAGAAAAGGGGAGCTGTATCTCATTGTTTGTCTTTCCTTTGCATTGTCGTTATAAAAAAATTTCATGACATGAATTCTACGCAGTTCATAACATACCAAGATATCCATAGCAGATATGTCACCAGCTTTCGCACATTGCACAGTGAAAGCAAGCTTATATAAAGCTTGGTAGTGTAATGGTAAATTTAAAAGAATAAAATCTTATTGTTTATAGACGACCATAGTTACACAGAGGCTGTGATTCAGCAAAGCATTTAAATGTGCTTATCATTAAGCACTTGAGTAATTCCATCAAAGTAATACTTAAACTACTCAAGTGCTTAAAGATAAGCACATGCTTAAGAGCTTTGTTGACTGGAGCCATATTATTGTAAACAAAACATTTTAATTAGCTTAGTGCTAGCTTAAATGAAAATGCAGTTACATTGACACATATGAACTCAGCAGACCCATCCCCTGAGTATTGAGATTTGTTTCCATTGACTTTAATATTTTTTTTAAAAAAATCTCTTGTTAGTACCAGAATAAGTGCAGCTCCACTCTGTCTAATATGTATTAACAGGGTTTTGAATTATATTTCTACTGCACTGTCTTTTACTGGGGGATGAGGCACACACCAGAAAACAAAACATTGCTGTTCAGATCCCAGGCTGAATCTAGAGGGCTTGGCAGGCAGGTAAAAAAGTCTATTTCTAAGCAGAGTAAATGTAATCTTGTAAATGAGAAATCATTGAGAGATGCATGTGAAGTCATAAGATGCCAGGTCACCTTCAGAAGAGAACAATATTTTTAAGAGGTGTATTTTATGTGGAGCGTTTATCAGAAAATTATATTATATTGAACTTCAAGACCTCTCTGATGATTTCACTCAAAGATCTGAGTTACAAGTACATGCCAAGACCTGAGTTCAGTGTTTTATATTTCTTCTGCAGCTGTTGATCATGTACTACCTGATGATGAGCAGGGACCTGCATTCCAGAAATACTTGTGGGATCAGTCGTAGCAGGGATAGCACTGAACTCTGAACTTGGGTCTTGACAGGCAGTAAAAGATGTGGTGTTTTCGCATATTAAATTTAATCCTCACACTCAGGCAAAACAATGATAAAGATCAAAGCCTTTGACTGGATGCACATTGGGCACATTGTTTTTCACAGATTCCAAGGCCAAAAGAGACCACTGTGAACATCCAGTCTAACCTCCATAGACTTTCTCCAAAATAGTTCCTAGAGCATACCCAGTCTTGAGTTTTGAAACTGACAGTGAGGGAGAATCCATTGTGATGCTTGGTAAATTGTTTCAATGGCTAATTAATCTGACTGTTTAAAATTTACATCTTATTTCTAATCTGAATGTGTCTAGCTTCCGTTTCCGGCCATTGAATCATGCTATCCCTTTCTCTCCTAGACTGAAGAATCCATTATTAAATATTTGTTCCCCATGTTTGTACCTACAGCCTGCAAAAAAGTCACCCTTTATCCCTCTCTTTGTCAAACTAAAGAAATTGAGCTTCATTATTCTATCACTATAAACCATGTTTTCTAATCATTCCTGAGATCTTCTCTGAACCCTCTCCAATTTAAAGCTGTGCTCAATAATTTTGTCTAAACATGCAGTGTGTCTTCTATTCTGTTTGAGGCAATCTTGCAGTCCTTACTTAGACAGAACTCCCATTGATCATAGCAGGAGTTTTGTATAGTTAAAGACCTTAACATGAGTTTTGTAGTTTGAAAATCTGTTCGTTCTTTGCTAACCCTATGAAAGACCTGAGTACAAATTAATGTGACTACAATAAGGTTTGCCTCAGTAAAGTCTGCAGGGTCAATTCAAGGATAATTTGGGATTACTTCTATTTAAGTAACAATTTAACTCACCTTTTAAAAAATTTCACTTGACAGAATAGAACAGAAATCCATTAGATTAGAATGGGCTATAGTCAAGAGAATGAAAGTGAATTTTCCACAGTAATAGATAAGGGACAGAAAGCTGTTGCTACTAAGTGATAAAAAGATTATTTTTTATTCAAATAGCATACCTTAGGAAAATAAACAAAAGAAATGATAAACAGCATGTTAGAAAATAAATACTATCGTATGAACTCAGTGTACGGTAGGCATGCTTAGACATTTCCTGAGTTCAGATTTTTCCCAGACTTCTGTCTTAAAGAAGAGACAAGAAATATGTTGTTAATTTTTGTCAGTCTGAGCTGGTATTGCATTCAGCTTTGCACTTTAGAAAAGGGCAAAAGGGCTGAAAGAATTTCGGGAACTAGCACAGCGGCTTTTCTGCTCTGGAAATGTTCTTCAAATCCTACCATGAGTTAGGAGTGCAAATGCATTTCTTAGCCTAGTCTCCATTTGTGCACATTATAAATCCACCGTGTGCCATGGCACAATTCAAGCAGATTCTGCTCAAATAAAGCCCACGTCTGTCACAGCAGGAGCTCTGCAGCTCAGATTCTAGGTACATGTATGTTGGCGTACATAAGGAGGCTGTAATTTCATACATAGAGACCTGGCTAGCCACACTTCCTCCTGAAGCTCTGCTTTTCTCCTGTACTCCACTAGCCTTCTGGATGGCTGATTATCCTGCACCCAGCACCTGCTCTGGCCATTCTCTGCTACTCTGCGAGTCTATTTCCCTCCCTCACATCTAAAACACATAGCCCCAGTGACATGATCCCATTAACGTTCTCTTTTGTGCATGTTTCCTGACTGTCAGCATGTATATTTGATTCAATGGCTAGAGATATATGGACTGACTGAGGTGTCCATTCTATCAATAAGATTTTTAGAGGTGATAAATGATCATTTTGGAGGGCATAAGCAAGGAAAGAGATAGGAGAAAGCAAATCCAAATCAGCCTCTAATTCTGTCCAATCTTTCTCCAACACTCGTAAGCCATTAGCTGGAGCTTTGATAAACAGACAGGCTCTCTGATAAGCACTTGCTAGTATAAAAATCTAGTATACACTGTAGTACCATCTAAGTCACACATTTATGGCGATTGAACCATTCCACTTCTAAGACACGGGCCTCTGCCAGCTAGAAGAGGAATGGCTACGTTTCTTTATAGCTACTTCATAGGCCAACCACTAATGGGCAGGGTAATCAAACATAGGGCAGTAATATGCATGTGTATCACCTAGTACATTTCAAACTTATGCGGAGAAGCTTTCACAATGCCTGCTCACCTTTTCTGCCTATGCCATTGGTCTCTCACTCTAATAAGCACTAAAAATTCACTCATAAATTAAGGAGTGAGCAGAGAGATGGCACTCATACTTAAGTCATAAAACATTGCCAACAGTTCATATTTTTACCATTCTTGTTTTTTTCCTTTGATTTTTTTCCCCTTAAAAAGTTATGTTTTCTCACTAGTGGCACATAGTGCAACCCTTCACTTCTTTTCTGAGCCGATGGACTGATCCACAGGCTATAGCTAACATCCTCCCCTTCCCCACGCCCTCAAACACTGACTGCCCCCCACCCTCAGCAGCACTCTCTTCTTCTGCTCCTATCACTTCCTACTGGCAGATGTTTGTAGCATTCTTCCACCTGTCTTCTAACTGACAGGTGACTAAAAATAATAGATTATTTTTAGCATAATAAGCTGACATCATGTAAGGACTGCAGACATGGCATAAAATGTACAGCTTTCTGAATTTAACGGTACAAAGGGTATTCACAACTGAGACAGAAAATTAAAGAACTTGCTGTTAAGTAACTCAGTTCTGTGCAACACAACAATCAGTACATTATTTGATATAACGGTCTTTGTATATTAAAAAAAATTAACTGGCTAGAACATTGGGTCTATACTCGAGTGTTTACTTCACATATGCATGAAGGAAAAATAAAAGATGGATCAACAATTCTGTGTTCACATTATCCAGGCTTCCAAGTGTAGTTGTTGTGTGCCAATTATCTGTGTTCATGTGCTAACTGTGACCCCCCTCCCCATGCCCTGTGATAGCATGGTTTTACCTAATATTTTGTCTGCCTGGCTTTCTGTGCTCCTGGCTGCCTTCATTTAGATTATGCTTTGAAAACATTTATATTTTTTTCAGTTGGTACATTTGGCTCCTGTATGTGTGTCTCATATGTACCCATCCGACTGTGTCTGTGTTTTGTGCCTTTCTGTTTGTGAAGTGTGATATGTTATACGTTGGGTTTTTTTAACTATACAAATGAGACTTAAAAAAAAAAAAAGCCTTCCTACTTACTCACTGCAAAACTATCCACATGCATGGTTCTACATTTGCATTAAAATTAACATGGCTTGTCTTTTACTAGGGCTGTACCACATGAGTGGACGTTGGCTTTCTTTAACCAGTACTTCCCATCAGCTCTTTGATGGCTTTAAACTCAGTTTGTTTTAATATTGCAGTTGGTACAGACACTCAAAATGCACAAAACTGAGCCACTCGTTTATGCATATAACATCCAGAGACTATGGACTTCAGCTGCCTGCACTGCCCTAACCATATGCTACATTCTTCAAAAAGCATTATTTTCTAGCAATTTTGTTCTCTAAAGGTTGTTACCTCTGATCTCTCTTTCCTCTTTCTCTCTTCAGATCCGCGTCGTGAAGGCATTCCGTAGCTCTCTCTATGAAGGGTTAGAAAAACCAGAATCTAGAACCTCCATTCACAACTTCATGACTCATCCTGAATTTAGGATAGAAGATTCGCAACCCCACATCCCACTCATTGATGACACAGACCTAGAAGAAGACCCTGCTCTCAAGCAAAACTCTAGTCCACCGTCTTCGCTGAACAAGAACAACAGTGCTATCGATAGTGGAATAAATCTTACAACTGACACAAGTAAATCAGCTACCTCTTCTAGTCCAGGAAGCCCAATACATAGCCTGGAGACATCACTTTAGCTGAAATTTCACTGCAAAAAATATATATAAATAAAAACAGCAACAGAAATATATATAGATAAAGATATATAAAAAACTGTACTGGCTGAAAAGTTGTTTGAACTCTTCTTCACTTTGTGACAAGTGAATGAATTGCTGATCACAGTGGTTTTGGGGAAAGAATGAATGGCTGATTTACATCCCCGTTTTTGCTCCCTTTCAGATAAAACAAAAAACAAACAAAAAAAATCCTCCTGCATGAATGTACTGTACACTTCAAGCCTCCACCTCCCTCTCTCTCTCGCTGTCTCTTTCTCTCCTTTTTTTTAAGCAGGAAATGCAGAGGACTTTTTTTCTGAGGCTATTTATCCAATTCACTGGTCTGTGAGTTTTTTGAAATGCTTGTGTGGCATGGACTCAATTGTATAGATTAATTTAAATAAAGTTTTTGAAGTTGCAAAGCTTAACTTGCACAGTAGATTTGCACCAGTTGGACAGAGAAACTTAATAAACATTTATGAGATTATATATAGAGATATATACATATAAATATATACATAATTAACTATATATATGTATATATCTATATAGATATCTATATCTATATAGATATATATAGTTATATATATATCTATATAGATATATATATATAAAGTTTCTTTGTTGGCATGTTGCCTTGTTTCTGCTCAAATTGCTCTGACTATTTTAACTTATTTATGTCCTAAAAAAAAGAATGTAATTTGTTTACAAACCTGTAGATAATATCCTTAACTATTTGTAGGGTTAAGAAAGCACTTCCTGCCGAAGTAGTATAAAAATTGCTCCGCTCTTTGAAAATTTCTGTAATATTGCACCTTGGATGTTTTATTACAACTGTGTTCTGATTTTGCCTGCTTTTATTTTATTATTTTGCGGGTTAATAATGTAGATATTGATAGCAAATAACAAAAGAAGCCAAACTATAACACATTGGATGTAGCATTGTGATCCTATATACAGGGCAGTGAACAGGCTTCCTTTGTTTCAAATACAAAGTTGAAATGATCAGGTTTTCTTTCTCTTATTTTTTTTTTAAATAAATTGCTTGAATTTGTTTTGGTGCAACACTCAATGATGGAGGCCATTTCATTGTTTAAGTGTATTGCAATGGCTTCTTAAAAAGTATTTTTTAAAAAAAGTTGTTATATGAAACTCAGTTTAGTTTATGAATAACAGTTCAAAGATAAGTTATATTTGGCTTTGTGTATGGAGATCAAAGTAGTGTTGAAATATTGTGATATATTGTGTTGATTCTTTTCAGTTAGTAATTTAGACATTTATTTCCTTATTAATTACAGAGTGGGCTGTTGGCATTTTGGATGCAAATCACTATGGTTTGTTGCTTTGATTTTTTTTTTTTTTAAAGAAAAAGATATTCATCTTCTGCACTATCTAGATCTGAATGAAATTTTATGAAGTATATATTTAAAAATGCTTTGTGTGATTTTTTTTATCAAGCTTGTCTTCCTGTAGTCACAAAATATACTGTAGCTAATTAATAATGTTGTTTTACTTATGTATTGAGCTTTCTACAAGGAAAGCCATTTGAAAACCTGCAGTATCATGGGTGAGAAATGTTTTTCAAGATGGTAACAGCCCTGGTATCTTAAATTTATGAGCTTATATAATTGCTTTGTCAACCACTTGAATGCTAAGCACTTTGTGGATCACAGATTTTTCATAAATAACTTTTGTATTCAATACAAAGTTTGCTTCAAGACTTTTCAGCATATGATCTTTTCCATAATCTTGTACAGTCCAAAAAGACATTTTGAATAACATGATCAATTATGCCAGAAAAAAAACCTTTCAAACTAGCTTGATAAATGATTGGTTGTTGTATTGCGTGTTGTTTTAAAGTGGGCTAATGCGGTGCATCTCTGCACTCACAAGAACTATTCCAAGCCAGAGAACTCTTCAGACAATATTAGACTCCTGGCCAAACTGCAGAATGAAATGACTAAAAGTTTTCAGGGTGCATCAGGACTATTAAGCCAGGTAAAACTAATCAGCTTGAATTGCCAGCTTCCGGACTTTTGTGTAGAAGCTTGAATGTTTTTTGGCTCAGACTCATAGCTCACTGTCTGATTCAAACTTTTCACTGAACAGTAGGTCTTTCAAGGCTTACAGAACTGTTTTCAACAGATAACGTTACCCATTCCTTAACAGTAAAAGCTGGCATGAAAACCTAATTGAATTTAGTTAATTCTTAGTAGCCAAGTGATTGAAACTTAGTCAGCATTGTTCCTTGGATTGTAAATACAGGGACTAACCTTTGTATGACATTTATTGGGTTTCTATGGCCTGTTTGGGATACCATTTTCAGAAAAAAAAAATGTTATCCACTCTATTTACAGGGAAGAGCCTCTGTCATTGCATTGGACTTGAGCAGCTACAAAAATCTGTCAGTACTGGAACATAATTTTCAATAACTTAACAATGATGATTTGCCTTTTATTTTCAATCTGTCTTTTTCTTCAGATTCCTTCTTTGTTTCATTAAAACAAACTTTCCGGTAATAGTGCCCCTCCCTAATACCAATAGGGTACCATTTGCAGACTTGAAAAACTGTTTAAAAGTAAATGAACACAGCATTCTTTCTGTGTGTGTATATATAGTAAAAACATATATAAACTGAGATGCATAGAAAACTTGGGCTTTTGTGAGCAGAGACTGTGCTTTATGTATATGATAAGTGATAGACTTTTTTAAAGACCAGCGGAATAGTTATGACCTTTCAACTACAAGTCATGCATCACAATTCATTTCTTTTATTGCTTGACCTCTCAGTGATGGGAACAATGGATCAAAAAACCAAAATGATCAGTTTGTTAAAACTCACTGCAATATATAAATGCTTGCTCTCTACATACTGTACTTAGCGGCATGAGATTTGTGGAAAACAATACAGTGGTACATTTGGCAATCCATCCCATTAGGGGTTATTAATATATATTCATTCAGCTGTTTTTATGAATTTTTTTATCTAGACAATAATTGTAAATAAAGAACCTACTGTCTCTGTTCATTTAATACTATGCAAAAGGTTATGCTTTCTATTGTTTATTCTTATTCCTACAGTGTGATGCTGGAATGTTTGTGGTTTAAAAAACAAAAAAACAAACAAAAAAAAAAGACAAAAGTAAGTAAAATATGTGATGTAAATTATTTTATAGTTTGAAACAAAATGATAAAGTTTTATTCTTGCTGCTTACTGTCTAACAGATATCTCCTGGCAGGAGCACAAGTGGAAAATTAAATAAAAATAAATTCACAAAGCAGCATGAACAATAATGGTCTGAACTTAACATCCGTTTTTATTTTCACGTTAAGTCAATAAAACATAACTTCAACCCCACAGACCTATTTTAATGTAAAGGAGGTGTGTGTGCATGTGTGTATGTGTGCAAACGTGCGCATGGCTGCATTTGTTTGGTGAGATGATGTGAAAATGATTGTGAAAGCCTTTCATCATACAGAGCTTCCAATGCATCATCCAGCCATGACAAGTCAGTCCAGAACACCATTATTCTGAACAACTGGGGAGCTAGCAATCAATGACACAGATTGCAGTTTGTGGCCACTACTTTGTCCATGTAGCGGTGGCTTGGCATGCTGGGATTTCCAGGTGTTTTGGTTATGTGTGTGTTGGTAGTCAGAAAGCCCCTATGTAAAACCCCAGTGCTTTTAATATAGAGTCTGAATCCTTCCATTTGGAAGAGAGGCCCTCAGAGCTTTTGGGGAGCTGGCCATGGTAGGAATAAAAGTGAAGGCCTGAATTTGCTGCTCTGTAAACAAAGCTCTAGAGCAGCAGTTGTCACTATTGGCAATAAAGTCTTGAGATTAGCATGGTAGACATGCAGCGTAGCCGGGTTCTCTGCGTCTGCTAACGTTCTGCACATTTGCCTACTCTGAGAGCCTCACTCCCTTTGCTACCAGATTTGCTAACAAGTGTGATACTTGAGTTTGTCATTCAAATTGGACAGAGGAAGATATCTGGCACTGAGGTCTGGATTCATCTCTCACTCCACTGGAAGTTCAAGTATCAATCTTTCCTCGGTATAGGAGACTCCAGGTAAGTACCTGTCCTATAACCACATTTTTTAAAATACTAATACAGTACTAGTGATGTGTCCCACTTCTCCCCTCTCCTGCATCTCAGGATCTTTTTAGCTGATAACTATACTAGGAAGAGACCAATTACCTCTGGCAAGTTTGGTACAGGGGTGTCAATACTTGTAAAATAGAAGTCAGTACTAAAAATTGAAGTGAGGAGGATGGGGGAAACAAAGCAATGAATTAAAGCTCTGAAAATTTCACAAAACACCTGCAGAAAATAATGGTGTGTTTTCTTTTAACATAAGTTGCATATTTATCACTAGGCAAGAGGTTTGTTGGATTCACTGAGGTTTGGTTTGGTTTAGGAAAAGCTTTGGCATGAACCATTGTTAGGAGTTTATAGTACCGTGGATCAAGATTCCCCCCCCCCTTCTTTCACTATTAGCAGCCCCCATCCTGCAAACAGTTAAGAAATGTATATAATTTTATTTAAATGAGCAGCCTCATGGACTTCAATAGGGTTGCTCATGTCAAATATGTATGTGGCTGTGTTTCTGCAGGATCAGAGACTGAGATCACTCACAGAATTCCTCAACATGTTTTGAAGTGTAGTGCATGTTTTAACTTTCTGCTGTCTTGGTGGGGCGGGAGATATGCTTTATCCGTTTTGCATTTTCAAAAGCGTATTGTGAAATATATTTAAAGGGTGTGTGTGTGTGTGTGTGTGTGTGTATATATATATATATATATATATATATAAAACCAAGAGTGGGACTCATAGGGTGCATCTACACTTGTAAATTAAGTCGACTTAAGCTTCCTTAAGTCGACTTAATTTACCCTGCATCCACACTACAGTTTCCTTAAGTCGACTTAAGCAACTTGCTTAAGTCGACTTAATGAAAATGAAGTCGACTTTATTAAACCTAGATTTAGTTCGACTTAAGGCTTAATTCGACTTTTTAAAGTCGAATTAAGCCAGTGTAGATGTGAGGTAGCCCTAAGTTGACTTAGGGCTACCCCAGGACTGCACCAATGCCCTCCCTGCCGGGGGGGGGGGGCACAGAGGGAGCCTGGCATGCCCCCCCAAAGGGCAGGGCAGAGCCCTGCCCAACCTGCCGCTATACCCTGCCAGGGTTCCAGTCCCCCTTTGCCCCATTGTACCTATGTACAATGGGGCAAAGGCTGAGCCCCCTGGCACTGGGCAAGGGATGCCCCCCCTGCCCCGTGGACCTGCCCTAGGTCCCTCTAGCCCCTAGAAGTCAACCTAGGCATCCAGTGTGGACGCTCTAGGTCAACTTTGTAAGTTCCCCCAAAGTCGACTTAAAACTTAAGTGTAGACTCACTAAATCGACTTAAATTTCCAAGTGTAGACATAGCCACTGTTTTACTAGTTCCCTGTCCTTTGCAAATGGAATACTCAATGACAAAAGTAGAAGTGCAACACTAAAGCCTCAGATAATGCTCATTTGAAAAGAAAACAGTACATATTCTTATGTTGAAGAATGGAATGCAATAGCAATGATGCTGACTGGGGCTATGTCTACACTTGCACTTTTAAGTTGACTTTAAGTCGATTTAGTGTGTCTACACTTAAAATTAAAGTCGACTTGAAGGGGAACTTACAAAGTCGACCTAGAGCATCCACACTGGATGCTGTAGGTCGACTTTGTGGGGCTAGAGGGACCTTGGGCAGGTCCATGGTGGCAGGGGGGGACACCCCTTGTGTGCAACTGGGCAAAGGGGGACAGAGACCCTGGCAGGGCAGAGCCCTGTGTGTGATGCTGTCTGGATTTAGGGAAGCATTTATGA